>CM035798.1:11991730-12459230 GCA_020466265.1 Siphamia tubifer | reverse complement strand
CTCAGGTGGTTCCCCTAGGGTATAAGAACATTGGGTAGCCCGGTCCCCCCCCAGACCCGAGCTTTGCGCCGCCTGGACCACTCCCACCTCTACCACTCCTGGGCTCACTTCCAGGAGGGAGACGTCTGGGCCCTCCTTCACACTCAGCGAATCAATGACGGAGACCGTCGCCAGCTTCTGGAGTCTATACAGGGTGACTGGATAAGGGTTAACATTCCGCACCCTCACCGGAACCCTCCCACCTTTTACCGTTACCAGGGCCCTTGACACTTCCACCCCCACATCTTTCCCAAAAGGCTCTACCAGGGCACACACACTCTTAAAGTCAGACGGGGCCGATACTCTAACCCACAGCAGGGCCTCACTCTGCGCCGGAACAGTCACTGCGTGGCGGCATGACACCCGAGCGGTGCCTTCCCACTGCTGCTTCGCCGTAGTCGCTTGTATCCGGCTGCAGTCTCTAAACACATTATCCCATTCTTTGCCAAAGTTGGGTACCTGGGCATTAGGGCAGAGTCCATCACAGTTCTTAAACAGTTGGTCCCAACAACCCCAGATCACATTCATCCCCATAAGTGCTTTACGTTCCCCCAAACAGTTGTCTTTAACAATCACAATCCCTCTTGCCGGTACTGTTATCCCCCCAATAATAAAATCTGCAACCATATACCCAACATACGGAATCTCCAGTCCGTTAGCTGCCCGTAAGGTCAACCATGGGAGGTCACCATACTTCTCCTGTTTGCCCTTTAAGAGCGCTTTACACAAACTTTCGCTAAATAGGGTGACCTGGGACCCAGTGTCCACAACACATTCAACAGCCACATCATCCACTTTGACCTCTACTATAGGGCAAGCTTTAGCAATGATGGCCTCCATCCCATGGTGGATAGGGTCGCATTTGGGGGGCCCAGCCACTTGACCCACAGTGGCTGGTACATCTAAAAACCCTGTTTTGGTTCTCTACGGGGCAATGACGCCATATAATGCAGATAATATCCGAAATATTTTATGTGGAGTATTCCTGGCGGTTTTATCTAATGTCAAGATTTCTCTTTTTGCCTCCCCCTCTAAGAAACCCAATACGAAGTCTGCTTTTTGAGAGTCACTTATTGTTTGAAAGCTTAACATGGTTTCCATTTGTGTCTGCCAATCTCCCATCTTAACCTCTGACCCCGTTCCACCAAACCTCTGTAACCACGGCATCCCCATTACAAAAGGCATCATTGTAGCTTGCCCCACAGCAGGTCGTTCTTCCCCCTGCATGTTGACCGGTGCAACTTACTCAGACCCAACAGAAATCCTGCCGACAACGCCAAATTTATGTCACCCGTGGCCGTAGGCCGGGCCGTCTCTCTCTTGTGTAATATTAATTTCTGTTGGGGAGCGGTCACACCAATCACATACACGGAGGTTGTAATATATCATATATAATTTATTGTAAACGAGACAAAGTGAAAAAAACAGTGCAATGGTTAAAAGAACTATGAAGGGTCCGGACAGGAGGTGTTGGTGTTGTCTTCACCCCCCGTGGTTTTCCGGCGGCTGTCACTCCGCTCTAAGGAAACAGAATTTAACATAGAATAGCGCCGTCAATTTTTTACAGTGGAAGAGACCCCTCTCATGCACACTCCGTACAATGACCCGGCACAGATAACAAAGATAAAACCACCGCAATCCAATAAAACACAACATGCAAATAACACTCCACTGCACATTAAAAACAAACGCGGCCGAGGTCCACATGCATACATTTAGCCGTTCTCCGGGTCTCTGTCCGTCGGACGGCCTATATACAAATACCGATAGTAGACTAAGACAAAACACACATTCTCTACTAAGGAGTACAATTGGCGGCCGGAGGGCTAATTCCGGTGCGGTAAGCTAGGTGCAGGAGAGGTACTTAACTGGAGGAGGGGTGGAACGCGTCACCACCCCTCCGGTTTCCTCCAAGGCGTCCCTCTCGCAGCGTGGCGGGTCTCTCCGTGGTCGATACTCCGACTCTTAGTTACAGCCACCGTGTCCTCTCGGTGCTCCCGCTGTGTCTTTTCCCGTACTCTCTTTGTCTTGGCTCTTTTCCGCGCTGTGTCCGTCCCGTCTCTGGTCCGTGCTCTCTCTCTCGGCTCCGACTCCGGGTTCCTGGTTCCCCTCGCGTTCCCTCTGGCTCTGGCTCCGTCCGGCTCTCCGTCCGGCTCTCCGTCCGGCTCTCCGTCCGGCTCTCCGTCCGGCTCTCCGTCCGGCTCTCCGTCCGGCTCTGCGCCCCTCTGCGTCCCTCTGCCCGCTCTGCCCTCTCTGCCTCTCCTCCCTTGCTCCCTCTGCCCTGCGGTTTAAATACACCCCGGGTCCCCATCGCTAATCCCCTTCACCTGTGGCTCGGTCATCTCCACACGTGCAGGGCATTTGGGAGCAACTGCAATCTCCCCGGTGTGCCAACACGCATGCGCGCACACGCATGCGCGCACACACATGCAGCCCACACCGCACATCTGCACCCCGTGACACTAACACTAACACTAACACTAACACTGCATTTACAACACATGGCATCGACCTGACTCAGCAGGTACTCAGTACCACGTACTATTCCATCAGAATGGGCTCATACATATACTATAGTACCCGTTTCCATACAGATACTATAGTACCCGTTTCCATACAGATACTATAGTACTTGTTTCCATTCAGATACTATAGTACCTGTTTTCATACAGATACTATAGTACTTGTTTTCATACAGATACTATAGTACCTGTTTCCATACATATACTATAGTACCTGTTTCCATACATATACTATAGTACTTGTTTCCATACAGATACTATAGTACATGTTTCCATACAGATACTATAGTACCTGTTTTCATACAGATACTATAGTACTTGTTTCCATACAGATACAATAGTACCTGTTTTCATACAGATACTATAGTACTTGTTTCCATACAGATACTATAGTACCTGTTTTCATACAGATACTATAGTACTTGTTTCCATACAGATACTATAGTACTTGTTTCCATACAGATACTATAGTACCTGTTTTCATACAGATACTATAGTACCTGTTTTCATACAGATACTATAGTACCTGTTGTCATACAGATACTATAGTACCCATTTCCATACAGATACTGTAGTACCTGGACATCATCATACCATCCTTGTGGTAAACTCGTCCCCAGTCTGACAGAAAACAGTTCCAACTCTTTATTAAACCAAATCCAGGACAGAAAAATAAAAGAAGACAAAAGTCAAACTAAAAGACAAACCAACGCTGCAACTGAGAGAAGAGTCCCAAGTGAGGACCAGAACCAGCTAGAATCTGGACGCCTGGACGGGCTGTGGTCGTCCAGGAGGGATCCGACGAGATATATATAATCTGAGAAGAGAAGGAGAAAAGAAAACTGAAATGATGAGTGATGAGGAACTAATGAGGAACTAATGAGGAACTGGACAGAAACAACCATTGTCACAGTTGTTTATTACTCTGTCAAACTCATGCTGGATTTTTTTTTATCATCTACCAAAGACAGACATGTCTGAACCTCCACAACCAACCATGGTGTAGTTTTACAGACTAACATTATTGTGTTAACTGACCGCTGTGTTTACTGGAGCTGAAGTTAGTTGGTTTTTTAAATGATAATACAATGACGCAGAGAAAACTCCACCAATCAGTGTCTACGCTGGTTACATGTCACATTACAGTAGTACATTATAGTACCTTAAATCTAGTACTGGTACCAGGTCATGGAAACGCACCAAAGTTAGTTGAGTTGAACTGGTACGAGTGGAAACGCTGCATAATGTTCCACATCATGGGTCAGTTCTGAGTCACATCCTTTGGACAATAGAAGTGGAATATTAACACAAACTATGAGCATGAATGTGTGTTTTCCACTCACTCACTCTCACTGACTACTGCCTGTGTACTTACACTCAGTCACCTGCACCACTTCTGTCCAGCTATGGCTGATCCTTCTGCCTGAAATACACTGATCCATTTACACTGACTTTTTAACTACCACACACTACTAACACAAAACACAAAACGACACAAAAACAACTACACAAAAATAAGCAAGGGATAATGTATTGCCCACGCGTGACTATTGAAAAACCTTCGGGGTGTTGTTCAGCCCCAAAGGGAAATATTTTTTGATAGTAAATCATGGGGAATACATTATCCTGCTTATTCTACAGTTATTACAGTTTATTACTATTACTATGGTCAGATTTTTTTCAATAATCGCTGGGAACGTCCATTGAAAGTGAACGGGAGCTGTTGCAACGTTGTAGAGGGGCGTAGAATTAAAAGACTATATAAATAAAATGAATGAATAAATAAATAATAACAAATTAAAATAAAAATAATTTACACCTGTTTCTCTCATGCTTTTTGGAGACTTCTAAAACAATTACTATATTTATAGGATCACATTATCAATATTTTACTACATTTTGATATATATATATATATATATATATATATATATATATATATATATATATATATATATATATATATATATATATATATGAGGTTCAAGGATAAGGTAACAGTCTAGACCAATAACATGGAAGAAGTCAAGTCATAGTCTACATTCACTGTGTTGAAATATTTATAAATGATGATGATGATGATGATGATGCCAGCAGGTCTTCTGTGTGTCTTGTATATAAATTGTCCAGTAGAGGGAGCCATTGCAGCTCAGATGAACTTCCTCCTGTTTCCTCTCTCTCTCTCAACCTTTTAACATTTATCTGATGAAACAGAAAGAAAGAAACAATTAGACTTGATCATTTAGTTTAGTTTTAATACAATCTCTATCTGCACTAACCTGGGTCTTTAAATATGGGACTGTTACTGTTACCTAGTCTTTTAAATGTTTACATGACTTTTGTGGTTTACATTGGGAGTATTAAAAATTAAAAAAGTATAAAATGACAGAGTGTTAAGATACAGTGTTTGATATGGTGAGAAAATATAATATTAAAATGTAATTTTACATGTAATTGTTGTTTGACCCTTTAACTCCTGAGACTTTAGCAGTTCTACAGTAAAAAAAAAAAAAGAATAAAACATATAAAACAACTAATAAAATGAACAAAAACAGCCAAAGTGATCAAAAAAACCCAACAAAATTAATAATAAACTAACAAAAATGATGAGTAAGGAATAAAGGTGAAGAAAAAAATAATAATAAATGTAGAAAAATAAAGAAAATGAGCAACAAAATGAACAAAAGATGAATCCATATTTACAAAATATGACAAAATATAAACAATTAAAGTAAAAAAAAACAAAACAAAAGAAAACAAACAAAAAAATTATTATAATGTAGTTCCAGTAGTTATAGTTTTGAATTTTTCTTTTTCTAAATCACTTTCTTTTTGACACTAGTTTATCTACATACATCAGTTCCATGAACAAAACTCTGTAAGAATACGTACAAAAAAAAAAAAATGGAATTTTTCTGAATATTTAAAATAAAGCATTTATTCAGAATGTGTCATCAGCACTTAAAGGGTTAACCCTCCTGAACTAACACTGGTAAAATACTTCTGGAATAAAACTAAGTACTCACATTCTGTACTTGAGTAGAAGTACAGCTACTTGTATGAAAAAATACTCTGATAAAAGTAGAAGTACAGATTGAACTCCTCGACTTAAGTAAAAGTAAAAAAGTACAACTTTTGTAATAGTTGTAATAAAGTAAAGAGAAAAACTGCATATTTGTTTTTGCTATGGATGAAATAATACTGATTTAAGCAGGAAAAACCAGAAACATTTAAAAAAATATCCAAAAATAAAGCCTTTAAAAGTGAGTTACTGTGTAGATGTTTTATTGGGTCATGGTTTAGTGGGTATGGACAGGACATTTAGAAACAATTAAAATGTCATAAATGGGAGATTTAAAAAAAAAAAAAAACAAATGGCAAAATTATCAGATTAAAAAAATCCAAATTTTAAGATAAAAAGTCATAATTATGAAACTGTATAGAAACAATTTCTGATTTATGACTTATTTTCTTATTGTCACATTTGTTTAGTTTGAAAAAGTAATGAATCTATTCTGAAAATGTAAAGAGTATAAAGTACAGATATTTATACAAAAATGTAAAATGTTTCCAGAAAAATAATTAATCAAGTAAAGTACAGATACCTAAAAAATGTACTTATGTAAGGTAAAGGAAGTACTTCTACATAGTTACTTGATCCATTCATTTTACAGGTACTTTTTAGTGGAATATTTACTAATAATCCATTATATAAATGTACATAAACCATATATGTGGAATAACTAATGATTGACCAATATGGATACGACTTTTTTTTCCATTAACATTACTGATCTTTTTTATCTGTCAAATGAAAACAAGTCGTAAAAAAAAATGTCTTCTTTAATTATAATTTTAAAATATAGATTGTGACAATTGAACTAATTAAAATTAACAAATGTTCACCTTCACTTCTTCCCCATTTTTCCTCTTTTGTTTCATTGGTTTTTACCTTGTTTTCTTTCCCTCTTTTTTTCTGTTTATTTTCATTTATTTTTTCATTTTCTTTTCTTTTTCCCCTTAATTTTTCTCTCCTTTTTTGTTTTCTCTTATTTTTCCTCCTGTTTTTTCCTCCAACTGTCAGTAAATCATAGCAGACAAAAAAGATCATATCATCCAAACACATCAGACCGACACCGATACAAGAAAAACACTGAAATATCAGCCGATATATTGATCTATTATTAGTAATAAAACACTATTATATAAAACATGAACTAACCAGGACTAAAGTCATTTGTTTTCTGGTTCATCTTATTAAAATGTGTAAGATTTAACATATTTAATGAATGAAGAAGATACTTTATAAAACAATTAGTGTTAGTTTATGATATTTATATTTGTATTATATTTATATTTAGTGCCATTTGAAGGTTTGTGTTAGCTAAAACCTTTTCTAAGCTAAAATAAACCCACCTAAAACTCACAAAAATGCAGTGAAATATTTTATCTTCTAAAACATTTATTGTGAAAATGTGATTTAATAAATAACTTGAGTCAACCAGTGTTTAAGACTTCACTTTTCTTTATCAGTAACACATGAGTGAACCTTTCATTAGTTTTATTTATTCACTTTACAGGTTCTTTTTAGTGGAATATTTACTCATCTATTGTGTACATGTACATAAACCATATATGTGGAATAACACACCATCATATATATATTAAAAATATAAACTAACCAGCACTAAAGTCATTTGTTTTCTGATTCATCTTATTAAAGTTTGTAATATTTAACACATTTAATGTCTGAAGCATATAAAACATTATAAAACATTTGTAGTACAGTGTAATGAAACCTTCTGCTTTAATAACTTTGAACTTTTTTAATTGTCATTGTTTTCCTGCTACAATTAACATAGCTGGATAGAAGTGTTTTAACAAAGAAAAAAAAAATTACCTGAAAACCTAAAAACAAATGTGCACTGAGCAGCAGCAGTGGTCTGTCGTTGCCAACTTCTTTGTGAATTACAGTGATAGTGTGTGATGGTGTGACAGTGTCTCAGTCTGTCTACAGTAATCCTCCTGTCACCCACAAACTTGAAAACAACACCCACATATCAGCGGCAGCATTCACAACTACTTTGTATGCAGTTACATGCCAGGCCTTTTCTGTTTCTGATTAATTAGCATTAGTTTATAACCCCCCCACCCCCTAGCCCCCCCACCCTGAATTAGTGGCAGAGCACTCGGGCTAATGAGCTGCATCTGAACCTGGAGGTTAGAGGAACCAGGAGCAGTGATGTGTCAACAGCCTGGACTGGATTCACTCAGACCCACTAACGTCAGCAGCTTCTTCTTCAGGGTGGTGGTCTTCACAACCAACATTTAAACACATGCATTTACATACAAGTAAAACAATTAATGTTACATTAAATGGATCTAATTCATTTGACTATAGAACATACAATAGATAGATTTATTTTGGTATGTTGCATATTTGTGACAGTAGGCATTAAAGGGTTAATCTGAGCCTTTTGTTGTTAAGGTTTTGTTGTAAAACATGTAATGCTTGAATGATAATATACATTGTTTTTAAAAAGTAAATGCTTAATTAATTTGACTATAGTGTATATAAGAGAGATTTTTTTAATATGTAGGTTTTAAGGAGTTAAACAAACACAAACACATTTTAAAAAATAAATAAATAAATAAACAGTTCCTCTCGTCCCACCTGTCTCCTTCAGACTCGGGTCCTCTACCAGAGGTCTGGGAGCCTGAGGGTTCTGTGCAGGATCTTAGCTGTTCCTAGCAATGCGCTCTTTTGTTCCTGGTATCTGCTGGGGTCATTCTCCCAGCCTGGGGGTCATTGCCCCTAGTGCCCCCATCACTACTGGTACCACTGTTGCCTTCACACTCCACATTTTCTCTAACTCCTCTTTCAGCCCTTGGTATTTCTCTTCTCTTCTCGTGTTCTTTCTTTCTGATATTGCTATCATTAAGGACTGCTACATCTATCACCACCACTGTCTTCCATGTTTATCCACCATCACTATGTCAGGCTGACTGGCCATCACAATCTTGTCTGTCTGGATCTGGACGTCCCCTTTGGTTTTGGACATCATCAATATTGTCCGTTAGGATCCACTGATTTTGCTACCTGTGTTCAGCTGGTGCACACCTGCCATTGCACAGTGGGGTTTCTGGGAGACCCTCTGACTTGTGTGTCTGTTAGATTCCATTAGATTCCTTTTCGGTCTCCACCCTGGCGATGTGACGTGGGTGGCGCGCAGGAGGAAAAGGGGTCCTGACTCCCATCCTTCCCGAGGTTTCACGTCCGGGAAGGATGGGGGCGGACTGCGTAGACCCACCTGTTTACCTCTAAACAGTTTCACATCCTCTTGAACTCTGTCTCCAAATGTTCCCTTCAGGTACTTTAACCTCAGATGGACTCTACCACCCGCTCTAGGCCTCATTAACAAACAACCAGACTCTGATAAGACCAGACCCAGGCAGACCTTCCATATGCCACATTTCCCACGCCCACGCATGGGACAGTGATCCGGTGCTGGACTCTGGACTCGTCCCTCTTTGCTCACTGACGGGACCCTGGTTAGTTTATTTTCCTCCACTTAATAATATGTTTATAATCAGTAATGAGGGTCATAACAGCTTGTTTCTGTGGGAAAAATATCAAAACTGTTTTTTTGATAAATCACATCCTGTATATATATATATATATATATATATGTGTGTGTGTGTGTGTGTGTGTGTGTACATAGTATAATATTGTAGTTTGTGTTACCAAGGGCGGCAGGGTGGTGCAGTGGTTAGCACTCATCCCCTGCAGTGAGAAGGTCCCTGGTTCTATTCCCACACCAGACCTTTCTGTATGGAGTTTACATGTTCTCCTCGTGTCTGTGTGGGTTTTCTCCAGTTTCCTCCCACCATCCAAACACATGCACTGATAGGTTAACTGGTTAATCTAAATAAATGTGAGAGTGATTGTTTGTCTATAAATGTTCAGCCCTGAGATGAACTGCAGACTCATACAGGGTGACCTCTGACCCCGCCTTCACCCATTGTAGCTGTAGATTAGACCCCCATGACCCTAGTGAGGATAAAGTGGGTTCAGATGATGAGTGAGCGAGTGTTACCAATGTAGAAATGTGTACTTATATATTTATAAGTGACTAAGTAAAGTCATAAAAAGACATAAAACATGAAGATGAAAATGAAAACATGAAAATGTTGAAAAGACAAAATGTATTTTAAGTTTCAGTTGTCAGTTGACAGTTGCCAGTATTCAGTTGTCAGTTGCCAGTTGTCTGTTGTCAGTTATCAGTTGCCTGTTGTCAGTTGTTAGTTGTCAGTTGTCAGTTGTCTGTTGTTAGTTGTCAGTTGTCAGTTGTCTGTTGTCAGTTGTCAGTTGTCAGTTATCAGTTGCCTGTTGTCAGTTGTCAGTTGTCAGTTGTTAGTTGTCAGTTGTCAGTTGCCAGTTGTCAGTTGTCAGTTGCCAGTTGTCAGTTGTCAGTTGTCAGTTGCCAGTTGTCAGTTGCCTGTTGTCAGTTGTCACTTGTCAGTTGTCAGTTGTCAGTTGTCAGTTGTCAGTTGTCAGTTGTCAGTTGTCTGTTGTCAATTGTCAGTTGTCTGTTGTCAGTTGCCAGTTGTCAGTTGCCAGTTGTCAGTTGCCAGTTGCCAGTTGTCAGTTGTCAGGTGTCAGTTGTCTGTTGTCAGTTGTCAGTTGCCAGTTGCCAGTTGCCTGTTGTCAGTTGCCAGTTGTCAGTTGCCAGTTGTCAGTTGCCAGTTGTCAGTTGCCAGTTGTCAGTTGCCAGTTGTCAGTTGTCAGTTGTCAGTTGCCAGTTGTCAGTTGCCAGTTGTCAGTTGTCAGTTGCCAGTTGTCAGTTGTCAGTTGTCAGTTGTCAGTTGTCAGTTGTCAGTTGCCAGTTGCCTGTTGTCAGTTGTCAGTTCTCACTTGTCAGTTGTCAGTTGCCAGTTGTCAGTTGTCAGTTGTCAGTTGTCAGTTGTCAGTTGTCTGTTGTCAATTGTCAGTTGTCTGTTGTCAGTTGCCAGTTGTCAGTTGCCAGTTGTCAGTTGCCAGTTGCCAGTTGTCAGTTGTCAGTTGTCAGGTGTCAGTTGCCAGTTATCAGTTGTCAGTTGTCAGTTGCCAGTTGTCAGTTGCCAGTTGCCAGTTGTCAGTTGTCAGTTGTCAGTTGTCAGTTGTCAGTTGCCAGTTGCCAGTTGCCAGTTGCCAGTTGCCAGTTGTCAGTTGCCAGTTGCCAGTTGTCAGTTGTCAGTTGTCAGTTGCCAGTTGTCAGTTGTCAGTTGCCAGTTGCCAGTTGTCTGTTGT
Source organism: Siphamia tubifer (assembly GCA_020466265.1). Lineage (NCBI taxonomy): Eukaryota > Metazoa > Chordata > Actinopteri > Kurtiformes > Apogonidae > Siphamia > Siphamia tubifer. The sequence continues at coordinate 12,448,379 of CM035798.1, read as the reverse complement.
TAGTTGTCAGTTGTCACTTGTCAGTTGTCAGTTGTCAGTTGCTAGTTGTCAGTTGTCAGTTGTCAGTTGTCTGTTGTCAATTGTCAGTTGTCTGTTGTCAGTTGCCAGTTGTCAGTTGTCAGTTGCCAGTTGTCAGTTGCCAGTTGTCAGTTGCCAGTTGTCAGTTGTCAGTTGTCAGTTGCCAGTTGTCAGTTGCCAGTTGTCAGTTGTCAGTTTCCAGTTGCCAGTTGTCAGTTGTCAGTTGTCAGTTGTCAGTTGTCAGTTGCCAGTTGTCAGTTGTCAGTTGCCAGTTGCCAGTTGCCAGTTGTCATTTGTCAGTTGCCAGTTGTCAGTTGCCAGTTGTCAGTTGCCAGTTGCCAGTTGCCAGTTGTCAGTTGTCAGTTGTCAGTTGTCAGTTGCCAGTTGTCAGTTGTCAGTTGCCAGTTGTTAGTTGTCAGTTGTCAGTTGTCAGTTGTCAGTTGCCAGTTGTCAGTTGCCAGTTGCCAGTTGTCAGTTGCCAGTTGCCAGTTGTCAGTTGCCAGTTGCCAGTTGTCAGTTGCCAGTTGTCAGTTGCCAGTTGCCAGTTGTCAGTTGCCAGTTGCCAGTTGTCAGTTGTCAGTTGTCAGTTGTCAGTTGCCAGTTGTCAGTTGTCAGTTGCCAGTTGCCAGTTGCCAGTTGTCAGTTGCCAGTTGTCAGTTGCCAGTTGTCAGTTGCCAGTTGCCAGTTGTCAGTTGCCAGTTGTCAGTTGTCAGTCGACAGGAAGGCTAACGTCAGCTTCAGGGTTTTGTACAAACTATATGAAACTTTGGTAAAACTCATCCATCAATGGATCAATGCATGAATTATGAAACTTAACTAGAAACATTAACAGGGAATTTAATTACAGTTTCTATTTTAGTCTCAACCTTTAAACAACAGTATCAATTTATGCAGCAATTTAAATGTAATGAACATTTGGATGTTTTCTTATACTGCTGTTAAAAGTCTATATATTATCGTCAGTATCCAAACAGAACTTATTGTGTCGTTAACGAAAGATAAAACCAACTAGACCCTTGATTTTTTTGGGTCCCCCCGCCCCTCCCGTTTTTTTCCTCTCACATTTCTGTCTTTTCAGCTGCTAAATGTTGTGTTATCTTCTAAAACTAGCTGTTAACTGTGTCTCACTACAGTTTTGTGCCACTATATAATACATCTGTTTGGTTGGAAAGAGTCCTAATGGAACCTGAGACGATGAAGCAAAGCAGCACGTTTGGACCACAACACCAAAACAATTCAAAGGTGATATTTTCTGGGTTTTGTCTCTGGTTTCACTGCTCGACAGTTACGTTGTAATTGTAATAGATCGATAATTCTTTTTAGAAAGTATCTTCTTCAGGCATTAAATGTGTTAAATTTTAATAAGATGAATCAAAAAACAAATAATTTTTGTGTTGGTTAGTTCATGTTTTTAATATATATATATATATATATATATATATATATATATATATATATATATATATATATAATTACCATGGGCGTAAAATTACATATGGATACTATAGACGTGAAATATTTAAATATCTTAAATTTCCTGTTCATACCATGACCCAAATTCATTATCTCCACAGTAACTCACTTTTAAATACTTTATTTTTTTTATACTTTTGAACGTTTTAGGATTTTTCCTTGTTAAATAAGTATTATTTAATTTATGGAAAAAATAATGTACTTAATTTTACGTTTTTATTTCATTACAATTGACACTTTGTACTTTTTAAAAAAAAACTTTTACAGTATTTTTTCCACACAAGTAGCTGTACTTGAATCTGTTAATTAACAGTAATGAGTTTTATGTTTAGTGATCCTGATTTTTATTTATACACAATATATATTTACTTTGGATAGATGTTAAATGGTCATTTCAATTTAATTTATGCAATTTTTAATATTTTTCTCTAAGGGTTAGGGTTAGGGTTTAAGCAAAAATAAATGAAAAACATTACAGACATGTGAAAAAAAAACAAGAAAATGAGCAAAAGAAGAATGGAAAAAACAAACAAACAAGGAACAAAAAGAACAAAAAAAGAATCAATGATGGATTAATCTGCATTAATTTTGACAGTAAATGTATCGTGTTATAAGTCAAATGCCACTATCCCATAATACTACTGATGTTTTCTTCTTCTTGTCAGTCACATGTATATCATATTGGTGGTGGTCCTGCAGGGCCGTTCATAGGCGTCCTTCCATCTGCCTGTCGTTCAGCTCTGGTGACGGCAGCTGACGGTGTGAGCCGCTCCAGGTCGGGGGTGCAGTCAGGTGTCAGTCACTGCAGAGATGATCAGATTGTCACCGTCCCTGCTGGTTCCCATGGAGACGGCACCTGAGTCACTGCCTGTGCCAACATCTTCATCATCACCCACGGCAACAGCAGCTGGCCGCTCTGGACTGGACCGAAAGCTTGACACGGGCCAAGTGGGTCAGACCTCACTGAGATCACGAGCCAGTCAACTGGAAGAGCCGTGGCTGCCGTCGTTGTTGTGGCAACCAGGAGTATTATGGGAGGAGCGCATTATTCACACTGTGTCCTGAGAAAGTAGCAGGTACATGTTTGTAGATCTGCTCAACTGGAACTGGGATGTTAAATAATATAGTCTTAAAGCTACATTATTTAAACAAACCAATAGAATTTAATCAATAAAATTAAGGTAATAATTTACACTCATTTTTTTTGAAGTAGGTTTTACCTCATATTTATTGTCCCTTGGATGGTTCTTGAGGTTTTTATTGTTGTAATGTTTTTTATTTGGCTTATATAACAGGTTTGTAAATGAATTTTTACAGGCAATTTTAATGACATCTTACACTGTAAAAAAGAAAATATAGAATTTACTCAATAAAATGAAGGTAATAATGTACACTCATTTTGTTGGAATAGATTTTACCCCATATTTATTGTTCCTTGTATGTTTTTTATGCTTCTTATGTTTTTTATTTGGCTTATAATAGCTTTGTTTGGGTATTTTAGAGACATTTTAATGATATCTACACTGTAAAAACAATCCTAAAGAATTTATTCAATTAAAGTGAAGTAACAATTTGCACTCATTTTGTTTGAGTAGATTTTTATCTCATATTTATTGTCATTTTTAATGGTTCTTATGTGTTTTTATCTGGCTTTTAACAGGTTCGTATTGGCATTTTTACACTTTTATTACTATTTTTACAGGCATTTTATCCCATATTTATTGTCCCTTGTATGGTTTTTATGCTTCTTATGGTTTTTATTTGGCTTAGCTTTTTGGGGGGTATTTTAGAGACATTTTAAAGATATCTACACTGTAAAAATAATCTTAAAGAATTTCCTCAATAAAGTGAAGTAACAATTTACCCTCATTTTGTTTGAATAGATATTACCCCAAATGTATTGTCCCTTGGATGGTTTTTATCATCGTAATGTTTTTATTTGGTTTATATAACAGGTTTGTATATGCATTATTACAGGCAGTTTTAATTATATCAACACTGTAAAAAACAAACCAATAGAATTTACTCAATAAAATGAAGGTAATAATGTACACTCATTTTGTTTGAGTAGATTTTACCCCATATTTATTGTTCCTTGTATGTTTCTTATGCTTCTTATGTGTTTTTATCTGTCTTATAACAGATTCATATTGGAATTTTTACACTTTTATTACCATTTTTACCCCATATTTATTGTCCCTTGTATGGTTTTTTATGGTGTTTATGCTTCTTATGTTTTTTTTATTTGGCTTATAGTAGCTTGGTTTGGGCATTTTTAAAGACCTTTTTAATGATATCTACACTGTAAAAAGAAACTTATAGAATTTACTCAATATAATTAAGGTAATAATTTGCACTCATTTTGTTTGAGTAGATTTTATCTCATATCTTATTGTCTTTTTGTATGATTTTTAAGGTTTTTATGCTTCGTATGTTTTAATGTAAATTTGTCTTAAAATAATGTAATGCGAGTGTATATGACAACATAAAAACATGTTGTTTTAGTCTGAAGGCATCATGTCATAACATGAAAGTATCATGTTATAATAATGTGAAAAGCGTCCTATTTGATCCTTCAGCATTTAACCAATGACACTAATAGTCTCTTAAAAAAATGTTGAAAATCATTGTCAATGAAAAGATTTGGGATCAATAGTGAAAATCTCTGTGACTGACTGTAATGCACTTTAAATTTTGGATGAAATGTGAATAAATCTGAATACTTTTCCAGGTCAGAATAGAAGTATATATCCAGTTTAGCTCTCGGGTAGCTCAATCATGTTAATTAGATTGCAATCAAGCTTTATCATTATTTAACATTTTGCGTCTTTGATGTTGATGTTTTGGGTTCATTGCTCTGAGCAGAACACACACCATCTAGTTCATCACATCTTTGTATTGAGGTGATGTTACCCCACAGGATATTCTCAGCTGAACTCATGTAAACACAATCAAATTTTCATTTGTTAATGTGTGTTTTTTTTAATTTATTTATTTTATTAGATTTTGATATTTTTTTAATAGATTAGATTGAATAGATCTACATTTCTTTTCAGAAAGTATCTTCTTCAGTATCTTCTGTTTTTAATATATATGATGGTGTGTTATTCCGCATATATGCTGGTTTATGGACATGTATACAATGGATTAATAAATATTCCACTAGAAAGAACCTGTAAAGTGAATGGATCATAACGTGCAGACAGTGTTTGGAAGTAGATCTAGTAGATCTGAGAACAATATTCATTTGGATGAAAGGTATTTCACATTTTGACCCCAGACTTATTTTGGAAACTTGATCCAACCAGCATTTACAGTAAGACTTGAGTTTTAGTGGGTATGTGTGTATGTACAGATAGACAGATAGATAGATAGATAGATAGATAGATAGATAGATAGATAGATAGATAGATAGATAGATAGATAGATAGATAGATAGATAGATAGATAGATAGATAGATAGATAGATAGATAGATAGATAGATAGATAGATAGATAGATAGATAGATCAACAATAAACTATCAATAACAGACAACATATCATAAAACACATCATAAAAGGCTTAGAAAGAAACCGAAACTCTCTCTCTCTCTTTACACACACACACACACACACACACATATATATATATATATATATATATATATATATATATATATATATATATATATATATATATACACCTTTGTGTGTGTGTGTGTGTGTGTGTATAAGATAAGATAAGATATATAATTGATGATAATATATATAATTGATTTGATTGATTTTTCACATGCAAAATGACCTGAACAAACATCTGTTGTAAATGTTGTCACATGTTAACTCTGAATATCACATGTGATCAGATTTGAAAAAGTCAAAAGTTCAGCTGTGTGGCCACATCACCTCTCACTTGTAACCATGCCCCCTTTAATTTGTCATTGGCTCGTGCAGTAACTGGGTTCATTCCAATTGGAGTAGGAGTTGACCAAGGCCGGTCTTATTGGTTTGAGGGCCAGTCGGCAGCCCCTCCCCCACTTTGACCACCTTACTTCCTGTCCCGCAGGACTCGGTTAGGTGCTGCCAGGTCTGAGGCTGTTCGTTAAAGCTTGTCACGCTGTGTTTCTGCCACACAACAACAACAACAGAGTGAGCAAGAACAGGACTCGCAGCTCCCTCCTTAAAAACCGTAATGCTATATTTATAAGCCAGTATTTATAAACACATTTGCATATATCAAGATGAAAAAGTTGTTTGAATTGGGGGCAATTTGCATTTGGTGAAACATATGGCAGAGCCGCGGAAGCCATGGGCCATGCCTTCATTACCCGATCTCCGTTTCATCAGCTCCTCGCTCCCCCGCTGTGCCTCCCCACGGCGGAGCCTTCTGTCCCCGAGGTTTCAGTGACAGGGGACAATATGTCCCCAAGGTGAGGAGCAGGGGGAAAACCACACGCACACCGCTCCTCCAATGATTATTTAATCACACTCTTCACTTTGGATCTAAAAGAGGAGAGAGGTACAAAGTGGTGCTTATTACCCATTTGTTCAGGACAGGAAAAAGAGAGGAGAGAGAGAGGAGAGGAGGGCGAGCGAAGACTCCAAATGGAAGATCATAAAAAACACAAACAATGGACATGTCCACAGGAAAGACCACCAGGACATGTTATACTGGAAAGACCACCAGGACATGTTATACTGGAAAGACCACCGAAACCTGTTGTACTGGAAAGACCACCAGTACATGTTATACTGGAAAGACCACCGAAACCTGTTGTACTGGAAAGACCACCAGTACATGTTATACTGGAAAGACCACCGAAACCTGTTGTACTGGAAAGACCACCAGTACATGTTATACTGGAAAGTACCTTAATGTCCAAGTATTAACCTTTGGGGGTACATTACTGTTTATTGTACCCTAGGGTACAGATTTGTACCCTAGGGTACAGATTTGTACCCTGACTTTACCTTCTTTTCTGAGAGTATGGAAAGACCACCAACACACATGACATTTGGACTAAAACCTATTCTCTAGTTCATTCTAAGAATTCCACAGTTTGACTAAAGACTTATGTTGATCCAACCATCATTTAAGACCAGAGTTTTCTTTATCACAAACACACATGTGGGAACATTTTGTTAGTTTTACTCCAGAAACATTTTACTTGCTTTACTTACGACTGTGGTTCAGTTGGTAGAGTGGGTCGCCCAATGACCGAAAGGTTGGCGGTTGGGGTCCCGGCTCTGGCTGTCCACATGTCGAAGTGTCCTTGGGCAAAACACTGAACCCTGATTTAGGCCCCGAGTCGGACTGACCTTTGACCTTAGAAACTTATTGGTGTATGAGTGTGTGTGTGAATGGGTGAATGTGAAGCTAATGTAAAGAGCTTTGAGCACCATGAAGGTGGAAAAGAACTATAGAAGTGCAGAACATTTAACCATTTGTAGACCAGTGTCATCTGCCTCCACCTTCACCTTTGAAGAATCAAAAGTTCTCTGGAAAAAAAGGGCAAACTCACTTAGTCATAACAAATTTTTAAAACAAAATAAGAAAAGAACAGTAAATTTAAGGAGAAAATACAAAAAAAGTCACTATTGAGACAAAGTCATCATAGCCCCCCTAAAAAAATAAAATAAATACATTTTATATATATATATATATATATATATATATATATATATATATATATATATATATATTTATATATATATATGCAAAGTTGACATAACAAAAGAGTGGAAAGAGGTTTACAAAGAGGACAAAGGTACATGTGGTTTGGGATTTGGGTTGGGTTCAGGTCTTGCAGGTGGTGATGGTGGGGAGGGGGATGGGGGGGGGGGGGGGGGTCTGTCTGGCAGCAGTTTACTGTGTCACTCACACCAGCCCAGCATTTGCATGTGCAAAACAACTATGTACTGAAATGATACTGATGGTGCTGCTGCTGCTGCTGCTGCTGCTGCTGCTGCTGCTGATGATGATGATGATGCTGTTGCTGGTGGTGTCAGGTTCTCTAAACCTCCATCCTTCAGTGTGTTCTTCAGCTGTTGTTTAGGAGGTTTTTTTTAAAGCTCTTCATTCACAGTCACCATCTGCCTCTGAACCACAGCAGGGAAGTAACTGAGTACAAGTACTTCATTACTGTACTTAAGTAGAGTTTTTAGGTATCTGTACTTTACTGGAGTATCTATTTTTTCTGGAAACATTTGACTTTTCCTCCGTACGTTTCATAAATATATGATATTAATATTCATAAATATCTGTGGGCGGCACGGTGGTGCAGTGGTTAGCACTCGTGCCTCACAACAAGAAGGACCCTGGTTCGAATCTCACACCAGACCTTTCTGTGTGGAGTTTGCATGTCCTCCGCGTGGGTTTTCGCCGGGCACTCCGGTTTCCTCCCACCATCCAAACACATGCACTGATAGGTTAATTGGTTAATCTAAAATTGTCCATAGGTGTGAATGTGAGAGTGATTGTTTGTCTATGTATGTTCAGCCCTGCGATGAACTGACGTCTCATACAGGGTGTACCCTGCCTTCGCCCATTGTAGCTGGATTAGGCCCCCAGCCTAATCCAGCTACAATTCATTCATCAATGAATGAATGAATAAATATCTGTACTTTATACTCCTTACATTTATATAAATATATGTACTTTATACTCTTTACATCCTTATATTCTCACAATAGACTCGTTACTTTATGAAACTAAACAGATGTGACAGGACAAAAAATAAGTTAGAAAAGAGAAAAAAAATTTGACTTTCTGTATTATAATTATGACTTTTATCTCATGATTGTGATTTTTATCTCTCTATCATGCCTTTTTCTTTACCTCATATTTATGACCCCATACTGCATAATGCTCATGTTTTATCTCGATTATTACTTGTTTTCTCTATTTTTCCTTAATTTTCTGTCCATATCCACTAAACTGATCAAACACATTATCTACACCGTAAATCACTTTTAAAGGCTTCATTTTTAAATACTTTTGAAACCTTTCTGAAATTTCCTGATTAAATAAGTATTATTTATGATCCTTATATGACAAAAAAAGTCAGTTCTACTTTTTTTAAATTTTAATACAATTCAGAATTTGTACATTTACTTAAATAAAACAGTTGAATCAGTACTTCTATATTTTTTTTTTCACACCAGTTGCTGTACTTGTTCTTCAGTACAGCGTGTGTGTACTTTTACCACCTCTGCTCTGTACACGTACACATGTGGAGTGTTATGACCTGCGTGGTTTTCTGTCTGCCAGATTATACTGCTGCTGTTTTTTTTAAAGTACGCAGGGCACAGTTTTCTGTCACGGTTTGTGCCCTCAGTGTTTGTTTTACTATTTCCATACTCTGATTCCATTTGGATGGAGACTAATTTAGAAACAGACGGTTGGTTTTAAAGGTCATGGAGGGTATTTCAGGAGCACCTGCCCACAAGACACACCTGTGAGCTAAGACCTGCTTTCTTATATTTTTACATGATTAGTTCCTTTTAAAATGTTTAAGAGACGACAGGCCGACGGTAAATAAAACTGACATGAATGTTTGACTATATTTCAACACCAAGAGGCTGAAAAAAAATATGTTAAAAAGTAAAAATACAGGGTGAGCGTGGCAACAGTCGGGGTCACGGCAGTTTACTTGAATCTCTGACCTACACAGATGTGCTTTAGAAGGAATAAATGATAAAAGGAGGGCTGTCAAAGGATGAAAATGTTTAATCAGATGAACCATTAATTATGAGAACTTTAGTTAAGATTTCTTTCCTGAGTGTTTTTATTCTTCTTGAGACAATGTGACATATTTTCATATTAACCTATTTTCCCTGGAATTACAAATAAACATGTATTTAAAACGCACCATTGGAAAATTTATTTTTTTTAAATTATTCAGCTAATCTGATGTTTTCTCACATTTGAACAAACTCTAATACTAGTTATTAGGGGTGGGAGAAAAAATCGATTTAAATATGTAACGGAATTTTTTGTTTTACAATTTTTAAATAGATTTTTTTGTTAAAAAATGTATGTTTTTTTTATGGAAAAAAATTACCGCTTGTAAATGGTAAATGGACTGTGCTTATATAGCGCTTTTCCACCTTCATGGTGCTCAAAGCGCTTTACATTAGCCTCACATTCACCCATTCACACACAAACTCATACACCAGTAGGTTTCTAAGGATAGATAGATAGATAGATAGATAGATAGATAGATAGATAGATAGATAGATAGATAGATAGATAGATAGATAGATAGATAGATAGATAGATAGATAGATAGATAGATAGATAGATAGATAGATAGATAGATAGATCAACAATAAACTATCAATAACAGACAACACATCATAAAAAACATCATAAAAGGCTTAAAAAGAAACCAAAACTCTACCCCACACTGAACCCAGACTTGTGGACAGCCAGAGCTGGGACGCTAACCGCCAACCTCTCGGTCATTGGGTGACCCACTCTACCAACTGAACCACAGCTGCCCACGCTTGTAAAGAGTGTAGTCGACTGTATGAGTCACTCAGATGTATAATGTGTGTCAACAGAAATCACCTCACTGAAGGCACACAGATGACAGCTAGCTTATTATCGTATTAGCTTCAACAACACAGCAGCGTTAAACAGCATTAACTTATGCGCAGACAAACAATACAATACACAACAATACACAATATTTATTCCAACTGTATTGTTATTAATCTGACCTTGTGTCATTTACACACAGTAATAAACCAGGAAGATATGAATTAGAGTTGGAAAAAAGAGGGTGCTAGCGACAACACAGGCTAATCCTAAACACTAATTCTAAACATGGTCCGTTCAGGACAGTTGTAACATCTGTGGTGTGTTCACCAGTGTGGGATATCTGAAAACTTAGAGAAAATGAGTTGTTTCTCAATAAATATAGTTAAACAATCAACAATAATTAAAGTGTGTTGTCTTAACAGAAGGGAAGAGCAGAGCTGACATGTACACTTTAAAGTTCACTTTATTATGAAGTAGGTTCATTTAAAGGCTCTTATTTGTGTTGTGTGCAGATAAATGGAGCAGTTTACTTCCCAAAGTCTGGTTCAAATATATTACTGCTGAATAAATCTGAAGTTTGTTTTTAAAATATGGCTCCTGATATGATCTGTAGGCATCATCATTCAGCTTCTTCACATGGTCTGGTGTTAAAAAGTCAAGTGAAAAATCTGGAATATCAAAGAATCACAATTTAAATCGAATCGGCACCCCAAAAATCGTAAAAGAATCAAATTGGCATAAAAGCATGTCGTCCCAGCCCTACTAGTTATTACTGTATGTGTTACTTTATGGAGATAATGTGAAAAAAAAGATTATTTTTATTATGAAGAACAGTAAAGTGACAGTAATGATATGAATGAACAACTGTCGAAAAACTGTCCACTGGAGTGACCAGTATGTGTCAAAGGGTCACTCATAGGGTTGTTTTGGATTAATCATGATGTGTTGAAAAATTACAAATAATATGAGGTATAAATATTAAGGTTATGTTTTATCACCTCAGTAGACAGATCAGCACAGCTTGAGATGACCCCAGGCCCCTGAGGGGGCGGGGGGGGGCAATGGTACAGTAAGGACAACAATGGGGACTCGAGTCTGAGACTTGGATTTGAGTCGCACTTAAGTTGCACAGACAAAGACTTGTGACTTGTGTGATATGACTCGCAAGTTCATTATCATGGAATTATTTGTTTTATTATTTAATTTGTTTCAGTTTTTCCAATATGTCCTGACATTATGGGAAAATCACAGGTAGAAATAATAGGTTCCCTTCCTTGATATTTGTGTAAAGGTTTGTAACGTGTGCATCCCGCCATTAGTAATTTGATCAAAATAAACTGATCAAATTTAAACAAAGCTTTTGGGATGTTTTTTCATATTGCACATTCATTGTTCTGATCAATTTTAGTATATATATATATATATATCAATTTATGTATATAGTACAGTAAGACCTACATGCTTTCACCATACTTAATTACTACATACTTCATACTTCAACAACACAACAATGTGGTATGATCTCAAATAGTATCTAATGTGAAAACATTTATTTCCATTCGAGACTTGACTTGGACTTGTAAAAAGTGACTTGTGAACATCTGTGGATGACACCCAGCCCTTCAGGAGAAACAGAAAGTTACAGATACCTGAAGCAAGAGGAGGGGGGGTCGACAATAGGAACAAAAGACCTCGTGTGGTGGAAGGACGTAGCATACACTCACGACTGGACTGTCTGACTTGTGATTTTGTAACTTTAAAACAATCTTTAAACTGATTGAACTAATTGTAAATTATATTTGTGCTCAAAGAAAGGTTACTTCTTATCAACCACTCATTGATAAATTAGTTACATTAGTCTCCTCTATTTTGACAATGCTAACGCTAACGACTGAACCGCTAGTAACATTAGTCTTGAATGTTAGCGCCAGTAATATTTGAAAAATATAATTTTTATTTTATAATTCAATATATAAGTATAGAATTTAATGTATATACTTTTTTTATAGAATATATATAACATTTATATAATTTGTATATATATTTTTTTAATAATTTAATAATTTAAAGATAACTCAAAAACCCATGGATGGATTTTGATGATATTTTCAGGAAGTGTTGGGAGTGTCACAAGGAACAAATGATTACATTTTGGTGGTGATCTGGAACAGATCCTGGATTCTGGATCATTTTGAAATGTATTCTCGTTTTACTGCAATGTCAAATTTCAAAATGATCCAGAATCCAGGATCTGTTCCTGATCACCACTGAAATCTAATCATTTGTTCCTTTGCCCCCCCCCCCCCCCCCCACACACACACACACACCTGATCACCACTGAAATCTAATCATTACCAGATCTCCTCATTATCAACCTACCCTGTAAATTTAACTCGGCCATAACTTTTTGCTAATTAACAAACAGACAAACTGTGACAAATTGACAAAAATACCACAGGTGTCTTCGATGGCCAGTGTCCTGCATGTTTTAGATATTTCCCTCTTCAACATCGTTTAGTTTAACCCTTTAACTTTAGCGGTTCCACAGTAAAAAACAAAAAAAAAGAGAGAGAATAAAATAAGCAACAAAATGAACAGAAACAGAATGAATAAAATTAACAAAAATGAATAATACACCAACAACATAATTAATAACATGAACAAAGTAAGACACAAATGGAACAAAATGATGTTCATTGGTTAACATCTCTGATGTGAACCATAAATCTGATCACTTCTGTAGGTTCTGGAAACTCTTGGACTCATTATTTCAAAATCACTGAAGGCAGTTTTTGATTTCAAACGCCCTCTCTCTGTTCCCTGTCGACTCTGTCTGTGTTGTTTTAATCATAATGTGTGACACACTTCATTCTGATGTAATCTATGTAAAAGCTTTTGTAGAACGACTGTATACGAACAGTTAATGCAGCGTCTGTTACGGTTCTGGGGTGGACATCTATTGTTCTGTTTGTCCCTTTTTGTATTGTGTTCTTTTCAGTTATTTTTTTGTTTGTATTAGAAAGACATCAAATTCAATAAAAAAAATAATGATTTTCATTTCCAGGTATGACTGTTTATGGATAAAGTTATAATGATAATGTTGAACAGGGTATCGAGGCCACAGGTGTCCTCGAGGGCCGGTGTCCTGCATGTTTTAGGTATTTCCATCTTCAACATGATGCAATTTAACTGTTCCACAGTAAAAAAAAAAAAAAAGAAAAAAAAAGAGAATAAAATAAGCAACAAAATGAACAGAAACAGAATGAATAAAATCAACAAAATTAATTAGATTAATAAACCAACAACATAATTAGTAACATGAACAAAGTAATTACAGGAAAAAATTATACAATAAACAAATGCAGAAAAATAAACTAATACATATTTCTAAAAATTATATTATAATTAACATGGAACAAACAAAAAAGAAAAAAGAGAACTAGTGTAGATATCTGGTCTCAGCAGTTTTCATTTTGCCTTTTTTCTAAATTAGTCACCTTTTGACACATGTTCCATGAACAAAACACAATATAAACACAATAAAAAAACATTAAAAAAAAAGGAAAATGGTTGAATTTTTCTCAATATTTCAACCAAACCATCCATACGAGTTTTCTTGTTTCTTTTTTTGTATTAGTTTTTGTTCATTTTGTTGCAAATGTTTTTGTTTATTTTCCTACATTTTGTTTTTTATTTAATTATTTTTCTTTAATTTGGTTCCACTTGTGTTGTTATTACTAGTTATTTTGTTGGTTTATTATTTATTTTTGTTCATTTTCTTGATCACTTTGGCTGTTTTTCTTCATTTTATTGCTTATTTTCTTAATTTTTTTTTAAAACTGTGAAACTGCTCGTCTCAGGAGTTAAAACTGAAGCATGTGAAAGAGGAAAATATCTAAAACATGCAGGACACCGGCCCCCGAGGACTGGAGCTTGACACCCTTGGATTCGACAGTTCCACTGAAATTAATCTTTGTTGGGGTTTTTTGGGGAAATTTTCATATATAGCTATATTACTTGCAAAAATTCTGAGTATTTTTTCTGAATCCAAGTTTTTCCAAGTGGGATTTGATATTTTTGTGAGTTCAGTGTGTAAATACAGCATGTCAAATGAAAAAAAAAGCTGTAAAATCACACAGGTGAGGTTGTGGAGAAAACCCCCTCCAAAATATACCAAATAAGGCAAAGTAAACATTTATTTTATGAGACAGCTAAAATACACTCAGACTCCTAAAGTCTACCATAAAAACACCAGACTGTTGTGAAACCATGTGTTTATGTCTTGGATTCTGACAATAATATTTTCACCTGACAGAAGTAAAATGCATGTTAACTCTGCAAAAATGAATAAAATAAGCAACAAAATGAACAAAAACAGCCAATGCCATCAATAAAAATGAATAATAAACCAACAAAATTATAAGAAAAATTCACATAATAAGACACAAATGGAACAAAAGTGAAGAAATTTTTTTTTTAGATAAATAAAGAAAATAAGCGAAAAAAAAAATGTACACAAACTAATAAATATATACAAAATAATAAATAACATGAAAAAGTTTGCAGAAAAAAATTTGACAAAAATTAACAAAAGTGGCCAAAGTCATCAATAATATGAAAAAAAGAATAATACACTGACAAAATAATTAGTACATGAACATATAAGACACGTTTTTGTTCATTTTGTTGCTTATTGTTTATTATTCTGTCAGTTTATTATTCATTTTTGTTCATTTTATTGATGATTTTGTCCATTTGTCTTCATTTTGGTGCTTATTTTAATACTTTTTACTGTGTAACTGCTAAAGTTTCATGAGTTAAAGGGTTAAATTAAATCATGTGGAAGAGGGAAATGTCTAAAACATGTAGGACACCGGCCCTCCAGGACTGGATTTGGACAGATTTAGATCTTCACGCTGCACTAGCATTAGCATTAGCATTAGCACTAGCATTAGCAACTCTAGTAAATATACAGGAGTCGTTTCAGTTATTGTACAGACATTAGGCGACTGTGGCTCAGTTGGTAGAGTGGGTCGCCCAATGACCAAGAGGTGGTGGTTCGCGTCCCGGCTCTGGCTGTACACATGTTGAAGTGTCCTTGGGCAAGACACTGAACCCTGGCTTAGGCCCCCAGTAGGACTTACCATAGACCTTAGAAACCTACTGGTGTATGAGTGTGTGTGTGAATGGGTGAATGAGAGGCTAATGTAAAGCGCTTTGAGGTGGAAAAGCGCTATATAAGTGCAGTCCATTTACCATTACACACATACCATAGCTGAACAGAGACAGGTGTACAATTACATATGTCAAAAACAGAAAAGACATGTATATTCAATCGTATTTCAGCTCCTGTTACGTGTTCTAGGATTTCCTCCTGAATACGCTCGTCTAAACGCAGAAGACAAAACTGAAGATGAGACGGTAGTTTTGTGTCTCCTGTTTTCTCTGTATAAATGTAGCCTCAGTACAAAAACAGTAAAGAACAGTTGAATTTTTCTGACTATTTAAACTAAACCATCCATTCAGAAGGTAAATGTTGTGCATTTATACAGTTATTTTCCACCTTCATGCTGCTCAAAGCGCTTTACATTAACCTCACATTCACCCATTCACACACACACTCATACACCAGTAGGTTTCTAAGGTCAAAGGTCAGTCCTACTGGGAGACTCAGTCAGGGTTCAGTGTCTTGCCCAGGGACACTTGTGGACGCTGGTGCCATCGCTGATGCAGCAGGAGTTAAAGGGTTAATAAAGCAGTTTGAATGAAGCCTCTCCCTAAAGACATGTGACTATTACAAAACCACTCCTCCTCTGTGTCAACACAACACTCAAATACTGGTTTAATTAATTTCCTTTTATGATAATTATTCCATCTGAGCCAATAAATGGCAATTTTTTGCTCTTCTATTTTTCCTCAGCGTAACACCAATATTATTTCTGCCGTTTAGTTGCAGCTGAAACGAGGCAAACAGGATGAGCATGTCATTAACGCCATGCGTCGACATACGGCAACTGGGAGAAAAGCATCCAGACCTTTAATAAGTAATGACTGCCCGACATCACAGGAACCTTACAGTACAACAACACAAGTTAAGCACAAAGCTTTGATAATGACTCTTAATAATTCACTATGTGTAATTATTACTTTACAGGAAAGCACAGCGGCGGCGGCTCGCTGTAGGGATGTTGGTAGCAATTAAAGACGAGAAGCGTGGAGGTCAGCAGATCAACGACCTTACAGGTGCTTTTCCAAAAACTCTGACACCTTCAGTTCTCACACACATAAAGTTGATAAAATATAATAATATAATGTACTACTGAACACTTGGAACTCCATTTATGGGGAAATCTGCAACAAATTTACTGAAATAAAATGTTATTTTATTCAATGTGGACCTTCAAACCTTCAAACTGTCAGAGGTGGTAAAAGATATGGTAAAAAAAAAAAAAAAATAGGGTTTAAGGATGGGGGGGGGTTAGGGTTAGTAGTTGCTTGTGTTTTTTTAAAGCCCTGTGAGATGACTTTGTTGTGATCTGGGGCTTTATAAATAAAATTTAAATTAAAAATTGAAATTGAATAGTACTCACATTCTGTACTGAAGTAGAAGTACAGCTACTGGTGTGGTATAAATACTTTGGTAAAAGTAGAAGTAATGATTCAACTCATTTAGTGAAGTCAAAGTAAAAAATAAAGTAAAAAAGTAAAACTCCATGTTTTTGCCATGGATGAAATAATAATTATTTAACCAGGACAAATGTGAAAAGTTTCAAAAGTATCGAAAAATAAAATCTTTAAAAGTGAGAAAATGTGTTTGATCAGGTCACAGTTACTCAGGTTAGTGTGAATGGACAGGACATTTAGGTGGTTGGGGGGGGGTTCCAACACACCTGCTCCACAGCAGTGGGTCGTTATCAGGTTGATAACGAGCTGATCATTTGAATCAGGTGTGTGGAGCAGAGTGACGTCTAAAACATGAAGGACAGTGGACGCTGAGGACCAGGGCTGAAGACCTCTGCTTAAAATATTCTGTTTTTCTTTCTTTTCTTTTC
Organism: Siphamia tubifer; assembly: GCA_020466265.1. NCBI lineage: Eukaryota > Metazoa > Chordata > Actinopteri > Kurtiformes > Apogonidae > Siphamia > Siphamia tubifer. The sequence continues at coordinate 12,431,311 of CM035798.1, read as the reverse complement.
TTTTTATGTAAATTGTTCCATGGTATTTCTTATTTTGTAAATATGGAATATTTTTTGTTTACTTTTCTACATATTTACTTTATTTTATTATTTTTTTCTTCAAATGTGTTCAATTTGTATAGAATAGAATAGAATAGAAAATAATAGAATAGAATAGACTTTATTGCCATTTGTACGTGTTTAACAAGGTTAACACAGGTACATTGTTTTGTTCATTTGTTCATGTTACTTATTGTTTTTTTGGTTTATTATTCAGTTATGTTCATTTTATTGAAAAGATTGTAGAGCAGTGATATTTTTGCTTTAGTTTTGTTAAGCAGAATTTAATTCAGGGATGCGACCAGAGCAGTGGCTAGCTAATAATTTTGGAATAGATTTATATATTGATTACACTGCTCTACAATTCTTTTTAGAAACTATCTGCTTCAGACATTAAATGTGTTAAATCTTACATAATTGAATCAGATGAAACAGAAAACAAATTACTTTAGAACTGTTTAGCTCGTGTTTAATATATACTAGCACAGAGCCTGTAGAAAACACCCAACCACATATATTACTGCCTTAAGTGAGCCGCCAGTCACTCAGATGTCACTGTCGACATTCAAACTTGCATGAAAAGCAGGTGTGTTGGAAAATTATATTAATATCAGAGATATAAATGTTAATGCATAAATGTACTTTTTGGACTTTAAAGGTTACTAAAAGTTTTCACAATGAAGAAATTTAAATGGCAGGTATGCAGGTCGCCGCAGTTTGGGATGGTCCTAGGCCCAGTGGGGGCTGAGACGTTCATCTATAGTCTGTCCGTCCATGGCAGTGGATCTGTCCTTCAGTGTGGTTCTCCTCAAGATTTCTTCTTTTTCCCACTGGGTTTTGAAGTTTTTTCTTGTTGAGAAGGAGGGTCTAAGGACAGGGGGAGTGTCTAAGGACAGGGGATGCTTAGGACTGTTCATGTATCTCTGTAGTTGGTTGTATTTCTGTAAAGCCCTGTGAGACAACTTAGTTGTGATTTGGGGCTTTATAAATAAAATTGAATTGAGATGATTAGGACAAACAATAACAATAAGAACAAACAATGGGAGCCTCTAGGAGAACCGACAGCCTACAACTCTTCAGGAATGTGACCAACGATCCTTCAGGAGCTTGTGAGGGACCGAACCAAGGACGAGGAGACAGACGAAAAATAAAATGAAGACTGGGTTTATTTTCCAAAAAAAAATGACATCAATTTAAACAAACAACATAGGCTGGGCCCAAAAATACACGTGAACAGAAAACAATCAGACTTAAATCAAAAGGACAAGTAACACAACTGACAAAAAACACAAAGGAATATATACTGGCTGATCAGACCACCTGAACACATGAGGGGAATACAAACAGTAAAAACAACAACTAATATTACAAACACCAAAAATACTTCATTTTTCAAAATAAACAAAATCTACTAAAACTCAAAAGCTAAGTAAATTAATAATTCAAACTGAAATACTTCATCCAAACTAAAGTAGACTCTTTCAAATCACCCCCCCTGAAGTGGCAGCAGCCCCAATTAGCTGCTCCTCCTATATAAAGGCTCTGTGTGGGCGTGGCTTCTGTCTTCAGCCAGACACCAGCAGAATCCACCAGCTGCCCCTCTACACTGGTAACTCTAAACAAACAAACAACTGTACCAAAAGTTAACTAAATGGGTGCACTCCAAAATAGAACTAATGTGTACTGTAAAATAACCTATCAAAAATAAAAATGTATAAACAAATGTGTGTGAACTTATTTGTTTACTTTAAAGCTAATGTAACTGAGTAAATGCAAAAAATATAAAGTGTAGGTGCAGAGGGTTACAGACTTATGGTGTGGACACGGCTGCATCCATCACAAGCGCTGCATCCATCACAAGCTAAACACAGATAACATCTGAAGAAGGAGGGGTCGACTAAGGTGTTAAAGTTTTTGGCCATTCAGGCCATGGACCCTCAACGACCAGAATCAGACTCAGACTCTCTGACAAGTAACTTTGTAATTCAATTCAATTCAATTCAATTTTATTTATGAAGCCCTAAATCACAACAAAGTCGTCTCAGAGGGCTTTACAAAAACACAATCAACTACAGAAATACATGAAAAGTCCCAGGCATCCCCTGTCCTTAGACCCTCCTTCTCGGCAAGAAAAAACTTCAAAACCCAGTGGGAAAAAGAAGAAATCTTGAGGAGAACCACACTGAAGGACAGATCCACTCCCATGGACGGACAGGCTATAGATGAACGTCCATGTATAAATGCAGGAAGGGGGGGCTGGTCCAGACAGGCAGGGGCGGGGGTCCGGGATCACAGGTCGGCACAGGCGAGATACTGCAGATCCTGTTGTCCATGGCTCCCGTGCAGACACTGTCAGGAGAGCCACCACTCCCCCCAGGGGAGGGGGGGACACACCAGGTGACTGGTGTCCCCTGGTAATCTTAAAAGTAATCATATACTGAAATATTTTGTAATATTGTAACTGATTGTAAACTATGATTGTGATATTAAATTAATGAAAAGACTTAACCAAGGTTATAAATATAATTTGAGTAGAGTTAAATATGCTTACTTAATAATTATATAAAAAGTATAAGTTAATTAATTTTTACCAATACACAGGAAACTGGGCAATGTGTGTCTGTCTACTAAACTACAGCTAACGACAAACAAACGAAAAATGAAATGGGTCTAAAATGCGAATGCCCCATAATAATAGCCACAGTCACAACCAGACTTGCTGACCACCATTGCACCATCTGCTTTGAGAAAGATGAGAATAAATGTGTTGCAACCAACGTGGACAGAAATATCTAACATGACTTCCAAAGATAAAAAAACACAGCAGTATACACCATCAACAATGGAGGCAATTATTCGGTCAGTACAATTACCACAACACGTCTCACATGTGAATAGGTCCATATGTTAATAACCCAATTACTATGTTTGTAGTAGCTACAAAAATGCAATATTAATAATAATAAGAATAATACATTTTATTTGCATAGCGCTTTTCATGGCACTCAAAGACGCTTTACATGCAGTAAGAACAGAACAACAAGAGGTCGGAACAGTGACAGATGGTTGGGGTGAGTGAGTACCAGAAGTTTGGGGCGGCAACAGAAAAGGCTCTGCCCCCCCAGGTTCGGTGTTTGGTTAAATATTGAAACTATTGATCGTAGTTTCACTTCCAAATGACAAGAAAAGTACTTTTTCTGTTTGGAAAAGGTCATGAGACATTTATGAACGTAACAATGACATAAATGTCCCCAAATTCCTGGGGGGACTGAAGCTGTTAGCGGCATGTAGCACAGTTGTGTTGTTGTTATAGAGACCTTGTGAAAGTAAATAACAGTAAATAGTTGGCATTAATACTGCAGTACGGTGCAAAAGTAAGCCTTTGTTTGCGTTTTGACGATAAGGGAATGGGAATGGGGTGCAGACGAGTGCGTTTGCAGCTGTCAATCAGGGGGCGGGACTTAGGCAATATGCACGGCAATGCTCAGAGCAGCAAAGTTACGAAGAGCAATGAAATTAGTTTCATATATTTGTGTTTTTATGTCGTAATGGTGTGAAACTTTGTACTGCAATCCACCACAGTACTGGAAACACACCTTCCAATTTTTGGATTATTTGGTGGAGTTGAAGATATTAGTGGTGTAAAAATTATTTGAATCCAGGTTCTACATACAGAATAATTAAATCTCAATCGGTCAGAGCAGTAAAATATGATCACAATTAGATATAAATAATGAACACTGCAGATTTTAACATAAAAAAAGTCATATTACCTAAAAATATTCATATTAACAAACCATCCTTTTACAAAAATTTGAATAAGTACCTGAACAAATATGAACCAGTTGAAATATCTGAAGAGAAATAAGTGTCATTTTATAAATATCCTGCCTGTTACTAAATGTTTAGTGTATTTTTAATTCAAATATCAGTTGTTCTGCACATGTGCAAATGACAAACTGATACTGAGCCAGAAAATGGTTAAAATGTCACTTGTTTTTCTTAAAGCTGTCATTCCATGGTTATTTCATTAATATTACTGTGTTCTCCATTGTCATTGTGTGTTGGTTCTATTTAAAAAAAAAAAAAAAACAGCATCTGGATTGTTTTGTTTCCAGCTGTTTTTTCACGGTAGCAAAATGACTTGAGGTTGAACAACAGAGTTTATGATACTTCCTCATACATGTCCATGATGCGGTGACGAGGCATCTCTGATTGGCTCAGAATGCATGAAGGAACACTCTCCCCTCCCCTTTCGCTGTGTATGTATTTACCTTTACCCAAGTAGCATCCAGCTAGGTTTCGTGCCGTTGCTTGTTCTGAAAACGTGCAGGTCTTTATTTCCACAGAGAGCACATGAACCAGTTTGATCCGCCATTTTTTCCAGTTTGTGCAGCAGCTACTGTGGCTCCGTCTTCTCTTGTAGATGCTAATGCTAATGCTACTTCAGATTCGCTGCCGCAGACGGGTTTAACCCCACGGGGGTGACGCTAAAGTCCATCTGACGTCAGACAGACCGGCTTTTTCTGGGTCCCTGGTTCCTGTTGTTGTTTAGTGTGAATGCAGCCAGTGGAGGTGATGAACCACTGTCAAAGGAACATGTGTTGGTAAGTCTGGGTGTAATGGAAATGTATTGTGTCTTAACTTTCCTATTATTTCTTTATTCTTTGTATTAGTACTTTGTCTTTGTAATTGTTAACTGTTGACTGTGCTTAACCCAGGACAGGTTTAAACTAGTCAACAACAGTTTTGTAGTATTAGTATTAGTATCAGTATTAGCTGTTTATCTGCTTATCATCCTGAACACACTTCCTGTTTCTTCCTGCCTTTGTCAGTTGTATCTGTATAAGTACTTGTGTTTCTCCTTGGTCTGACAGAGATCTCTCCACATACATGTTCCTGTGTGTGTGTGTGTGTGTGTGTGTGTGTGTGTGTGTGTTGAACAGAACTTATTATGATTATTGTAAAGACCATCTGATTCCAGCTTCGTTCTTAATTAAACTGAACTAATTCTGACCCATCAGATTCTAAAAGGAGCGTTAAAAAGTATTTTTCAGCGGAATGACACCCTTAAGACATGTCAAGTTGTGGATGAATTTCACATTTTGACGGAAACATTTCCAGAGGTGGAAGTAACTAAGTACAAGTACTTCCTTTACTGTACTACAGTATCTGCACTTTACTGGAGTATTTATTTTTCTGGCTACTTTTTACTTTTACTCCTTAGATTTTTCTATAAATGTACTTTATAATCTTTACATTCTCAGGATAGACTTATTACTTTTTCAAACTAGACAAATGTGACGGTGTGAAAAATAAGTCGTAAATCAGAAATTGTGACTGACTATATCATAATTATGACTTTTTTTTATCTAATAATTATGTATGTTATATCTCCTAATTTTGATTTTTATCTCATGATTTAGATTTTTTAAATCTCATAATTATGCTTTTTTAATTTTTTTAATCTCCTATTTATGACTTGAATTTTTCCTAATTGTCCTGTCCATACCCACAAAACTGACCCAATAAAACACATCATCTACACAGTAACTTTATTTTTTGATATGTTTTGAAAATGTTCTGTTTTTCTGCCTTAAATAAATATTATTTCACCCGTAAGGGGGAAAAAAAATACTGTTTTACTTCTTACTTTATTACAATTGAGTAGTTGTACTTTTTTACTTTTACTTCAGTAAACAGTTGAATCAGTACTTGTACTTTTACCAGAGTATTTTTTCACACAAGTAGCTGTACTTCTACTTAAGTACAGAATGTTAGTACTTTTACCACCTCTGAACATTATAGATGTAAACATTATCATAATGTCATTTTACTCTTTTCACTGTTATTTTTTTTTACTGGTCTGGTTCTTTTCAGATCATATTTGACTGAATGTGAAACTGAACTAAAATGAGTCTGACATACAAGTCTGTGCCACCGACGACTTCCACCAATCTGCGTTTGGATCGGCCTTGATTCACATTAGCCAAATGTGGAGCTTGCACATTTGCAACTCAAAACTAGTCAGATCAATGATCAGCGTAATCACTGTATTTGTCATCCTTACATTTGAAAGAATGTGCGAGGAAAAGGAGGAGGAATAAAAAAAAAAAAGGAAAAACTGGAAAGATTGACTTCTCTCAGAATCACTGTCTTTCAACAGCCCTCCGCTCCTCTTTGCTGGGAAAGGGCATTCACACGCATTTGGCGGCCATTGTCGGCAGCAAAATGACTAATCATATCATCATTGAAAAAAAAAAAAAACTAGTACATGCGACAACCTTTGCTCCCATCTAGAGAGAAAGAGTTAATTTGATCATGATGACACCAGTCTTCTTTCAAGACCCTTTTCAGGCCAGCAGCAGCAGCAGCAGCAGCATTAGCAGCAGCAGCGGCAGCAGCAGCTGGGGCTGGAAGAGCTAGAGATGCTCTGAATCCTCTGCAGAGTGAGTGGGGGGACGGTGGTAGGGTGGGGGGGGTGGTCGCAAGGGAAAAAAAATAACAAGAAGACTCGTTATTACGTCGCCATTTGGGGACTGAGAAGGGCTTCTGAATTGCCCTGGATTGCGCTCATTGGTTCATTCCTACATAGGCCCTTGTAGCGGCGCGTGGGCCTTGGGCCAGCGTGAGGCGCTGGAGCTGGAACAAGAAGAAGATCACAATTGTATTTAAAGCCCAGAGAGGGGAAAGAAGAGGAGGAGCGACAGAAAGAGGAGCCTATGAGCCCTAATTGCCAGATGGTGAATATTTTTGCTCCCTTTCAACGGCGCATTAATTGCAGGGCTGCCCGGGGGTTGAGACGTACTGATCAGTGTGGCAGAGGATCCTGACCCTGATTACCCCCCCCCTCTACTCCCCTCAGACTCCTCCCGCTGGAGAGACAGTGAGCAGGAGGAGGGGGGTGGGGTGGGGGGTTGGGGGTTTAAGGGGGCTTTAGTTTCACCCAATCATTTGCCTATTGAGCCACCTGGGCCTCGACACTTTGGAACTTGGAAAGGAGCAGAGTGGAGGGTTTAAGGGGTGAAGAGACACCGCCGAAAATGAAACCAGGGGAATCAATCCTCCATCTATGAATGCATGCAACGTTTACTGCTAATGTTTTAACAACCACCGTTTTGGATGGAACCTAACCCCCACCCAAGTGATGGTCATGTAGGTTAACAGGTCTAGACTCATAACAGTGGTGGTGTGACAAAAAAAAATACACTCTTTATTCAAAAGGGAACGTGCTCTGGTCTGTTTGTTTGACTTGGATAAAATATAATCTACACTGGGTCTGTTTACATGAGAGTTTTTATTCCTATTTAACTCAGAATAAAGGTTAATTCTTCTTTAACCCTTTAAGTCCTGTGGCTTAAGCAATTCCACAGTAAAGAAAAAAAAAAAAGCAACAAAATGAACAAAAACTGGCAAAGCGATCAATAAAACGAACAACAATTAATAATAAACTAACAAAATAATATGTAACATAAACAAAGTAAGACACAAACAAAAGACAATTGAAGGGCAAATGCATAAACAAAACATAGAAAAAAATAAACAAAAATAAGCAACAATATCAACAGAAACTGATAAATATTCACAAAATAACAAATAATATGAAAAAGGAATAAATGACTAGTGTTATAATTTGGTTCCAGAAGTTTTAGTTTGGGCTTTTTCTTTTTCTAAATCAGTTGCTTTTCGACATCAGTTCCATCAACAAAATTATCAGTACAATAACACTAAAAAAAAGAAATTTAATTATTCTGAATTTTTAAAGTAAACCATCCATTCAGAACACGTCAGCGTTGACGCATTAGGGGTTAAAGCAGGGGCCACATTCAGCCTGATTTGATCTTCAAGGGGCTGGACCAGTAAAATGAAAACAGAATAACTTAGAGATAATGACAACTCCAAATTTTAGTAATTGTTTTTGCGGAAAAAAACCCCATTAAATTATGAACATAATTTTATAAATTATCCAAATTTCCTGAAGAAAAAAAGGACAATTTGAACAATATTCTGCCTCAATTTATCATTAGTCCATATGTTTTATTACGGATCAGTTCTACAAAGACACTCAAGTCTTAGTAACAGAAGCAGAAAATTGTTCAAATTGTGTCTAATTTGTTCAGGTTATTCACATTGTATTGTTTCAGGATATTTTATAAATGTAAATATTTTCAGAATTTAATATAATTTTTTTGCATTAAAACAATAGGAAAAATTTGAAGTTGTCATCATTTATAGACAAAGAAAAAACTGAGAAGAAAATATGGAGTCATTTAATAGGTTATTATGCTCTTCATCCCACGGGCCACATTGGAACCATTGGCAGCCCGCATTTGGCCCCCGGACCGCATGTTTGAGACCCCTGGGTTAAAGGGTTCAGATGACCATGTAAACACCTAATTCCAGTTAAAAATTACTATTCCAATTACACTTAATTTTGAATAAAGTCACTGGTTTGTTCCACAATTAATTCTGAATTAAATTATTCCTGTGACATGTAAACAGTTAATTCCTCTTTAACATTATTCCTGTTGTTCTGCATATGCTCCTGGTCTTGTCACGATGACGCACATACACTGCCCACCCAAAAAAAAAAAAAAAAAAAAAAATCACCATTGATTCTGATTACAGGAGACTCAATAGTTCAGATCCTTCCATATTTCAGTGGTTAATAATATTTAAACTGGAACAAGTTTATTTAATCTAACTCATGCAGTAAGTATCCTCTCATGTCTGTAATGTTTAACAGATTAAACACCACCAGGGTCGATCAGGATCATCAGGCTGGTGACAGAATACTTCAGGAACCAAGACACATCATTTTCATCCAAAAATTTGCCTCCAAAAAGTCCAGACTCTAAATTAGGATGATGAAGAGGTCTGATCATCATCATCAGTAATCAAAAATGTATTCAAATATTGATGAAAAAACTAACAATAAACCTTATTGTGACACTACGTAAACATTATGTGGCAAAAAAGTAAAAATAAATGTATTTAATAATTAAAACCTGCAGTCAAATACTGCAGGTGCAACATTTTTGGGACAGGCAGTGTATTTCACGTTGATGACGCACATATTCTGTGCTGTTGGCATCACTTGTTCATTCAGTCAAGATTCATTATTATTCCAAAAATAAATGCAAAAATCATATGTAGTATCTGGTCTAACATGTTGATAAAGGAAGTGGACAGGAACCTTTTCTTCCAGATGTGAAGTGACTGTTGTGTCCAATCAGAACCCTCTGTACCTCCAGTTCTGAAACACCAATTAACTAAAGTGGAATACACCTGTTTCCATGGAAACCTTCATTCCGAATTTACATGTAAACACGAAAGAAATAGCTTAAATTTTATTTTATTCAAAATAAATCATTTTAAATAAAAAAATAAAAAGAAATAAAAAGAATATTAGCTGCGTTTACATGTGTTTTCCTCAAATGCCACTTCAGTCATACATACATACATATATATATATATATATATATATATATATATATATATATATATATATATATTCAATAATAAACTGCTTTTCAAATACAATTTATTATTATTATTATCATGATTATTATTATTATTATTATTATTATTACTCGTTTATTTGATTTGATTCTGGAAGCGACTGTACTGTACCAATAGTAATTCGTTAATTTTGGGTATGTTGCATATTTGCAACATTAGGCATTAAGGGGTTGATTTTAGAACAGTTTTTTTTTTACATATCAGATATTTAAACCTTTTTAATACTCCATTTGATTTTGCTGTTAATTTCTAAAAGGCAGGAATGTTCATGATGACGGGTACGACCAGATGGGTAAAGGTAGCACAGTAAAATAAACTGCTCAGACACCACCCCCCACACCCCCTCCTTTCTCCTCCCACCTTTTCACCCCCGTTCTTCCTCCTCTTCTCCTCACACAGCCCCCTCAGCTCCTCGTTTACATATCTCCAAAAGATGTAATTGAATTAAATAAAGCTTTCCTTAGGGGCAGCTGCCACAGCTGCTGTTTGTGGCATGTCAAAAGGCCCGCCACTTTAAGAGCACTTACATATGCTCCAAATTAGCAGGTCAGATAGGCGGACGCACGATGACAGGGCCCAGGCTGCCAACACGACAAGGGGCCCACAGCTGTGAGCAATTCAAGCAGCAGAGTGGGGGCCTTTGATAGTCCTGATTATGAAGGGCAGCGGTGCACGTGCTCATACACTGACGTTCACAGGCATGTGCAGACACACACACCTCTGAATATTTACACATGCACATACGGGGGTCAGTGCTGTGTTTAGGAATCATTACTGCTGCATTCAACTTTCAATTATATGATGACCTCAAGGAATGAGCTGGAAAAACAACAATTTGACATAGACATAATGGGTAGGTTTAATTACATTATCAAAAATAAAAATTATTAAGTCACATAATAATCGTTTTTAGGCAACGGAAAGATCATGTTGTGCTAAAAAACAAAATGGTGAAAGGCAAAGTATGACCAGAGGAACTGTGAAATGTCTAGGTTCATGAAACATTTAGTTTGTTAATAGTTTTTATTAGGGTTGTCTAACATAATGCATTAACACATTTATTATTATTATTATTATTATTATTATTATTATTATTATTATTATTATTATTATTATTATTATTATTAATAATAATAATAATAATAATAATAATAATAATAATAATAATAATAATAATAATAATAATAATAATAATAATAATAATAATAATAATAATAATAACAAACACATACATGACAAACAATCAAACAATACAGAGAAAAAAATAACACATCGTCATGATTAATCTGATTAAAAATGTTAATGAAATACACATTTTGCCATGTTTGGCATATTTTATACATTTTTTTTCTTCTGTATTTTAGAAGAGTTTTTGTCAAAATGAACACATCATCATAATTAATCTGATTTAAATATTTTTCTATATGATATACATTTTGGCATTTGTTTTGGTGGTTTTTCTGTGTTTTGAGGAGCTTTTGAATATGTTTTACAATTTTTTATAACTTTTTTGTGTCCGTTTAGTTTTTGGTGAATTTCACTGGATTTCAGAATGTGTTGTATATATTTTCTATATATTATTTTTTTATATATCAAGGGAATCAAAATTAAGACACAAACACAGATTATTCCATTATCATGATTAATCTGATTAAAATGTTAATATAATACATATTTTAGAACATGTTTGAGATGTTTTATCACTTCTTTTTTCTTTTTAAATAACCCTAACCCTTATCAAGATTTGTTGACAAATATGTGACAAAAAAAAGAGAAAGAAAAGTCATTTGGTGCAGGAACAATCAAAAATACTGAAGCAAGAGTTGGGGTTTTAAAACTAAATATTTCATGGACACTTGACTGTAAAATGATTGAGAATCACTGCTGTAGGTCTGGTCTGGATTCTGGATCATAAACAACAGGATCTGCAGTGACTCACCTGTGTCCTGTGTTGACCTGTGACCCCAGACCCCCCCCTCACCTGTCTGATGGATGGACCTGCCCCTCCCCCCCATCTATAGTCTGTCCGTCCATGGGAGTGGATCTGTCCTTCAGTGTGTTTCTACCCAAGGTTTCTTCTTTCCCACTGGGTTTTGAAGTTTTTTCTTGTTGATAAGGGTGGTCTAAGGACGGGGGATGTTTGAGACTTTATCTATTTCTGTGATTGATTATTCTCTCCAATCAACCCTACAAAGCCCTGTGAGACGACATTGTTGTGATTTGGGGCTCTATAAATAAAACTGGACCCATTACAGTTTTTCACAAAACAATATTCCTAAAATTTCGCCAAAACTATATAATCTGACGGTTGTTCTAGGCAGGAGTGTTGTAACTCTCATGAAATATCATCATATATCATCATGTGGTCCCCACATTGTCAGGTCAAAATATTAAGTGTAAATGTGCTTTACATGTGTTTAAATGCCAACTGCGAATTAGCATGTAATAGCATTAGCATGAGTGAATCAGCTAATTATCTGGTCAGTATTGTTAGCTTACAGGCTTACAGTTAGACCCACATATTTAAAATAAATGCACAGAAAAAAAAATATAGTAATTCTTACATTTTATTGTCATAATTATATATTTTTGCTGATTCACTGGTTTGTACTTTTATGATGAATGATGAACATGTACAACTACATGTTTATGTTTTCATTCTGCTGAGAAAAAAAGATTAATAAACATTAATAAACCTAAACTAAGGCTAATAAATATAAATATACCTGCACAGATGTTCCAGTCGTTGGTATTGATCTGCCTTGGCATTCCAAGTCTTATTGTAACAATGACTCAGTACTGATGGATCCAGATGCACTTATATAGTTCTTTTCCACCTTCATGGTGCTTCACATTCACCCATTCACACACACACCAGTAAGTTTCCATGGTACTGTCAGACCTACTGGGGGCCTAAGTCAGGGTCCAGTGTCTTGCCCAAGGACACTGTGGACAGGACATGAACCGCCAACCCTTCATTCATTGGATGACCTGCTCTACCAACTGAGCCACAGCCGCCCAAGTAGTGTTGATCAGGTTTTAAGAGTGATATGGAAGTAAAACAAGAAAACCCATGAATATACAAAAGAACAACTGTAGAACAACTGTAGAACAACTGTAGAATAACTGTAGAAGAACTGTAGAACAACTGTAGAATAACTGTCCACTGGAGAGACCAGTATGTGTCAAAGGGTTATAAACAAACCTCGTACACATGTTTCATGCATAAATACTAAGTCAATTTAACATGGCACATTTTCAAGTAAAATGCACCTGTATTTATTAATGGATTTTATTAGTAATAGCCAAATAATGTTTACCCCAGAAAAGAAAAATAACTTTAGAAAAGTTACAAACAAAAAAATCTCACTTAAGGTTAATGGACTTTTGAGAATGTATTTATTTATTATTTATTTATTTAAACTGTGACATTTTGGTTGAACTAAGTAAAGAAACAGTTAATAACAGTCACACTCCTGAAGTCCCACTGCATCACCTACTTGCAAGATGACTATTGTATTAACCTACATAGTTCAATATGTGCACTTTTTTTTTCTTTCTGTACCTCCAGGTCGTGAAATAACTAAAGTTTCCACTTTCCACCTGTTTCCATGGAAACCTTGATTCGGAATGAACATTTCCATGTAAACACGAAAGAAATAGCTTTAACTTTATTTTATTCAGAATAAATGAAGTACTTTACTTTTACTATTTTTTTTTAGATTTAAAAGTCATATTAACTGTAGTCACAAAATATCGATATCGGAATCACTGATACCAGCCTGAATTTTAGTCAGTATTGGAAGGGTATCAGTGGTATGAAACATCACTAAATGTCATACACTGTTCTATGCAAAGTCAGGGTTCCGCGTCTTGCCCAAGGACACTTCGACATGTGGACACCCAGAGGCGGGACTCAAACCGCTCTACCAACTGAGCCACAGCTGCCCATATATACCCCCCACACACAGACACTGATCACACCCAAAATGTAATCATTTGTTCCTTGTGTCAGTATCAACATTTCCTCAAAACTTCAGCCAAATCCGTCCAGAACTTTTTGAATTATGTTGCAAACAAACAAACAAACAAACAGGTTAATATAAGTTCCCCTTTGACTTGTGTTGCTATGGACTCCTACAACAAATCCCATAAAAGACCTGTTACATTTACATTCTCCAAGATACACTGTAGAAAAAGTATGAAAACCAGGGAAAATATTTATCCCGTTGCAATCTGGCTGTTTATTGAGGGTTTGGATGTGATGAGCAGAAGCGTCTTAAACTGATGACAACACTTAACTGGAGTTATGTATCCAGCCAGACACGCCTGTCATATCGTAATCAACTGTTATGAACAATCATCTAATGGCTTGTCACTCAAGGTCTGCTGGGCAATTATGAAGCATTTGCATGGCAGCGAATGGTGTTTATGACAAATACTTCATGTCCTAATTGCTTGTCTGTTTTCTTTAAGACGTGTATGGCTGATAGGATGTGATTAGCTGGATGAGGGACTAAAGAATAAAGTTAACATGGATCATACAGGTTATGTTTAGCTGCAGATGGCAGCCTTTTCCTATTCTAATACTCTTCAACGTGGTGGCAAACCATGTGTTTTTTTGTTCAATTGTAAGTGTTAAATTAAAAATAAACCCCTTAATGCCTGAATTTATTTAAAAAAAAAATGTAACCAGGAAATGTCCCATCGAGATTAAGAACCTCTTTTACAAAACAGTCGTAGCCAATGTAGATACAGGAAAACACAGTTAAAATACATAATAACAGAACATAATACATGTTGTTTCTCAACAACAAACAGTTACATTACACTTTTACACTTTATTCACTTATTTTAATTATTTATTTCATGGCCGGGGCCCTGTTTTTTATTATCATTATTATCCTGACTCTAGGGCAGCACGGTGGTGCAGTGGTTAGCACTCGCAGCGAGAAAGGACACCGGTTCGAATCCCACACCAGACCTTTCTGTGTGGAGTTTGCATGTTCTCCCCTTGTCCGCATGGGTTTTCTCCAGGTACTCCAGTTTCCTCCCACCATCCAAACACATGCACTGATAGTTTAATCTAAATGACCCATAGGTGTGAATGTGAGAGTCATTGTTTGTCTATATATGTTCAGAATCCGTGTATAATTCATTCATTCGATTTTCAAAATGAAACCAAAAATTAGACAACGAAAAATTTCTTCATTATTTATTTCCAAAACCAAAATGAAAAAAAGTTTTTTGTGTTGAAATGAATAATGGAAAAAACAGATAACGGCCGTTTCCCGTTTTATCCAATTTTGACCTGAAGCCAGTTGAATAAATCAGAAATGAATCTTAACAACCGGAAGAAACATGTCCACTGGACTTGAAGATCATTATGGTTTGATTAAACAGCTGTTTGATGATGGAAAAACACATGTTGAGGTTTCTAACACGTTAACACAGTTATGTATTCAGAGATCCTTGGAAATGTTGGTGAGAAGATTCTGTGTTCAACAACAACTCAGGTGTAAATGACATATGTCAGATACAGAACAACTGTTATCCTGTCATTAATACATAAGATAAGTACCAGCTGTACACATATGAAACATATACATATACACTTGTCATAGAAATATTTGTTTGTGTGTTATTATAAAAAGAACATACCTGGAATATGACACTAATTTTCTCCATGGTCATATCTTCAGGTCTTAGGGTGACCCTCTTAGTTTCCCAAAATAGGACATAGGTTTCTATCTTTGTCACTGCGGGTTTCCCTTCGTAAATAGAATTTTCTTTCGTATTCAGAGACGAAAAATGGAGGCTCATTTGGTAGAGCGTCCAATAATCAAAGGGTTGGTGGTTCCCGTCCCGGCTCTGGCTGTCCACATGTCGAAGTGTCCTTGGGTAAGACATTGAACCCTAAGTTGCTCCCAGTATAGTCTGGCAGCGCATGTGTATCGGCAGCAGCCGCCTTCTTGTGTATATGTTTACAGTATTTGTGAATGGGTGAATGTGAGTTTTGTGCTATAAGTACAGTCCATTTACCATATATATTTATATATATATATATATATCTATATATATAGATATTGATTTCACGACTATATATATATATATATATATATATATATATATATATATATATATATATATATATATATATATAGTCGTGAAATCAGTATCTTTATAGTAATGGTCTATATGGTTGTGGTCCATATCATAGTTTTGGTCCATATCTTCTCATGGTGTTGTTGTCGCTCTTTGCTTCCTGTCACTGGTGCTTTCCCCGCCTCTCCTTAATTTCTTCTTCATGTGTCCCACCTGTCTTCACCTGTATATAAATTCCCTCTTTGTCTTTGTCCAGTGCGTATTCGTCAGCCTTGGTAGCGACTTATGAGCAATATTCTAATGTTTGGTTTTTTGGTGTTTGACTTGGTTCTGGTTTCTGTCTTTGCCCCTGTCTGTCTGTCTATCTGTCTTGCCTGGATTTGTCTGCATGATCTCTAGCCTGTCCTCGACTACCAGCCTGCCTTTCTCCTGCTGGTACCTCATCGTCTCTGGACCCTGGACCTGACCTTTCTTCTGGACCCCAGTATGATTTTTGGATTTTCCTTTTTGACCCCTGCCTGTCTGAGTCTCATTTCTCTGCCTCCGTCCTCAGTTAAGGAGGTTCTCCGTCTTCCTGGTCACTCACAGAGGCTTATTGAGGAATTCCCCATTCAGTATATCTTTATCGTAATCAATAATATCTGTAAACGCAGCCTTTCATGTCTGACTCCTGCATTTGGATCCATCACTGGTACTGAGATTGTTACAATACTCAGTGTTCTGTCCAATCAGAACCCTCTGTACCTCCAGTTCTAAAAAGCCCAGTTAACTAGAGCAGAACACGCCTGTTGCTCACAGAAACGTTTATTCAGCATTAACATTTCTGTCAGGATCGGGGTGATTGCGTGGGGTCACCACGGACTCTGGCAGGGGCGACAAAAAGGAACAGAGACAAGGCACTAAACACAAACAGGACAAAACGAGGAAACAAAAAGGACCAGGGCCGACACGGGGGCAACAAGGGAACAGGTCCGAGGCGATACCGACCCGAACACCGCAAGCAGGTTCGGGGCGATACCGGGTCGAACATGGCAAAAAGGTCCGGGGCGAAACCCGGCCAGACACGGCAAAAAGGTCTGGGGCGAAACCCGGCCAGACACGGCAAAAAGGTCTGGGGCGAAACCCGGCTAGACACGGCAAAAAAGGTCCAGGGCAAAACCCGGACAGACACGGCAAAAAGGTCCGGGGCGAAACCCGGACAGACACGGCAAAAAGGTCCGGGGCGAAACCCGGACAGACACGGCAAAAAGGTCCGGGGTGAAACCCGGCCAGACACGGCAAAAAGGCCCGGGGTAAGGAAGAGAGGGGAAATCCGAGGGGGAGAAAAGCAACAGGCAGAGACGGGAAGAGACAGGTAACAGGCAGCTATAAACGGGCAACAGGCAGGGAAAGGGGACAGAAGCCAGCAACGGGCAACAGGCAGGGAAAGGGGACAGAAGCCAGCAACGGGCAGCGGGCAACAGGTAGGGACAGCCAAAGACAGAAAAGACCAACGACAGACTAAAACAAACCAAGACCAACGACAGACGAAAAGACCAACGACAGACTAAAACAAACCAAGACCAACAACAGACGAAAAGACCAACGACAGATGAAAAAGACCAACGACAGACGAAAAAGACCAACGACAGACGAAAAAGACCAACGACAGACGAAAAAGACGCTAGCCAGAAACTCGGAACGCTAGCCAGAAACACAGAATGCTAAGCCAGAAACACAGAACGCTAAGCCAGAAACACAGAACGCTAAGCCAGAGACACAGAACGCTAAGCCAGAGACACAGAACGCTTAGCCAGAGACACAGAACGCTTAGCCAGAGACACAGAACGCTTAGCCAGAGACACAGAACGCTTAGCCAGAGACACAGAACGCTTAGCCAGAGACACAGAACGCTTAGCCAGAGACACAGAACGCTTAGCCAGAGACACAGAACGCTTAGCCAGAGACACAGAACACTTAGCCAGAGACACAGAATGCTTAGGAAGAGACACAGAACGCTGGGAAGAGACACAGAACGCTGGGAAGAGACACAAAACGCTGGGAAGAGACACAGAACGCTAGGCAGAGACACAGAACGCTAGGCAGAGACACAGAACGCTAGGCAGAGACACAGAACGCTGGGCAGAGACACAGAACGCTGGGCAGAGACACAGAACGCTGGGCAGAGACACAGAACGCTAGGAAGAGACACAGAACGCTAGGAAGAGACACAGAATGCTAGGAAGAGACACAGAATGCTAGGAAGAGACACAGAACGCTGGGAAGAGACACAGAACGCTAGGAAGAGACACAGAACGCTAGGAAGAGACACAGAACGCTGGGCAGAGACACAGAATGCTGGGCAGAGATACAGAACGCTGGGCAGAGACACAGAACGTTAGGCAGATACACAGACAGGGACAGAACGCTAGACTGGACAGACTTTAGACAGAACAGACCGGGGAAAACTAAAACAAAAAGGGTCCCTTCAGCACTGGCGGAGTCCAGATGGTGGGCGGGACCATTCTGTCAGGATCGGGGTGAGGTGAAGGAGGACTCCATTGCACAGTACTGAAGGGAAAAATAATTTAATAACAAAACTAAGAAACATAAAGACAAGACAGACAAAACCTGGGAGCAAACGGCCAGAGTCTGTGGTGATGATGAATGTCCGGGTTATGATGGTTGAGGAGATGGTGAAAACTGTCCGGGTTATGGAGGTGACATTACTGAATGGTCCCGCACTGGCAACTGCAAGCCTTACTGCTTTTATAGCCACAGATGAGGAACCGCTTGCAGCTGCGCAGTGCTGGACCAGGTGAGTGTGGACATGACTGGGGGAAAGGTCACCGGAGCGGAGGTCATGACAATTTCCATGTAAATGCAAAGGAAATACCTTTAATTCTGGATTATTTTATTCAAAATAGATCATTCTGAATTAAAAAAAAACATACTGTAAACATAGCCATTGGCAGTAATCGAGCTGAGGACTGAGCTGGAGTTTTCAAGTCCAAGTTTACATGTGAGTGAAAATTACAGCAAGAAAATTGAATTATTGTTCTACTCCCAGACACAAGGTTAGGATACTTCCTGTTGGAACCATAGAAGGAGAACAATCAGTAAACAAATGCAGCAGATTTGAATCAGACATGGTAGAAGTAGGACAACAACATCCAGAGAAGATATGAACCACATCCATGAAGATATGGACCACAACCATGAAGATGTGGAACATAACCATGAAGATATGAACCACAACCATGAAGATATGAACCACAACCATGAAGATATAGACCACAACCATGATGATATGGACCACAACCATGAAGATATGGACCACAACCATGAAGATATAGACCACAACCATGAAGATATGGACCACAACCATGAAGATATGGACCACAACCATGAAGATATGAACCACAACCATGAAGATATGAACCACAACCATGAAGATATAGACCACAACCATGATGATATGGACCACAACCATGAAGATATGGACCACAACCATGAAGATATAGACCACAACCATGAAGATATGGACCACAACCATGAAGATATGAACCACAACCATGAAGATATGAACCACAACCATTAAGATATGGACCACAACCATGAAGATATGGACCACAACCATGAAGATATGGACCACAACCATGAAGATATGGACCACAACCATGTAGCAGCTCAGTATATTTGGTCTGTACTGTTCACTCTCATTTATTACAGTAATGTACATGTTGTCATGGTGACTCTGGTCACTTCCTGAAAGGGGTGTGTCCAGGCCAGTCTTAACTGAGCTAAGTTTGGGTGTCGTTTACATGCACAGAGAAATACAATTTGAATCATATCATCCGTCCCGCTACTAAAACTCCAGTTTGATTTGATATAGTCAGACTCAGGTGTTTACGTGACTTTGAAAACTTTTATTTTAGTCGAACGAAGGCAATAATTTCTCTAACTGTATGTAAACATACTGACATGGAGACAAACAACCAGTCTCACATTCACACCTATGGGCACGATGTGCTGATTAACCGGTCAGTGCTCATCTTCTCTGGTGGGAGGAAGCCAGAGCGCCCTGAGAGAACCCACACAGACATGGGGAGAAGCTCCCACCCCCATTGACTGGTGCTGGAATTGAACCCACGACCTTCTTGCTGTGAGGCACAAGTGCTACCCCCTGCACCACCCAAATGTCTGTTGGGTTTGTTAAACATTTGGTGGAAGAATTAAACTCTCCACATCGCCCCGTTTGCACATTTTGAACAACAAGCCATGAGAGGCAAACTTCATAACAACAACAAACTTTGGGTTTTTTTAGGAGGTTGTTTCCTGATGACTCACATCATAGTTTGCTTTATAGCAGATGACACACACATTTTAGGAATGTTTCAGTGTTTCTGTTTTTTCACCACTAAACCTTTAACCAGTTGAAAAATGCCACTCTAACGTCTACACATATATACTATATCTATATTTCGATGATCATTTCTATATTAATTTCTCAAAACAACCAGGAGCCCAACTCTCTACAGTATCAATCATTAGCATTAGTTCCTTTTCTCCATGGGGACATCAGGTGTCAAAGTCATTTAGGTAAGTCATATTTGAGTAGATGTACTGTATGGGGGCATGTTTTTTGGAACTGGGCAGTTTTTCGGCGCGAGTGTTTGACGTTGTCCTGTGGCAAATAGATTGAAAGCCTGTGACTCAGCTGTTTGCAAGCAACATTGAAGAATAATGGATGTGAAGGCACACACCAAACATGCCCTTTAAAAATGCATGAGCGCCCCCCAAAAACCTCCCTCTCCCTCTGCAGAATAGAGCTATCACTGGTGCCTGTTATCTCCCTAAACCCCCAGGTAGAAAATGGTAATGATACCACTTAACATCGCTGCACATATGGAGGGAAAATGGAAATGCCAACAGCACCTCAACTATAAAGCAAATCAAATTGAAATATTAATCCACTGATTAATATAACATTATGAGAGCCCATTCTCTTTGTTGTTAAACAACAAAGGGTTGCAAAATAAGCAACTGCCTAAGAGGTAAGGGGTTTAAAAGAGTCCCACAGAGGTGCTAAAGCCCCTTTCAAACATCATTACTCTGCATAATGTATTCCCTTCCACAGTGCTGAGATTTGATATTGATGTTTACTCATTTATTTTTTAATTAACGTTCGTTGTTAATGAATTCTTTGATGAGAGGCATTTTGTAAATCATTATCTTTGGAAGAGGAAAAAAAAGATGCAGCGCCCTTGCCCCTTATACTCCTTATAGAAAAAAAAATGTTAGGTGTAAGGGGAAAAGTTGCAGAAGAAGTGGGGTCATTGTTTAAAGTTTGTTTATTGATGTGTTGCCTCCCTGTGTTGCTATTTTTCGGATTGCGTCTCCTATCTACAGGGATGAGCGAGCCGAGCCGACAAGGGAGCGCGGTGTGTGAGAGCGCTGTGGTGGATACTTAGCTAATTGCATGAATATGACTCAAGGCTTTGAGCGAGTCGTTCCAGTAGGGAGGAGAGCTGCAGTTTTACCCACGGAGCCCTTGGTGGAACTCTGTCCTTCCCCTCGTTAATATTGATCGCTGGGGATCTCCAGGAGGACACAAAGTAAGGCTGGAAGGTTGGAAAAAGTTTGTTGGACCCAACAGTTTTACTCATTCGAACAAGTGTCACAAGCAGAAAATACTTTTTCAATAATTCGATGTATTTGCAGTTATCTCTGGTTTTTAATACGAAATGTTTCGTCCACCATTCGTTACCTGGACAACAGTACATGTGGAAAATCTTATTTCAAGAAATCTGACCATGATAATTTTTGTTTATTCTATTGGTGATTAATTTTTTGTGTGCTTTTTTAAAAAATATTTATCTATTTATTCAAGATTTGTATTACTCAATTAAAAATTGTTCTAGTATTATTCTTGGTTAATTCTATACATATATATATATATATATATATATATATATTTTTTTTTTTTTTTTTTTTTTTTTTTTTACATAATTAAGTGCTAAAAAAAATCTTAAATTCAGTGAAAAAAGTTTAGATGATCTTGGTCAGACTCTGAAACTGCAAAGTGCATTAGCAGAGACATTTAGAGTCATTCTGCTCTAGATTATTTCATTTTTAATCAAATTAATCATGATGGATTCATCTGTGTTAATGCAATAATTTTATATATAAGAAATTAACAACTTTATATAGAATATATATATAGTTGATATAATTATAAAAGTGATAACTCTTGTGTATACAGCACAATACTGTTAGTAATAAAATAAGTGTTGTGTGTTCACTGTAACAACACTGTAGTTAATGAGACCAAGAGTCACTTCTTAACTTATTCATTTGTTGAACCACAGTGTAAAAATAAAGTTATGTCAGAAGCAGCTTAAGATGTTCGTTATCAATTTTCCATCACATCTGTAAACTCCAGTGATAGCATTTGATTACGTACCTGAATGTCTTTCCTAACGATGAACAACTTCAAAGTGTCCTCCATCACAGGCACGTCTTTACATGTCAAACTAAAACTGAACTGGAACTCAGGACTATTCACAATTCCAAAAGAAAGAAAGCCTTTTCATTTATTTATTTTTATCTATCTATCTATCTATCTATCTATCTATCTATCTATCTATCTATCTATCTATCTATCTATCTATCTATCTATCTATCTATCTATCTATCTATCTATCTATCTATCTATCTATCTATCTATCTTTTAACATTTCCTATAAGAATGCAAATGGTTTACTGCACATTTCCCTAAAAAAAGCTTCTTTCTAATGGTTACCTCTACAAGGTAACAGTAATGATCAGTGTCAAATCACCTAGAATAAACACATTATTGAATAAGATTTTTGGTTTTGGAAATGTTTGTAAAACCTATATGTTTGTTCGGTCACAGCCATATGGTCTGGTGACAAACGCTGAATGTTTGATTAACTGAAACTCCATGGGGTCCATTTCATGCTCAGAGGGAGAATGGTCGGCAGGGAAAAATTCATCATTATCCAATACTAACAAAAAGAGGCAGGAATATGTTCCAGAGCGTTGTTTGGGGACTGTGGGCTTCTGATACTGTGGGCTAGTCTCAGTGTGAGCTTTGGACCAGTTGGCCACGAATGAGTCTCAAGCCCCCAACCCATCTGGAGCCATCTTGGAGATGAAACAAAAACCTGGAGCTTGTCCATCTCTTGGCAGGGCCGGTCTTGTCTCTACACAGACGAGGCTGATCGTCTCTAATCCTACCAAAGAATTAATTGCTTAATTGGATCAATTAAGTGTCCCAATAGGTCCTGATGATGTGCGGTAGGTGCATAAAAAGACGATGATTGTGGGACTGCGGGTGTTTTTGTATCCAGGTTGTTGCATACTTAGCTTTTTGATACCCACACAATTCTCAACAAGTTAATAAATCTTACTTAATAGTCATTTGCGAGCGTCACAACCCCGTTTCGATCATGCATCACTCTTTCTTGCCAAGTTTACGTCACTCTACGACATTATGCACTGCTTGTTTTACAGACAGAAGAACTATTTCCATGACTTATGGCATTTGCAGTATCTCAAAGATCGCACTGCTGTTTTTCTTCCTTCAAGCCAGTTTTAAATGGAGGCAAAACCGCACGGCTTTAAAGGCACATTCATCAAAAAGCAAGCGCGAGTGCACTGCAGATGCTGCCACTTTTTCTTAAAAAAAAAAAAAAAAAAAAAAAGGAAAAAAAAAACCACGAGAGAGAGAGAGATTGCAAGTAGAATTATGGCTTTTCATCAGCCGATAAATTTCACTTGTGATTAATTGCAACACTCACTTTTGGGATCACTTCTACACAAAAGAGCATTTCTGCTTTGTAAAATTCATATAAAAGAAATGCAAATCAATGGTGTTCTTGGCACCAAACATATGCTGCCACAATGCCAACAAGCCTGCCCCTGACAACCCCAGCTGGGGGCTTGTAAGACTTGCTCTTGGCAAAAGACGTTTTTTCCACCCGCTTTGCAAATGATCACCAATTAATACGAACAGCATCCAATTCTAATTTTGCACCTGGTAAGATTGTGAGTATCTTGTAAAGCTCTTCGAAGCTATGGATCCTAATTACTGAATGTTTTCTCCCCCCCCCTCTCTCTCTTTTGGGATCACGGCGGAGAAAGAAAAAAAAAAAACATGGCAAAAGTCCACCAGCTATCAAATCAGTGGAAACCATGAAAATGACCGTTTAGCTACAGAGGTGTCGTTTTAGACGAAAAAAAGAGAATTTCAGCTGAAAGGGTTAAAAAGTCAGAAATGTAACAAAGTGGGGACGTCTTTTATCCTTATACAGAGTTATGATCCAGCTACAGAAGAGACAAATGGAAATGGAAAAGCTTCTATTTTATCCCCAAACTTTGAGATGGTGGAGAAGGAGGGAGAAATTAAGGATGTGTTTATCACTTGGTAACACAGCAGCATCCATCCATGTGATGAATTCCACATATTTCCCAAAGAAACTAAACTATAACAATTCAAAGGCGTTTCACGTCACTAATTGCTCATCAGAGTTCTTAGCATCTCTCCCTCTCTTTTCCTCGCTCTGAAATTGATACTCGCCATACGACTTATGATGGATAGGAAGCTTTAATGAGCTCTTACAAGCAATTAAGTAATCAGGGAACCCTGCTGCTCAGCGCTGGAGCTAGCGAGTGCAGTGACAAACGGAGGCCCATCAGTACTGTAATCAGCACAGGACACAGTCGCCGCTGCTCACCACTCCCTAACCGAGGGCAGCAATAGGCCGAGCAGCAGGCGCTCAAACCTGTTATTGTTTTGTCTGCAGATAGTCTCCGAACTTTGGTGACTTTGACACATGAATGATGCATGAATATGTTTTTTATTTGTACTGGTACACACTGACTGAAAATAAGTGTAGCTTCATGTGGTGGAAAACAAGCCCATGTTTGAGTTCTAGTCAAATACTGCAGGAACTCTTTCAAACAGAGCAAAGAGCTTTAGTTTTCCAGGGAAACAGGTGTGGAGGCGCGGGATGCAACGGTGTTTGGGAAAACCAAGAACTGTTGGGGTCGTCCTACACTGAGCAGAGGTGGGAAGTAACTAAGTAAAAGTATTTTCTTTACTCTACTTAAGTTTTTTAGGTATCTGTACTTTCCCTGAGTATTTATTTTTCTCAAAACTTTAGACTTTTCTTACATTTATTCATAATTATCTGTACTTTATACTCTTTAGATTCTCACAATAGACTTTTTCAAACTAAACAGTGTGAAAAATTAGTGACTTCAGAAGAAAATTGTGAGTTTCTATCATTATTATTACATTTTTCTCATGGTTCTGACTTTTTAGCTCATAATTTCAACTCTTTTTCCTCATAATTATGCTTTTTTTTTATCTCATATGTATGACTATATCTCATAATTTTATATATTTATTTCATAATTATGCTGTTTTTTATTTCACATATGACCATTTTATGTCATAATGATGATGTTTCATCTAAATTGTGTCTTTTTCAAAATGTTCTGTCCATATCCACAAAACTGAATAAATGTACACCTCATAAAACACATTATTGACACAATAACTCACTTTTAAAGGCTTTATTTTTTTTTTGGAAACTTTAGAAACTTTGCTATTTATTCCAGGTTAAATATGTATTATTTTATTCATGGCAAAGAAATTAAGTTTTACTTTTTACTTTATTATAATTGAGAAGTTGTAACTTCTTCTTTTTTACTTTTACTTCAGTAAAGGATTTCAGTCAGTCACTTTTACCAGAGTATTTTTTCACACCAGTAGCTGTACTTCTACTTAAGTACAGAATATGAGTACTTCTACCACCTCTGGAAATGAATGAACATTTTTCCACAGTAAAAATTATTTTACTCAAAAACAATACATTTAACTCTATATTGAGTAAATTTAGCTCCATACTGATTTTGGAGAGTAACGTATTCTTTTTAGAGAAGGACTGAATGTTGTTTGTTCCTTTTTCATTCGATTTAAGTAAATTTTACTCAGGCAAAATTCCTGTGTATTTTGCTTCTGTAATTGATTTTGCTTTAGTAGCAAAAGGTCACCCTGCAGGTCTCTCTCTCTCTCTCTCTCTCTCTCTCTCTCTCTCCCTCTCTCTCACTGTCTCTCTCTCTCTCCCCCTCTCTCTCCCCCTCTCTCTCCCTCCCTCTCTCTCTCCCCGTCTCTCTCTCCCTCTCTCTCTCTGTCCCTCTCTCTCTCTCTCTCTCCATCTCTCTCTCTCTCCCTCTATCTCTCTCTCCCTCTCTGTCTCTCTTGCTCTCTCCCTCTCTCTCTCTCTCTCTCTCTCTCTCTCTCTCCCTCTCTCTCTCTCTCTCCCTCTCTCTCTCCCTCCCTCTCTCTCCCTCTATCTCCCTCTCCCTCTCTCTCTCTCTGTCTCTCTTGCTCTCTCTCTCCCTCTCTCTCTCTCTCTCTCTCTACATGTGGTGTGTAGCATGGTGAGTGACAGTGACAGACAAGTTCCTTCATATCAAAGTTCACCACTTTTCCAAACCTGCATTTGCTTGTCTTCACACACATTAGATCCCCATCCACACTCATGATATATGTACTATTGATACTGTTGTTTTTTCTTTAACATCCCTATGCAGAGCAGGAATTAAAAAGCTCGCTTTGATCCTTATGTGTACCTTTTCCATGACTGTACAATGACAAGGACATTAATAACAGAAGGTTATATTATAAATGAACTGCACTTATAGTATACAGTATATTTCCACCTTCATGCTGCTCAAAGCGCTTTAGCCTCACACACACACACACACACACAAGGTTCTGTCAGTCCTACTGGGAGCCTAAGTTAAGGTTTAGTGTCTTGCCCAAGGACACTTCAACATGTGGACAGCGGGAGCGCGAACTGTTGACCCTTCAGTCATTGGACAACCCGCTCTACCAACTGAGCCACAGCCACCCTGTAGTGTTCAGGACAGAAAAGGTTTTTCCGACTGTGAAATTCCGTTTTGTTAACAAGTGATATACTGTATATATAGCATTATATTAGAATACTAAACTTCAGATCACAAGTCATAGGCAAATGGTAAATGTTCTGCTGCTCAAAGTGCTTTACATTAGTGCTTCACATTCACCCATTCACACACCAGTAGGTTTCTAAGGTTCTGTCAGTCCGACTGGGAGACTAAGGCAGGGTTCAGTGTCTTGCTCAAGGACACTTTGACATGTGGACAGCCAGAGCCGGGACACGAACTGCCGACCCTTCGGTCATTGGACGACCCACTCTACCAACTGAGCCACAACATGGATGAGTGGTAGAGAGATATTTTGGTAAAGGTTAGACGTATCCACCCAGCCTATGTTGTCCATTTCTTCCCTATCCACCTATTTTTATCCAGTTTGGGACCAGAGCAGCTGTTGACCTTGGGGATGTAAATGCAGTCACTGAACCCATGCATCACGGTGGTTTGGATTCCTGAGCCAATGATGAACTTGAACAACATCATTATGTTTGCATATTTGGACTAATGACTGAATTATCTATATTTTTTAATTAGAACTTAGACTTCCTGGTGTTCGTCAGTAAACTGCTGCTTCATCCTGCTGTTTGTACTCAATTCCTTACAAATAAAGATGGAATTTTATTGATTCCTTGGAAAGACTCCTTCAGAGAAAGTAGGGTATTTTAATTGACATTATTATATCACAGGACATTATTATATCACAGGACATCACTATCCCGATGACTATATCCGATGAAAACAATGGGATAAAAATATTTGTAAACCTTCAGTTTATAGAAATTATTAAAAAAATAACTGTCCCGTCCACCCATTTCGTAGATATGTCATTTCATATTTAGAGGTATCATTTAGCTTTGTATCCTCCATATCGTAAAAACCAGCACCTTTCAAAGAATTAGGGAACTTTGTTCTCAGAATGGAGGTCTATTGAAAGTTCCCAGGGTTTCTAAAAGTACAGTAGGAACTAGAGCCTTATAGTTACCATGGTTACTGTCTTATGGAACCAGTTTACATTTAATATTAACACAGTGTCAACATTTAAAATTAGGTTCAAAACATTCCTGTTTGAGAAAGACTATGGTCAGGTTATTTAAAAACAGACTGAAGTCACAGTTCAGTCTAAGCTGCACTAGGAGATAGAATGCCGGGAGAAGTTCCTTCTTTCTCTCTTTCTCTCTCCCTCTCGCATCTGTATTTGTCATTTTTATTACCTATCTTACATACCAAGTCTCTTCGTGGCTAGTCACCTGGTGCCCCCTGCCCCCCGCCCCCCCCATCTCTACAGCACAATGGTGGCTCTCTTGACAATGCCTGTGACCCCGGACCTCCTCCCTCACCTGTCTGGTGTCTGGACCAGCCCCCCCCTCCTTCATTTATAAATGGACGTTCATCTATAGCCTGTCCGTCCATGGGAGTGGATCTGTCCTTCAGTGTGGTTCTTCTCAAGATTTCTTCTTTTTCCCCACTGGGTTTTGGATTTTTTTATTTTTTTTGGTGAGGAGGGTCTAAGGACAGGGGGAGGGTCTAAGGACAGGGGATGCCTGGGACTTTTCATTTATCTCTGAAGTCAATTGTGTTTCTGTAAAACCCTGTGAGATGACTTTGTTATGATTTGGGGCTTTATAAATAAAATTGTATTGAATTGAATAATCCTTTGAGCAAAGACAGTGTCAGAACTGAACATTGGCTTAATATTGATGAATAATAATTAGAAGAAAGAATAAAGAAATTAAAAATGTGTATTGAAATAGTTCACTGAAGTTGGTATATTGTATAAAATATAAAGTATGAAAAGCGGCTTCTACATTTTTCAAATCATGTTGTTAACCACCTATCTACCATCTAAATAATAATATAATATTTAATTTATTTAAGATTTGTTCATTTATTTTTGCCATATACATCTACATCACTGTGTATCATGGAAGATGATATAATAGTATAGTTGTATTTGATCACAAAGCAATATACAAATGAAGTTATTTCAATCTTATAAAACTGATAATTTGCTGTTGATTCTCTTGTGTTTAGTATTATTCAAGCTTTTTCATAGGTGCTGCAAAATTCTAAAACAATTACTATTAATAAGATTCAATATTTTTGCTGTATAACATTTGTTTTGATGATGTATAAAGACATGTGTACTGGTTCCACGATGCTTTCAAATACTATTTGTCTTTTACTGAGTATCATTTGTTCAATGAAAGTTCTTCCTCAATACCAGTAATTAAGCAAGTTATCATAAACAAGTATAGTGAATGGATGTGAGCCACTGTAACAGAGTCAACACTGCTCAAAGGAAATGACTATACAAGTTGATCTTCACTAGATCTACAATTTAAGCTGTGATACAACAAAGATGTTTTGTTTTTTTGTCTTTTGTCTTTAGAACAACAAAAATAATTAGCATTTTATTGTCTAGACAAAATTATGTGGTTACCAGATGCCAGAGCATTTTATTATTTTGTATTAGCACATTTTTATAGTTAGTGAGACACACTACACTTTGTATATTTGGCCCCGATAAAGGTTTAACTGTTGGAAAGACCATGTAATCATTGACATGAATGACTTAAGGTGAAAAATGTTTTATTTTAACATTAGAACACTCAGTAAAACGTTTTATGAATTTATCTGTTCAGATCAACTGTATGAAAATGGTCAAATATGTTTAATTGTAATGCTTCAGTTTAGTGGATATGGACAGAACATTTATGAAAAATTGATAAAAAATAAGTCATAATTGAGCCAAAAAGTGATCATGATGAGATCTTGAAAAATAAATATGAGAAAGATTCATAATTATGATAAAAAGAGTAGAAAGCTTGAGATAAAAGTCATATTTTTTACCTCCGCCAAGGAGGTTATGTTTTTGCCGGCGTTTATCTGTTTGTCTGTGTTCAAGATAACTAGAAGAGTTATGGACGGATTTGTATGAAATATGTGAACAGGAAGAAGTGATTTCATTTTGGGGGTGATCAGGGTGGGGGGTGGGGGAGGTCTACCTTGGCGTAGGTCTGCGCTCTCAGAGTGCTTTTCTAGTTATATATGAAGTCACAGTTTCTCTCCTTCACTGATTTTCCCTCTGAAGTGACTGATTTTTCATACTGTCACATCTGTTTAGTTTGGAAACGTAACAAGTTTATTCTGAGAATGTAAGGAGTATAAAGTACACATATTTATATAAATCTAAGGAGTATAAAGTACAGATATTTATATAAATCTAAGGAGTATAAAGTACAGATATTTATATAAATGTAAGGAGTATAAAGTACATATATTCATATAAATGTAAGGGGTATAAAGTACACATATTTATATAAATCTAAGGAGTATAAAATACATATATTTATATAAATGTAAGAAGTATAAAATACATATATTTATGTAAATGTAATGAGTATAAAGTACACATATTTATATAAATGTAAGAAGGAGTATAAAGTACACATATTTATATAAATCTAAGGAGTATAAAATACATATATTTATATAAATGTAAGGAGTATAAAATACATATATTTATATAAATGTAAAGAGTATAAAGTACATATATTTATATAAATGTAAGGAGTATAAAGTACATATATTTATATAAATGTAAGGAGTATAAAGTACATATATTTATATAAATGTAAGGAGTATAAAGTACATATATTTATATAAATGTAAGGAGTATAAAGTACAGATATTTATGAACAAATGTAGGGAGGAAAACTCAAAAGTTTCCAGAAAAATAAATCCTCCAGTAAACTGCCGATACCTAAAAAATATATACTTAAGTACAGTAATAAAGTACTTTTACTTTACGTCCCACCTCTGCAGTAAAGTAGTCACAATGAGAAGAATCCAAATTGTGTGTAGCTTTATTAGCAGATGTTTGACGCCAAAACACATCAAAGGGGAGTGAATGAACGATACACATTTAGTGGCACTGTACACTGGTCTATGAGTAAAATGTTTCTGGAATAAAACTAATGTTCCCACATGTGTGTTAGTGATAAAAAGAAATGATGATGGTTAAATGATGGTTGGATCAAGTTTATAAGATAAGTCTGGGGTCAAAATGTCAAATTCTTAGAATGAACAATAGAATAGGTTTTAGTCCAAAGGAATATTGTTGTCAGATCTACCAGATCTACTTCCAAACACTGTCTGTACATTATGATCCATTCACTTTACAGGTTCTTTGTAGTGAATATTTACTAATCCATTGTATACATGTACATATAAACCAGTATATATGTGGAATAACACACTGTTAGAATCTGGATGGTGTTGAAAACCCTGAGCTGGGTCCTGCTTCAGGAATACATTGATGTGAACCAATGAGGATGTCTAGATCATGTTATTACCATCACATGTAAAATACACAATTGATCAGCGCTGATCCGCAGCCACAAGCCTAATGTCCTTTTGTTTACATTAAATCCGGCATCATGTTGTCCCATAGTCCGTCTCTCCACCCGCAGCTGTTCGTGTTCAGTTCCAATTGGTTCCTCCTTGTGTCTTGGCTTGTGTCAGTCCTCGGTTCTCCTCGTTTACATTTTATTCAAAAACATCTTCTGAGTCTGAGCTCCTGGACCCCCCCCCCAGTGTCAACTTTATCTTATTGTTCTGCTATAAGGCCTTGCTGCTTTATTCCCATTGTAAGGTGGGAATAAAGCAGTGGGTGGGCAATTAATTTTCCTATGGGGCCACATGAGAAATGTTGACAGTTATTAAGGGCCGGATCAATTCACCCATAGCTGTTCAATATCTCTTAAAAAACAGTAAATGAAACAATACAATGAAAATGTTGAGCCCAGAATACAACTATTTAATGAATATTCTCAAAAACATTTGTGAAAATGTATAAAACCAGCTCCATATTAACTTTAGATAAAAAACCCTAACTGCAGATTTGTTTGTGTATCCCAGTTCCTCTTCTGACTTCAACTTAGAAGTCCATGTTTTGTTAAAATCTCTGCATTCTTAATAAATTGTTCTTTCACTTTTTGGTATTAGCTGACATGAATAGGCTGAAACTTAGCAACAAACCAATTTGGTACATAAGCCTTATGCTGAGTGTGGAAAAAAAACTTTCATTTAGCAGATTCTTCAAAATAAAAGCTGTATGTTATATATATTTGCATTGACCTCATGTGGGCCAGTCAGGGCCAGTTAGCGGGCCGCATGTGGCCCCTGGGCCTTATTTTGCCCAGGTCTGCCATAGACTGTATTCGTGCTCGTGTAACAGAGTAAAAGTAGTTTTATGATTCCTCTTGCCATCCTAACAGCACATACATACATTTTATTGTCTCTGAGGGTCAATGAACACAGCAGCCCTGCTCGTTGGGGTCATGCAACCCAGAGGATGGCAACAGTAGCGCCTCACCGTCCTCTGGGTATGTATGAACACCACGAGCTCTAAAAATGACACTTCAGTTTTTATTGTTAAATGTGTATTTTAATTCATAATTTGGTATCAATTTGGTTTCATAATAATTAAGAATGTTTGGGGGTTTTTCTTAAAAAGTTGACTTAGTTTTATTTTGTTTATTTTGTTAGCTAACTGGTTTTCCCTCCATTTAATTTCAGACCAGTGTGTGTTTGTGTGTGTGTGCGTGTGTGTGTATATGTATATATGTATATAATAATAATAATAATAATAATAATAATAATAATAATAATAATAATAATAATAATAATAATAATAATAATAATAATAATAATAATAATAATAATAATATTTTATCAGCACTTTTCAAAACTCTCAAGGTGCTTAACAAACACAATAAAAACAGTATATAAACAGGTCTAAAAACAAAAACTACATGGATAAAAGCAGGTGGTGGCTGTGGCAGAAAAAAAACTGGTTGGAAACCAAAGAAATTGTCTGTGGTCATAAAAAAAAAAAAAAAAAAAAAAAACCCACAACGCAGGAGTACGACCGCTACATTCGGCCAAACTGACCACTTGACATATCTTACAACACCATCATACATATTGAACACATGAGCTAACCATCATCTCATTAAAGTATCGAAGATTTAGCACATTTATTGACTGAAATTAAGAAATAAATAAAAATAAATAAATAAAAGATAACATTCACAAGCAACATTCTTTATTCTCACAATAATCAAATCCAACTTTTAGAATTCAGACTAATCACGTCAGATAATATGATTGTAATCTAATTATTCTGTGCATGTAAACGCCACCCAACCTTAGCTCAACTACTGACTGGCCTGGACACGCCCCTTTCAGGAAGTGAACAGAGTCACCATGACAACATGTACGTTACTGTAACAAATCAGAGTTTGAAACAGTTTGTATCAAATATACTCAGCTGATGCGTGGTTGTGGCCCATGCTTTCATGGTTGTGTGTTGGGAAAATTAGAAGATATAATATTAATGTATGAATGTATGATTCTTGGGGTGTGAGTGTGTGTTCATAGCCACAGGTCAGACCTGAGTCATTTCATACAGCGTTAACCTCAGACCCCTAAGGGGGAAGGGTAATCTGTCTCACAAAAGGACACAGTAAACAATGGGAAAACACGGTCGACACCCCCAAAAGGCAAAAAAAACACCTCTACAGATACTTGGACCATGGAGGAGGGGCCGACGGGGAAGCTGCTTAATGTGTGTCTGGGGAGACAGCCGGCAGTGTCATGTGACCTTTGAGGCTGCATGCACTCAGACGACAGACGACGGACTTCTGACTATGTCCTATAATAAGCTGTAATACTGTAACTGATTGTAAATTATATTTGTGATATTAAAATATTGAAAAGACAATGAGACGATTCAAAGAAAAGGTCATCCTTACCAACAAGTCATATATTATCTTAATTAATTAAGATTTGAATTATGTAAGATTTATATATATTTATTCCTATAACAGTTGTCATCCACATCTTCATGGTTCTGGTTCATAGCGTCATGGTTGTGGTCCATATCTCCATGGTTGTGGTCCATATCTCCATGGTTGTGGTCCATATCTTCATGGTTGTGGTCCATATCTCCATGGTTGTGGTTCATCTCTTCATGGTTGTGGTCCATCTCTTCATGGTTGTGATCCATATCTCCATGGTTGTGGTTCATCTCTTCATGGTTGTGGTCCATATCTCCATGGTTGTGGTCCATATCTCCATGGTTGTGGTCCATATCTCCATGGTTGTGGTTCATCTCTTCATGGTTGTGGTCCATATCTCCATGGTTGTGGTCCATCTCTTCATGGTTGTGGTCCATATCTTCTCTGGGTGTTGTTGTTCTACTACTTCATCTGCTTCAAATCTGATGCTTTTGTTTACTTAATGTTCTTCTTCTATGGTGCCAACAGGAAGAATGCTAATGAGAAAGGATGTGTAGTGACACCTAGTGTCTGGAAATGGAACAATAATTAGAATTTCTGTTGCTAACATGCAAAATCAGATTTCTGTTGAACTCCAGTTAAGTCCTTAATCCTAGTCGGGCCATAATTCACATTTCCAAGTTGGTGTAAACGTAGTGAGTGAGCTGTTCATGCTAAATTCATGTTGTTGTGACAAGGAAAATGAAATGCAATGAAAGACATGGCATTCTCATCTCTGTGCTCACCTGAGGCATCTTCATGTTCTACAGCTCTACATCCCCATCCACCCAAAGCTGGTGGGGCACCCCAGGGCACCGTCACACCTCTCCACACACTCTGACTGACTACCCTGAATAATTCTGCCCCATCCAGGCCTCTTATGTCTGCTGCCGTTTTGGGGGCCTGAGACAATGCGTTTCACACAGAAAATCAAATATGTTGCTTATTAATAGGGAGACTTTGGTGAACAGTACCTGAAGAAATGCCAGGAGGGGGAGTGGGGAGAGAGGGACGCCCACAGTGGAGTGTGCATTCTCTCTCCACTGTGGGGACGTAAAACAGCTGAGGGTGCAGATTTTTCATCGCTAAACTGGCACAGCTAATGTTGGTGTGTGCGTTTGCAAACACACACACACACACACACACACACACACACACACACACACACTGTATGGAAATCAGAGAGCCAGGAGTTTAAGTCAGCCATGCATGAAAAGCACAGAGACTCATGTGTTTTCTTTATTGTTCACATACAGAGAAAGAGAAAAATAAAAGGACAAACACAGGAATAAAATAGATGGAACAGAAGTGACTGACTGTGAGATAGATAGATAGATAGATAGATAGATAGATAGATAGATAGATAGATAGATAGATAGATAGATAGATAGATAGATAGATAGATAGATAGATAGATAGATAGATAGATAGATAGATAGATAGATAGATAGATAGATAGATAGATAGATAGATAGATAGATAGATAGATAGATAGATAGATAGATAGATAGATAGATAGATAGATAGATAGATAGATAGATAGATAGATAGATAGACGTGTGAATGTTCATGTAATTGCAATGAAAGAGGAATAACATTGTGGGAGAGAAAAAAGTGAGTATAAAAAAAACCCTAAATGTGTTTACAACCACAAATAAACTATACTTTACTAAATATTATTTTAGAAATGTCCCAATGCCAGCCCTCCTCCTTTATCTGGGTTTAGGGACAGGATAAAGTGACCAAAAATAAACACTCTGGAGCAGTTACTTAGCTTATTTATTTATTTATTTATTTATTTATTTATTTATTTATTTATTTATTTATTTATTTATGTGTTTGTTTAGTTTTTAATCTTCGTTGTCTTTAGTTAGGTTTGGTTTTTAAACTTAACATCCATTTAGATATTTAAAAAAAAAAAAAAATCAAGCTTTTTTTTCCCAGTCAACATTAACCACATAAACAAATGGAAAAGAGCCACATAAGGTGTTTGTATGTTTGTATTCCTACCTTTATGGGGACATTGATCTGTTTATGGGGACCTCTGACACTATGGGGATCAAAATTCAGGTCCTCATGAGGGTTAAATATATATGTGTCTGCACTAGTAAAATGTAAAACTGTGTGAAATGTAAGCAAATTATTGAATACTATACGTTAATTTGTTTTTTTTTTTCCATCCCTATAAAGTATGGAGGAAACAAGTGGAAAGAAAAACATGTATTTTTCAAAGATGTACAGATCTGTTTACTTTAAATAAATAAATAAATAAATAAAAGTATATATTTATATAAATTTGTATTTTATTTTAATGTTTTTTATTATTATTATTTATGGGTTTTTCTTTTCATTGTATTTATTTAATGTATTTTTAAATAATTTTTTAAAACTATAATTTTTACTTTTTTTTATCTCATAATTATGCATTTCTTAGCCCATTTTCCCTAAATTTCTCACCCTTACCCACAAAACTGAGTACTGTGACCTGATCAAACACATTATCTACACAGCAACTCACTTTTAAAGGCTTCATTTTATTTCTTTTATATTATTTCAGATTTTTAAATAAGTACTGTTTTACTTTTTTTTATTTAGTACAATTGAGAAGTTGTAATTTTTTTTTTACTTTTACTTCAGTAAAGGACTTGAATCAATACTTCTTCTTTTATTTTTTCACACAAGTAGCTGTACTTCTACTTACAGTAAGTACAGAATGTTACTGTTACCAGCTCTGGTGGAATATTAAAATGATCCTGTAACTGGTGGAATATTAAAATGATTCTGTAACTATTGCTTTGCTAGTCACTAAAATAGTACCGTAAACACACATACATGTCAGTCAAAACAGCACCTGATGTTTGGGTGCCAGCTGAGTTCTCGGTATCCACCATCTGGCTCATTATCTTCCTCCTATTCCCTGTTGGAGCCTTTTAAGTGTCCCAAACATGGACAGTACAATACATTATTTCATGTCAAAACCCTCCAAAAACTGCAATAAAATATGAATTAGCAGCCAACATCTGCATGTCTCTGTCAGGCTGAACTGAGAATGAGCGGTGGCGCATTGTGCTGCTAACTTGGCGTCATTTCCTCAGATTCTG
Organism: Siphamia tubifer; assembly: GCA_020466265.1. Lineage (NCBI taxonomy): Eukaryota > Metazoa > Chordata > Actinopteri > Kurtiformes > Apogonidae > Siphamia > Siphamia tubifer. The sequence goes on along the minus strand of CM035798.1, from coordinate 12,394,710 downwards.
TACAGATTGCCAGTTATTAGATCATAATTATCTGGTGCAGACTGTCTGTTTCAATATTATTACAGGAAGAGTAGGTTAAATGAATAGCTCATCATCTGCCCCGTATATCAGTCATGTTGTTTTAATGATCATAATTCCACCATTAAATCTTAATAATATGTCAAGATCATAAGGGAGACATGTCAATTTGTGGCTTGAATGAGAATTAAGCCACAGATTGTTGAAGTTGAGCCTGCTTCTTTCCTGGGAAGACTTGATTTGGTTAGTACTGTCCACACACAGCAGACACAGAGCTGTTTCGGACTCAATCTGATACAAAAAAATTAATTTCTAATCATTGATTGATGAGCTGATGTGGGACAGGAAAGAGCCTGAGGTAAATGTTTTCTACCTTTGGCATCTTCATGAAGTCAGTTTCCATCATGTTCACTTCACTCTTTAAAAGATCAAATAGTATTATTAATATAATTATTTTTTATGTCTTTCTTTTACCTTTACTTGTAATATCCTTAAAAAAATCCAATCCATGTATCATTTGTTCATTAATTTTTCAAAATAAAACCAAAAATAAGACAACAAAAAAAACTATTTGTTTCTTCATTATTTGTTTCCAAAACCAAAATGAAAAAACGATAACGAATGCATAATTTTGAGAACGGGAAATGGCCATTATCTGTTTTTTTCCATTATTCATTTAAACACAAAAACGAAAAATGAAAAAGGGATCGTTATCTGTCTGTCTATCTATCTATCTATCTATCTATCTATCTATCTATCTATCTATCTATCTATCTATCTATCTATCTATCTATCTATCTATCTATCTATCTATCTATCTATCTATCTATCTATCTATCTATCTATCTATCTATCTATCTATCTATCTATCTATCTATCTATCTATCTATCTATCTATCTATCTGTCTATCTGTCTGTCTGTCTGTCTGTCTGTCTATCTCTCTCTCTCTCTCTCTCTCTATCTGTTCATATATATGCAATTTAACTTAAAGAACTAGATTATAATAATAAGAACTGAAACATCATAACAGGATATTGTAAAAGTTGTTGTATGTGTTGTATAAGCTCAGAGTAGGAGCGTAGTGGTTCTGTTGCTGTGGCTGTGAACATGAGGATCTTTCTAGAAGGTCTGATATGTTTTCTATATTATAATTAGTGTTGTCACCATAGCAATACTTTGGTACCAGTACCAACATGTATTTCCATACTTTTTGATACTTTTTCAAATAAAAAGAAAACACATTAAATGTCATTACTGACTTAATTAATGGAAAATCTTATCAATGTAAAGTAATTGTAACAACAGTATAAAAAAAAGGAATAAAAACCAGATGGACACTTTAGTTAAAGATCAAATGAGAATCAGTTTATGCCTAAATATTAACATCATGCTTTATGTTGAAAAAGAAATATTTGTATTGAATCTGTTATTATTTGAAAAATATCACATACATAAATCAATGTTATCAATGTTAGAGCACCACTAATTCAACTATTTAAAATGGAAACTGGACATGATTTTGATCCATTAAAAGGACTTAAAAACAAAAAGGCAATCAAAGATAAAAGATAAGTGAAGCCTTTGGACTGATATAATATGATTTGAATTAGCCTATAGAAAATACCCATGTACATTTTCCCCTGTATATATATATATATATATATATATATATATATATATATATATATATATATATATATATATATATACTGTAATTATGTAATTATGCTTTTTGTATATTTGTATTTTCTGTGTCTCCCTTTTGCTTTATTTAAGTTTGTTTAACTTTATGTAATTGACATGGTATAGAAATAAAAAAAAACAACTAGACTCTACGTGTTTCTGTGCAGCAGTGCACGACGAGAGAGAGAGAGAGAGAGAGAGAGAGAGAGAGAGAGAGAGTGACAGCTGCAGCAAATTCATCAGTGAATTAGTCTTTTGAAAAACTATTGTTTGTCTTTGAGTGAGTGTTACAAACTGAAACAAACCTTCGGGTGTGTGTTTGTACGAAGCACTATGAACTATTATAACTAGGCTACTGAGCTACAGGCTAGCTAAAAGGCTAGTCTACACCTCACATTCTCTGCTACTGAAGGTGTTTTTTCGTTGTTTTTTTTGGCTTGACGTTACTTTCTCACTTCCCAAAAATATGTTAAACTTAATGGTTTCCTGGAATTTTAGGAAAAACCTTCTGCGTTAATGGGTTATCCTACCTGTCGTTCCCTGAACATGAAGGTTTGAGTGTTTGTCTTGCCTTTAACAGGTTGGAAGTGTTTCCATCCTTCAGCAGACATGTTTAAAACACTGCTGTCTCTGTATTTGTGATTTCTCCTTCCTCATTTATAGTCAAACCAAAATACTTCCATATTGTACTTCCTGCTCCTTGCTTGTCAGTGATGGTAGGATTGGATCCTGTTCCACTAGTTACAACACAACATTATGTACTGAGTTTTCAAACACAGTATAGTACATTTTTAAATGCCTCAGTATCACAGTACGGTACCAGTACCAGTACCAGTACCAGTACCAGTACCAGTACCCGTACCAGTATTCATGACAACAATAATTCAAATCAAACACAAATACATTAATGTGTGGCAATAATCAAACCCCATATGTGTAAGTAAGTGTGTTGTTCAAAATATTACGCAAATTTTCGCTCAAGTTCCATCTTCATGTTGACACTATGATGATGATATAGGTTCAGGCTATAGGTTTTTTTTAAAATGCACATTACACTTTGAAAAGCGTCCAAGGACCAAGAGTACAGGCATTTCTTTGGACAGACTTCTAGAATTTCTAAAAAATTCACCACTTTGAGGTCTTGTCTCCTAACAAAAATTAACATAACATCACTAGATGTTAACTCTGGTTCACTCTGACAGTGGAAGTGGGTGGGGTTAACTCTGACAGTGGAAGTGGGTAGGGTTAACTCTGGCAGTGGAAGTGGGTAGGGTTAACTCTGGCAGTGGAAGTGGGTGGGGTTAACTCTGGCAGTGGAGGTGGGTGGGGTTAACTCTGACAGTGGAAGTGGGTAGGGTTAACTCTGGCAGTGGAAGTGGGTAGGGTTAACTCTGGCAGTGGAGGTGGGTGGGGTTAACTCTGACAGTGGAAGTGGGTGGGGTTAACTCTGACAGTGGAAGTGGGTGGGGTTAACTCTGGCAGTGGAGGTGGGTGGGGTTAACTCTGACAGTGGAAGTGGGTGGGGTTAACTCTGGCAGTGGAGGTGGGCGGGGTTAACTCTGGCAGTGGAGGTGGGCGGGGTTAACTCTGGCAGTGGAAGTGGGTGGGGTTAACTCTGGCAGTGGAAGTGGGCGGGGTTAACTCTGACACTGGAAGTGGGTGGGGTTAACTCTGGCAGTGGGAGTGGGCGGGGTTAACTCTGACAGTGGAAGTGAGTGGGGTTAACTCTGACACTGGAAGTGGGTGGGGTTAACTCTGGCAGTGGAAGTGGGTGGGGTTAACTCTGACACTGGAAGCGGGCGGGGTTAACTCTGGCAGTGGAAGTGGGTGGGGTTAACTCTGACAGTGGAAGTGGGCGGGGTTAACTCTGACAGTGGAAGTGGGTGGGGTTAACTCTGGCAGTGGAAGTGGGCGGGGTTAACTCTGACAGTGGAGGTGGGTGGGGTTAACTCTGGCAGTGGAAGTGGGCGGGGTTAACTCTGACAGTGGAAGTGGGTGGGGTTAACTCTGACACTGGAAGCGGGTGGGGTTAACTCTGGCAGTGGAAGTGGGCGGGGTTAACTCTGGCAGTGGAAGTGGGTGGGGTTAACTCTGGCAGTGGAAGTGGGTGGGGTTAACTCTGGCAGTGGAAGTGGGCGGGGTTAACTCTGGCAGTGGAAGTGGGTGGGGTTAACTCTGGCAGTGGAAGTGGGTGGGGTTAACTCTGGCAGTGGAAGTGGGCGGGGTTAACTCTGGCAGTGGAAGTGGGTGGGGTTAACTCTGACAGTGGAAGTGGGCGGGGTTAACTCTGACAGTGGAAGTGGGTGGGGTTAAAGGTCTCCCCAAAGAAGAGCGACTCTGAATGTTGCGGAGGACGAGTTGCATTTTGTTTTATATTGTCCATGTTATTCAAATTTAGGAAAACATTTATTTGATCATGTAAATGACGCCGATATTTTTTGGTTTCAAGAATGTAAAATTCTGACTGGTTTTTTTTTTTTTTTTTTTTTTTACAAAACATGTATTTGCTTTTGAAAATGTTCTGTGTTTGGCATGGGAGAGGAGACACAGTATTCTTTATCCTGTTTGAATGTATGGTGGTTTGTAGAAAACTAAGTACAGACAAACAATCACTGTCACATTCACACCTATGGACATTTTAATTAACCAATTAACCTATCAGTGCATGTGTTTGGATGGTGGGAGGAGCCAGAGTACCTAGAGAAAACCCACGACTGCTAACCACTTCACCACCGTACTGTCCCTGTGAGGTATAAACCTGTTTTCTAATCACTGTTCCTTCAAGGTTTTCTCTTTTTTTGTTGTTGTCGTTTGTGAGGTGACGACAGCTCCAGACTAAGAATAGCTGCAGGAGAGAAGGATAAAAGAGCAAAGTAAGTGAAGCAACAAGAAAGGGAAGGCAAGGGGAGAGAGGAAGAGGACGAAGTAAAAGAAGGAGGGGGTGGAGAGAGAGGAAGTGGGCGAGGGAGAAAAAAATTACATGGGGAGTGTGAATGATACAATGGTTTTGTCATGAAGTCAAAGCAAGTAAAGATCATCAGTATGATGCAACTGAGTCTGGACTAAAGACAGCACCAGGACAATCTGTGTGTGTGTGTGTGTGTGCTTATATTCCTGTCTTTCTGGGGACGTTGATATGTTTACACAGTCACAATATGGGGATCAAAATTCACTATAAATAAAGGTCCCCACTAGTAATTTTTTTTTTTCCTGGAAGACCTCATAAAGCATGAGAGCATGAGAGAAACAGTGTTAAGTCAAATATGTATTTTTCAAAGGTTTGAAGAAGTTTTTACTTAGTTATTATTTGTATGTATTTTTCAATTCTTTTTTTACGTTACTATTTTTTTCATTCATTATTTTTTTATTATTACTTTTATTTATTTCATTGTTAACTTATTTATTATTTACTCCTTCATTTTTTATTTAATTTAATTTTGTATTATTATTATTATTTATTTAATTTCATTAAAAAGATAAAGTGTTTACACTCACTACCCAATGGCTACTTGATTATAAACTTAATCCTCATGACACATGGAAACAAGAATGTGTGTGTGTGTGTGTGTGTGTGTGTGTGTGTGTGTGTGTGTGTGTGTGTGTGTGTGTGTGTGTGGACAGTATGAGGTGGTACCAGTGTGGGGACAGGAAGTACTCTGCCCTGAGAGGACAGAAGCTCAGTTCAGTTAATACATGTGTAGATACTGTCTATATACTGTCCTGCATGTGTGTGTGTGTTTCTATTATATCTTTATGGCAACATATAACACACAGTCACACCATGAGGACCACAATTCAGGTCCCCATGAAGGTTAAATAGAAATAAAGGTCCCCACTAGTATTTTTTTTTTTCCTGGAAGTCCTCATAAAGCATGAGAGAAACAGGTGCTAAAACAAACATGTATTTTTCAGGTTTGAATAACTTTTTATTATTATTATTATTATTATTATTATTATTATTATTATTATTATTATTATTATTATTATTATTATTATTATTATTATTATTATTATTATTATTATTATTATTATTATTATTATGATGTTGTTGTTGTTTTTCATTTATTTAGTATTTTTTAAGTATTACTATTATTTATTTCATTGTTAAATATTTTTTGTATTCATTCCTTAATTTCTATTTAATTTAATTTTCTATTTTTTAATTCTTATTGTTTATTTTATTTTATTAAAGAGAAGAAGTGTTTACACTCACTACCCAATGGCTACTTGATAAATAAATATAAACTTCATTCTCATGACACATGGAAACAAGAATGTGTGTGTGTGTGTGTGTGTGTGGACGGTATGAGGTGGTACCAGTGTGGGGACAGGAAGTACCCTGCCCTGAGAGGACAGAAGCACAGTTAACACATGTGTAGATACTGTCTATATACTGTCCTGCATGTGTGTGTGTGTGTGTGTGTCAATGAGCCTATTGAACGTTCGCAGGCTGCAGTCTTAATAACAGAGCATTGTGTGTATTTTCAGGAAGCACAATTACTATAGTGAAGGGCAGAAGGCTGCGTGGAGTTAAATTGAAGGGGAAAGGAAACTGTTAATTGTCACACAGTTAAGACATGTCACTTCATTCTTGGTGTCCTGCCTGTATCCTGATCACCAGCTGCATGTCTTCTCACTTATAGGAAGCACCTTCTCATGCTTTATATCAGGGGTCTCAAACACATTTTCTTCAGGGACCACATTTAACCCAACAGACCAGTAAAATAATAACATAATAATCTATAAATAATGACAATACAATTACCTGTGTTAAGGAGGTGTTAAATTTGGGTCCGTTTGGAGGGTTGTCAAAATGAACACACTTACATGGATTAATCTATCATAATTATTATCTGATTATAATCTGATTAAAACATTATCATAATTATTAATCTGATTAAAACATTTTAACACAATACATATTTTTGCACATCTACGTTTTTAATAACTTATCACATTTTTAGTGTGTTTTAGAGTGTAAATAACCCTGAGTACAGTTACATGTTTGGTTTATGATATGTATGTAAAAGGTAATAGATAGTAGACTTTTATTTTGTAGAGTGACTTCCTCTTCTCCTATTACAGACAAAGAACGGTGGGAAAAGCACAGGAAATTCACCTCAGAATCAAATTATAATTTAATTACCTCGACCAAGGGGGTATTACATTTGTCTGTCTGTTTCTCTGTCTGTCTGTTTGTCTGTCAGCAAGATTATGCAAAAAGTTTTTAATGGATTTTGATTAAACGTTCAGGAATGATAGATTAGATTTTGAGCAATGAAGGTCAAAGGTCAAGGTCAAACTAAAGGTCAACAGTTAAAACACATCAGTGCTAATATCTAAGGATTCAGACAAGATAGAATCTGGTGTTTTATTTTTCCTTCACGTCACGTTTTGACGTCATATGACACCATATCAAGCCTATCTGCCTTGTTGTTGTTGTTTTTCTGGAGGGGGGGCATGGAATTATGAAAATACTTTTATAAAATACTTACTTTTATAAACTTTCCAAACAAAAAAGATGTCAATAACCTGGAAAAAACAAACAAAAAAGAAATTTGTTCAGAAAAATGGTTTGTCTGAATTTATTAGATGAGTCCATGTGCATCAGGTCAGATCTATAAAGACCCTAAACACTTATGAACACAAGCAAAACTATTTTTATCAAAATGTGCTTAGTTTTCTTTAGACATTTTATGTGTTTATATTTCTTCAGGTTTTACAGGACAGTTTGAAAATGTAAAAAAATCTAATCAAATCATAATTTAATGTTATTTTTGTGCTAAAACAAAGACACAATTTTGAAGTTATTATTTTTAGGCATAATGTAATATTTTCCAGATCAAATTGAGAAGAAAATATGGAGTCATTATTTTTTGTGGGCTATACTGTGTAACTACAACTAAAAGCAATTCCACAGCATTGACTGTTTGACAAATTCACCTCATGGGCCACTTTGGAACCTTTGACAGCCCACATTTGGCCCCCAGGCCTCATGTTTAAGACCTCTGTTTTAGAGACTATTAGCATAACCTAGCTGCGCTATCCCTATTTAATACATGTATAGGTCTAGGAACGCTTCATAATCAGAGGAGGCGGGGCTAAAAGGTTGTCTTTCAAATCCTCTGTATGCAATAGGACGGTGCTACAACCAATCAGTGTAATCTTTAGGATGACACAGTTAGACTTCGGAAAGTTCACGGGGGAGTCCGGAGAAAGTTAGGAATGACTAAACAAAATGGTGGATTATGGAGGTTAACGACTGTTGTCACTTCTGTAAAAATAATTGAAAGATTGTTGACATTTTCTCACATTCTTCACTCATCTGTTTTTCGTCTATGGTTGTTTCTGGTTGTTCATTGCAGCATCACTTTGTTACGTCCGACCTCTGACTCTATACTTCACCGCAGGGGCGTCGCAGCCGTGGGGGATGGGGGTGTTGCGACACCCCCACTTCTCCACCCAGATGATTTCATAGCCTCCACTTTTTCCTGAGTTTATATATTGTATCGTTACTGGATCCAGGAAACGGACAGAGTTGGTCTCACCTACTTTTTATTTCAGGATAAACAGTTACTGTCATCACAATCAAACCAAACATCAAACCAAACATCAATAACATTTCGGGGCTGTTACAATATCTATGGTTTAAACTGTTTACCCCGCCCGGGCAGCACAACAGCATATGTAAATGAAGCGCACCTCAGTTCAGCGCTAATGTAAACAGCTCTTCTTCGTGGTGTTAACAAACAGTCATTAACCAGTAAGTAATGACAAATGTTACTGTTGTTAAACTAAGTTAACTAAACTATGTCTTGTTCTGTGACATTTACCCTAAGACAGTGGTTCTAGAACTTTTTTCACTCATGTTCCCCCTGAGGAACATATATTTAGTCGTCTCCCCTGACATGGACAAAGCATTTTTGTAAGAAAAAAGAGGAACAGTGTCTGTAAAATCAGTGTCTGATTTTTCAAATCATTTTTATTTCATAATTTTTACTTATGAATTGAATAAATGTTTAATTGAGGAAAAACACATTGTTGTTATTATTTTCAGTCATATATTACTTTTTTAATATAAAAAATGTAATCATTAATGGATAATTGTTTGTTAATTTTCCAATGATAGCTCATGTGCCACAGCCTAGAACACCCCCACATTTTATATGGCTGTGACGCCCTTGCTTCACCGTGATTGGTCGACCAGTTTCAGGGAAATCTAGCCAACGTTACATTGAGCGTAACTAGACTACTACTGTAGCACATTAGATTAGCTTTAATTCTGAATGATTTTACTCACAATACAAAATTCAGAATTAAAAAACATCATGGAAACATAACCAATGACTTTATTCAGAATTCAGTTTAAGTGAATTTCAACTGGAATTAGGTTTTTCCATGGTCATCTTAAAGAGGAATGAACCTTTATTGTGAATTAAACTGAAATAAAAGCTGTCATGTAAACAGGCCCAGTGTTATTTCTGTGTATTTACATTACCCTCTCCTTCACTACCAAGTTGCAGCTGCTGCTGTTGGAAGTGAGGACCTAAAATAGAGCACTGGCCAAAATAACAATGTTGTTTCACATGCTCTAATGCCAGTTGATCAATAGTAATTACCTACCTGTAGACCTAGCTAACAGAGATGCTCAGGCCCCTGGGGCTTTCACTATATCCAGCTCACAAACCATTCCCAGGTACCTCCATAGGACAGACCTTTTAATTGCTTTGTTCACTGCCAGTAATTGAGGGTTGGAGTGTGTTTGCCATGAGGAGTGTGACTTCACTTGGCCTCTGTCTAATTAATCCCGTCACACAAGCCTTCTGCCTTTAATTTTCACTTTGACTGCGACATTGTGAGGTGCGAAACACGAATACAACTGGAAATATAGGTTAGTAAGTGTATACAGCATGAGGAGCCAGATGCACCACAAACGCTGCCATATGGGTCGATGCACAAGTGTTTCTGTGTGTTTTTCTTCACTGTGGAGAAACATATTGCATCTTTTTAAGTGTTGTGACTGTCCCACTGTTCTGATTTGATCTCAATACTCGCCTGGTCCCAAACTACATAACGTGGAACTGTATCAATATGGTTTCATTAGCATACTGATTAATCAACTGGTTAATTAGACAGATTTCCTATAGGCTGATTATGCCTTCCAGACTCCGTGGTGTGAAGACATATAGAGTGCATAAGTAATTTAATTATTGCAACTGTCAGATGAAGTCAGCGAAGAATTTTTGTGTGGCATAGTTTGCATAAAAGAAGTTCATTGTGCTTGAGCAAAGACAGGAAATACATTTAACCCTTTAACACATACTGGTCACTGCAGTGGACACTTGTTCTACACTTGTTCTCATGTATATTCATGGGTTTGTTGTTTTAGTTCCATATCAGTCACTTATATAGTAAGTTAGTTAGTTTGTTACCTATTTGTTAAAGGTTCATATTAGTGTAATTGTCAAATTAGATTATGCAGTGTTTACAACTGTTTCTTTGTGTACCTATAAAGCAGATATACATTAACAAATAGTTAACAAATGTTTAATATATAATGAACAACCCATTCATAAATGGGTAATAAATTGTTAATACATAGTCAATTGTGTGTAGGTATTTTAAAGTGTTGCCATATATATATATATATATATATATATATATATATATATATATATATATATTACCTCCTGAACACTGGCAACAGTTTCAGTTGTGATGGAAGGTGAGCCTTTTCCTCTTTACTGAACTCCATAAATCATCTATTTAACTTCAGATGGTCGAGAAAACATCATGATAAGATGTTGTTAGACTGTAAGAGCTGATAAATTATGGAGAACTAAAAGTGCCAATACTTAATACATAAATACATCAATAAATAATTAATTAAATATGCCATTAATGAATACAAATTGTAATTAAATACATAAATGCCTTACTAAATATGTCATCAATACATTAAAATACATATTCATTTTAAGTAAAAAATAGACATATCATTATTTGACTACTTAATTAATCATTTCATGATCCATGTGTTGCAGTGGATCGAGAATTTATTTTAACTGTCAACCTTGCCTATCAAAGTTGGTGGGCGGGGCTAAAAGCCAATCTAGTCAAATCTACTCCATTGTGAGTGTCGGAGTGAGAGTCTAGATTTTTAGCAGTTGCCAATAAAGTTCAATTTGTAAAGTATCCAAACAAACATAGAGGCTAACAGCGCCACCCAGTGTTTGGGAATGTGTTCTGCATCAATCCTTTGTCTGGAATACATTTGATGTGCAGGAGAACCAATCAGCTGTGAAGATCCGCTCACTGACTTTGATGGGTGAGTTTGACAGATAAAATAAATTAAAAGAACCTTGAAATAATGAATTAATTAGTGAAAAAATAACATACGCGTTATTTTTTTTCCTAAAATGAATTGGTATTTTAATGAATTAACAACATATTTAATAACATCTTTATGTATTTAATTCCAATTTGAATAAATAAACAAAATATATCATCAATTATTTAATGATGCATTTATTTATTGATTTAATTTTGGTACTTTTAGTCCTCCATATTAAAGTAATCCAACATTTCCATATGGCCTGTCAACCCAGTCACCAGAATAGATGTTTTTTTCACAGCAGACATGTTGGCTTGTAAAAGCAGGCAAAGCAAAGGTGTTACTGATAACGTTAACAATGGCTCCGTTCCATGTGCTGGTCCCAGGATGCCATCCCAGAACACACCCAAAACTACACACCTGAATGGGATGCAGCCATTTTCAAAGACGGCAGTCACACCTGTGTATTTTCTGTCTCAACAGCACACAAGCATTAAAAACAAGCTCTAGAATCTTGGGCTCTGTTCCAGATCACTCACTTCATGAAGTGTTTTCCTTTTCTTTCACTATGAACACTGTGCACTCCATGAAGAGGGCACTAATTTTCAATCAACTATTGCAGTTACAAATGAAACACGCTCCGGCATGGGTTTAAAATTGTGTATGGATGTTATAGATGCACGTGTCCATAGCAATATTTGGATGTTTGTAAAATGTCCATAGCAATATTTAATGGGAAATGACACAACATTCAGGAAACAAAAGGTTCATTTTTCTTTTCCTCAGTTGTGTGTGTCAATAATAGCGTGTCATTGGTGTGGACAGGCTGACAATCTGTAGTGTTGCTTTTGTCAAGAAAAAGTTTGACTAAATATTGTTGTCAACGAACCGTTAACGTGCGACAAAAACGATATGGAACTAGACGTTATGTTGGTCTTGTGACAATAACTATAATTACTGTATTATCCTGACTATAAGGTGAACTTAAAAGATTTGAATTTTCTCAAAAAAAAAACAAAAACGACAGTGCGTCTTATATATGGATTAATTCTGGTTGTGCTTATGACTTTTTATTTCATAATTTAGATTTTGGGGGAAACAGCTGAATGTCACATTCTCCGTTTGCAGCCAAGGACTCAGGTTCGGTTTAGGATTTTTCTGTCTTTGTTCTATAACCTTGGTTAAAAACATTCCTGTTTGAGAAAGACTATGGTCAGATTATTTAAAAACAGACTGAAGTCATAGTTCAGTCTAAGCTGCACTTGGAGATAAAATGCCAGGGGAAGTTCCTTCTTTCTCTCTTTCTCCCGTTCTCTCTCTCTCTCGTATCTGTATTTGTCATTTTTATAACCTATCTTTCATACCAAGTCTGTTCATGACTAGTTACCTGGTGTCCTCTTCCCCCCGTCCCCCCTGGGGGCAGTGGTGGCTCTGTTGACAGTATCTGCATGGGAGCCATGGACAACAGGATCTGTGGTGACTCGTCTGTGTTGACCTGTGACCCCGGACCCCCTCCCTCGCCTGTCTGGTGTCTGGACCAGCCCCCCCCCCCCCCCCCCCTTCATTTATAAATGGACATTCATATATAGTCTGTCCGTCCATGGGAGTTGATCTGTCCTTCAATGTGGTTCTCCTCAAGATTTCTTCTTTTTCTCACTGGGTTTGGAATTTTTTTTCTTGCTGAGAAGGAGGGTCTAATGACAGGGGGAGGGTCTACTGACAGGGGATGCTTGGGACTGTTCATACTTTGTTGTTATTTGGGGCTTTATAAATAAAATTTAATTGAACTTTTTATCTAATAATTTTGACTTTTTATCTCATGATTTTGACTTCACATAATGCACCTTATAGTCCAGTGCGTCTTAAAGTGCGGAAAATACTGTAACAATATAGATGCCAACTAAAAATAAAATGAAATAAATGTCAAGAAATAAAAATGCATCTTTTAGGTTTTGTTGACAAAAATGAAATGAGATATTATTTCATCTCTTTTAGGTGTGTTCTTTTTTTTGCTGTCTCTTTTGAGAAAGTCCTCAAATCATGTCAACAACACGACTACGTCCTTGCACCGACTGGACATGATGGTTGTGTTATTTGGCTTTGTCATAGTTTTTAAAAAAGGACGTGATTTACAATATATTCAAGACAATGCAGGTAAAACTAACATCTGTAAGAGTTACTGCCCTGAAAACAGGAGACATAGACTGCACAACATTACTACCACTTCCACTTCCACTTGTTTGGAGTGGACTTCAAAAACGAGTCATCCCTCGAAAATGAAGTGAGAAGTTGTTCCCTCCAAAATGTGACACACTAAGGCAGGGGTGTCAAACTCATTTTATTTCAGGGGCCACATTAAGCCCAATATTAAATCAAATGAGCTCAGTAAAAGAATAAAAGAAAAAAAAAAGTCAAATTACATTATGACAATATTTACATCTACAACATTTCCTTAAAAATCTGAATAAGATGAAGAACTTGAAATGTGAATATGAAAAATCTGAAATAATTTAAGAGAAGTCAGTGCAATTAGAACAATATTCTGCCTGATATTAAATGTTTTGTGTGTTTGTAGACCCATTGAGATCTGTAAATTATAATGAAAATGTAAAAATGATAAACAAAAGCATGATACAGATACAATTCTGCTTATTCTTTCACTTTGTTCATGTTATTCACTTTGGTGGAAGGATCATTTGTTGATATAAACATTTTTATTGTTCATTTCTACTTTTTTCACTCTAAGATATAGACAAAAAATTGTAATTGACATTATTTCAAATGTTTGGCCCACTTCAGATCATATTCTACACTATCCAAACATAACCCTATAACCCCAGTTGTAGTTGCCTCTTCTTACCTTAATACTTATGGACAAATTCCTCATGAAAAAATGTGTAGCCTTTATCAAGATTATTATTATTTTTTTTTTTTTTTTTGGTGACTGAATTTTCCTCAATCCGTGTATCATTCGTTCATTCATTTTTCAAATTGAAAAAACAACTTGTTTCTTCATTATTTGTTTCCAAAACCAAAATGAAAAAATTGATAATAATCGTTTTTTCCATTTTTGTGTTTAAATGAATAATTGAGAAAACGGATAATGGCCGTTTCCCGTTTTATCCAATTTTGACCTGAAGCAAATTGTGTAAACCACAAATGTTTCTTAACAATAGAAAGAAACATGTCGACCGGACTTGAAGATCATTATGGTATGATTGAACAACTGTTTGGTAATGGAAAAACATATGCTGAGATTTCGGTGACAATTCTGTGCTCAACACCAACTCAGGCGTAAATGACATATGTGGAAACCGTTATCCCGTCATCAATACATGAGGTAAGTACCAGCTGTACACATATGAAACATATACAATCCATTTATCATTCGTTCATTCATTTTTCAAAATTAAACCAAAAATAAGACAATGAAAAAACAACTCGTTTCTTCATGATTTATTTCTAAAACCAAAATGAAAAAAACGATAACGATCCATTTTTTCATTTTTCGTTTTTGTGTTTAAATGAATAGTGGAAAAAACGGATAACGCCCATTTCCTGTTTTATCGAATTTTGACCTGAAGCCAGTTGAATAAACCACAAATGAATCTTAACTACAGAAAGAAACATGTCCACTGGACTTGAAGATCATTATGGTTTGATTAAACAACTGTTTGATGATGGAAAAACACATGTTGAGGTTTCTAACACGTTAACACAGTTATGTATTCAGAGAACCTCGGAAATGTTGGTGAGAAGATTCTGTGTTCAACAACAACTCAGGTGTAAATGACATATGTCAGATACAGAACAACTGTTATCCTGTCATTAATACATAAGATAAGTACCAGCTGTACACATATGAAACATATACATATACACTTAATATAAATATTTGTTTGTGTTTTTATAAAAAGAACATACCTTGAATATGACACTAATTTTTTCCATGGTCATGTCTTCAGGTCTTAGGGTGACCCTCTTAGTTTCCCAAAATAGGACATAGGTTTCTGTGTTTGTCACTGCAGGTCAAAGGTCATTTGTGGTTTATTCAACTTGCTTCAGGTCAAAATTGGATAAAACAGGAAACAGCCGTTATCCGTTTTCTCCATTATTCATTTAAACACAAAAATTAAAAATTAAAAAATGGATCATTATCGGGTTTTTTTTTTCATTTTGGGTTTAGCAATAAATAATGAAGAAACAAGTTGTTTTTTCATTGTCTTATTTTTGATTCATTTTGAAAAACTAATGAATGAATGATACAGAGGTTTTCCTCGACCATTCTTCCAATATCTACAAATGTAATAAGTGTTCAATCACTTAAAGACATTCAGAATGCTCTCTCCATCTGACTGACTTTCTACTGTTTTGACATTTTACAGGAAGTTCGGACATGCTACTGTTACGCATTATTATGAAAAAACTCTATTAATGTCTTTGTTCATCACAACCTTCAGGGCTTGAATTTAAAATTTTAAAATATAGTGTTTTACACCAGTCATTTCCAAATGATGGGACAGTGACCCTTCTATAAATGCAGCGGTACCCCCCCCCCCGCCCCCCCCAGCCCAACTTTACCTTGTTTTACATTTATTAGAAGATTTATTATTTTTTAAACATATTTTTTAAACATTTTAAATATCATTATGTTCATCTCTGTATGTGCTTAAATATCTTTAAAACATTTTTAACATATTTGTGTGTGTTTTTGCCTTATTTTTAAACACATTTTCACATCTGTGTATAGTTTATTAACATTTGTTTTATGACATGTTAACATTTTTGTGTTTGCAGCATCTTTTTTAATATATTTTTTAACCTCTGTGTATGTTTTTAACACCCCCCCCCCCTCCTTTTTATTTTAACATCTGTGTATTTATTTATTTAACCTTAATTTACAAAGGTGTGTCCAACTGGTCCCACTGGAGACCTTCCCTATCAGTGCATGTCTTTTGAATGGTGCAAATCTTTTGTGTGTGTATATATATATATATATATATATATATATATATATATATATATATATATATATATATATATATATATATATATATATATATATATATATATATTTTTTTTTTAAATTCTTTAAACACATTTTAACATTTTAACAACTGCAGGTGTGATTTGGCCCCTGAATATTAGTTGAAATTTCCTTTAAGTTGCTGCTGCTATTTTGCTGTTTTATTGATTTCAGCATAAATATCTGCTGTATTGGCTTTATTATATTTTAACTATTTCAAATCAATTACAGTCAATTAATTTAGTTTTATTTACAATTTATATGATAAAATGGTTAAATGTATTTAGCTCTGTAAAATATATTTTAAAATAATGCTGTTATATGTTTATTTTTTTAGGGTGACATTAACGTCTACAATGAGATTTATGAGATTTAATGAGATAAATTGCATTCTTTTTTGTTAAAGGTGGCTCCGTTTTTTCGCCATATTTTCTCTTATTTTTGGTCCAGGGAGTTTAGGTTATTATTGTATTTTATTTTGACCATTAGTGTAGGAAATAAGAGTTTTCATTTGGAAGGTGCTTCTATGTTGTTTTGAGCACTGCCCTATCATCTTTGTTAAAATACATCTATGGAATTGTTATTTTTCGTGCTGTCTTTTGTAATTGGGAGTTGAGAGACGTCAGATTGAACAACTTTTATGTTCGTCCTGGTTTAACCCCAAACACTTTGTTAGGGGTCAAACCAATTCAGTGACCCCATTATTTATATTTTTTTGTGTTATCAAATCTTAATGTAATTCTTATTTATTTTATTGAAATTTTATAATGTATGTACAATCGGTTTATCTGTACTTTTGTAATTTTATAACTCTGTGCAATCAAATGTTAATGTATTTATTCTTATTAATACGAAATGTATTAATAATCTCATTGTTATTTCACCCTTGTCTTAAAATTTTATCTTATTTTTTAATCAATGTGAAGCACTTTGGGCTACAGTTTTTATATGAAAGGTGCTATATAAATAAAGTTTATTATTATTATTATTATTATTATTATTATTATTATTATTATTATTATTATTATTATTATTATTATTATTATTATTATTATTATTATTATTATTATTATTATTATTATTATTATTATTATTATTATCATCAATTAAAAATAATTATACTGTAAGTATCCTTTTTACAGGAGAACTCCATCTCAGATCTTAGATATGCAGTGTAGATAATTTAATTAGGAATAACATAAAACCAATTTTCTTTTATGAATACTTGACCTTTACAAATTAAAGCTGGATGACACCAGCTAAGAACCATAAAAAAGAAGACAAAGTCAGTCCTGAGTGGTGACATGTATTTTTATACAAATGTTAACAAATTCAATAGTAATAATAAAAAAAAAAAAACAATGATTTTTATCTTCAGTTGTTACACACTTCGTAGTTTTACTTCCTCTTAAATCCTATAAAATATTTAGACGTCACTGGTTACATTGACATAATGTTTTTTAATTCAGAATGATTTATTCTGAATAAAATAATTCAGAATTAAAGCAATTCCCTTCATTTATTTATATGATAATTGTGAAGCTTTATAATATGTGCGTCACTGTGACGAGACCAGGAGCATGTGCAGAACCACAGGAATAATAGCCCTGTTTACATCAGAGTTTTTATTCCTGTTTAGTTCCAAATAAAAGTTAATTCCTCTTTAAAATGACCATGTAAACACCTAATTCCAGTTGGAAATGACTATTCTTAATTAAACTTACTCTATTAGAGGACGTTCCACAGATTTTGTTTCTCCAAGAGTGAAAACTAAAGTAGGGAAGAACTCCTTTTTATATATAACAACTCGTATGTGGAATAATCTGCCAGCTGGTGTAAAAACAACCACCAACTCAGATGGTTTTAAATGTGCTCTCACTGTGGGTCTGGTTTAGTATGAATATAATGTGTCATTTTTGTGTTTGCCATCTGTGTAATTTTCTTTTTTCTATTTTTATTACACAGTATGTTTTTATATATTTTTATGTCGTATCACTGATACGACATAAGCCCTCAGACTTTAATGATATCCTGGCTCGGTGTTTTTGTATCTTTTATTTAACTATAAGTTGTGGTTTATTTTAAACTGGATCATGTACTTGCTTTTATTTAAGAAATGAGATCTTTGAATAAAATCAATCAATCAATCAAACTTAATTCCAAATAAAGTCACTGATTTATTCCACCCTGAATTTAGAATTCAATAATCCCTCTGACATGGGAACAGTTCATTCTTCTTTAACATTATTCCTGGTGTTGGTGCATTACTATAGGACAGGATCTGCAGTCACTCACCTGTGTCCTGTGGTGACCTGTGACCCCAGACCTCCTCCTCCCTCACCCTCACCTGTCTGATGGATGGACCTGCCACCCCCCCCCCCCCCCCCCCCCCTTCATCTGGACGTCCATCTATAGTCTGTCCGTCCACATCCTTCGCTGCGGTTCTCCCTTCTCTCCTTCCTTCCCACTGGGTTTAGGAGTTTTTCTTGCTCAAGACAGACGGTGTTTGGGACTTTTTATCTATTTCTGTGATTAATTGTTCCCTCCAATCAACCCAGTAAAGCCTTGTGAGATGATGTTGTGATTTGGGGCTCTATAAATAAAGTGCAATTTAATTGGTCAAACATGTTGACAGTTGAAACAAACTCAAAACAGGAAGTGGATGTGATAGTTTTCCAGATGTTAAGCGGCCGTTTTGTCCAATCAGAACCATCTGTACCTCCAGCTCTGAAAGACCAATTAACTATAGCTGAATACACCAGTTTCCATGGAAACCTCCAATTAAACACAAAAGAAATAGCTTTAATTCCGAATTATTTTATTTCCAATAAATAATTTGGGATTAAAAAATGTCATGTAACTGTAGCAAATGTTAGAGGAATTAACTGTTTCCATGTCAGAGGAGTTATCAAATTCAGAATTAGAACACAGTTTAATTAGGAATGATCATTCAGCATCATACAGCAGGCTGTCCACATGTCGAAGTGGCCTTGGGCAAGACACTGAACCCTGGCTTAGGCCCCCAGTAGGACTGACCATAGACCTTAGAAACCTACTGGTGTATGAGTGTGTGTGTGAATGGGTGAATGAGAGGCTAATGTAAAGCGCTTTGAGCACCATGAAGGTGGAAAAGCGCTATATAAGTGCAGTCCATTTACCATTTACCATTTATCATTTTCAACTGGAATTAGGTGTTCACACAGTCATCTTAAAGAGGAATGAACCTTTATTCTGAATTAAACCGGAATAAAAACTCTCATGTTTAAATCATTAATCATTACCACTTGGCCTGTGTTTGTCCTGTCACCCACACTTGCAGCATGGGTGAGCCTGGGGTGCCGGTGCTGGTGCAAGGGGTGCTATATGGGTGCTGGCGCTGGCAGCATCAGGCTTGGGTGGCCGTGCAACAGTGTACTGCAGGCTGCCATCCTTCTGTTCACGGAGCATCTGAAGAAAAAGCAAACTGCACTGTTGCTCACACTCCCCGATCCCGTTGTTGTCATTGGCCGACAGCCACCGCTAGTGAGCCAACTGAGTTAACAGACACTTCCGCTCAGCACATAAGGAACCATCTGTTTTAAAAGCTAGAAAGAAAGAAATAAAGAGCCCCCCCCCCCCCCTCTTTCTCTCTCTCTCTCTCTCTCTCTCTCTCTCTCTCTCTCTCTCTCTCGCTCAGGTGCTTGTATTTCCTCTCTCTAGGACCCTACAGTATAGGTCTGGGCTATTATCCCAAACCTCACTATGTATGATTTGCAATCTACAGCTAGCAAACAAAATTACTCCAGTAACTATATTGCATCTCGGCTGCCCTTTAAAATTGTGCCAGAATGAGAAACTAATAAATTTCTTATTTGGGAAAACTATTTTATTCCATCTGTTTTCCTGGTAAATAACTAAATTGTCTATTTTGTTTTTTTTTTTCCTTTTTAGCTTGGCTGCCAACCCATAATGCATCTGTAAATGTGGCGTTGCAGCAGTCATGACACACGAGGCTCATCTGTAACATTAGTGAGGTTAGATTGAAGCTTAATGTTTGTAACATCTTGAAAATCACGCTTGCTGCGCCCCGTCTTGGCTGCGTCCAGGTCCTCAGACATGCCAGCTTGTAGCTAAATAAATATTGGCTGAGGGGCATTTGAAAAAACATATTGTCCTGGCTTAGCACACGGTCCCCCTGTCCTCTGTTGCCAAAACAAGACGACAGGGGTCCAGAGTAGAGTCTCATCTCACATGAGCGGCTTTGGTAATGGTCATCTAAACCCCCCCCACACACACACACACACACACACAGCCTTTTGTGTCTGTCTTGTGCAGACCAGGGTAAAATAAGGCCCGAGGCCCACGTGCGGCCTGTTAGTTGGCCCTGACTGGCCCACATGAGGTCGCTGGAAAATTAAAATGAACCCTTTGATGCATGAATTATGAGAACTTTATTCAAGATTATTATCACAAGTGTTTTTCTTAATCTTTAGGTTGAAAAAATAAATGTGATTAAAGTATTTTTAATGAACCTATTTTTTATGGTGTCCACTCAGCTGGAAAACATGTGTTTAAACCTTTAAACTTCCACCCAATTTCACCTAAATTTCTTAATAAAGAAATTGTTGTTCTCTGAGAATGTATTTATTTATTATTTAAACTGTGACATTTTGGCAGAACTAAGTAAAGACAGAGTTAATATGACTACATCAGCTGTTTGTAAGATAACAATAGTATTAACATACATAGTTAAATATGTGCAAGTCTACTTTTGTTTTTTTTAGATTTAAAAGATATATTAAGTATAGTCACAAAATATCGATATCGGTATCACTGATACCAGCCTGAACTTTACTCAGTATTGGAAGGAAATCATTTGTATGAACCATCATTAATTGTCAGACACTGTTCTATGCAAACTATTTGTGTTGCTTAATCACTTGTTTGAAATAAATGACAATGAAATGAAATTATATTTTTAATTAATCAAAATTTTAATTCAATTCAATTTCTAGAGTAGTATATTGATCAGCGGTACAGGTCTTTAATAATCAACTCTCCACATTTCTTATGTGAAGTGCTTATATTTGTGTTTCCAGGTCGTTTAACTCTCGTCGTCATTGTGCGGCGTGCAGCTCAGAGGATGCTGGAATCGTGCCATTTGTGCGATCACACTACGCCATTTGTTTCTCATGTGGCTTTATATGAAGAAGGCTGTGCTTGTTGGACGTCCCATGTTTTTGTTTTTTTTTAGCAGACTTTGCAATAGCCAGAGAAATCATTTTCTCTCCTATTTTTCTAACATATGTTTTCAGATGGAGCGTTTAATTTTAGACTGTTTACCGCAGCGCTGTTTACGTTTCTATAATTTTTAGCACCTACGACCTCCTGTATGTTGAGAATTGTTTGTTTATTTTACGTGGGTTCATTTAAAACATGGTGCTATTTTGAAACCACCTCTGGACTCAGTTTTATGCAAAGGTTCATATAAATACTGATCCACATTTTTTTTTTTTTTTATTTACTCTTTTTTTTTTTAAGTCTATGCTTCAGACATTAAATGTGCCAAATCTTAGATACTTTAATAAGATGAATCAGAAAACAAATGACAAAAGTGCAGGTTTTGTCTCATGGTTTGTTTGTTTTCATTCACTGTACACAAGAAATGAAACAAAAAACAAACAAACAAACAGACAAAGTTCACTAAAATTCACCAACAATCACAACTAACTCTAAAAAGTGATGAAAAATCCAAAACATTTTCTAAATCTATTCAAAAATACAGAAAAAAACACCAAACATTTTGATAAAATATCAAAAACATACACACAATCTGAATACATATATATATATATATATATATATATATATATATATATATATATATATATGTGTGTGTGTGTGTGTGTTATTTAACATCGTGTGATTAATCTGATTAAAAAATCGTAATCCTTTGACAGCCATAAAAAGTAAATATTAAATTAAGTGAAGATCATTCCTTTGATTATACCACATACAGTAGATAGATTTGTTTTGTATGTTGCATATTTGCGACAGTAGGTGTTACTAAACAGATTCTGTACATGTAGGTTTGCTTTTCCAGACTCTAAATGACAGAATGTATGACCTTACATGGAACTTGTAAGAGATGAGATAGAGCTTAGATAGATGAATAAGAAGTATAAGAAGGTTTGTGTTAGCCTCGCTGTGCTACACCTAGCGGCAGTAAATCTAATGTGCTGCAGTAGTAGTCTAGTTTTGCTCAATGTAACTTTTGGCTAGATTTCCCTGAAACTGACCGACCAATCATGGTGAAGTATAGAGTCAGAGGGCGGGGCTAACAAAGTGACGTCGCAACAGTTCAGAAAGAAACAACCATAGAAGAAGTATAACAACAGGTGGTGATTTCCTTTTATCAAAGATGAGTGAAGAATGTGCAGGGGTGGGGCTTAAGGACAAGCAAGCCAGGCAGATGTTTGGAGCCCCGCCCACTAGGGGGGCCCTACAACTGTGTGTGTGTTTAGGTGTGTTGTGTGTAGTTGTGTTATTTTTTGTGTATATGTGTTTGTGTAGTTGTGGGGTTTTTTTGTGTAGTGGTGTTTTTATGTTGTGTGTGTGTAGTTGTGTGTAAAGTGTGTCTTTCAGGGACATGTGTTCATCTCTGTTTTAACATTTTATTTGAAATGTCCCAGGAAATCTGCAGTTTTGTCTGTGTGTGTGTGTGTGTGTGTGTGTTGGGGAGGGTGGGGGTGTCCTTGCTTGGAGCCCCAACAGACCCTACCAACGCCCCTGAGAATGTGAGAAAACGTCACCAAACTTTAAATTCTTTTTACAGAAGCGACAACAGTCGTTCAGCTCCATAATCCACCATCTTGTTTAGTCATTCGTAAATTTCTCCAGACTCCTCCATGTACTTTCCAGCGTCTAACAACGTCATCCTAAAAATTACGCTGATTGGTTTTAGTACCGTCCTATTGCATACAGAGGATTTGAAAGACAACCTTTTAGCCCCGCCTCCCCTGACTATGAAGCGTTCCTAGACCTATACATGCAATGAATAGGGATAGCATGGCTAGGCTAGGTTTGTGTTACTATGGCAACAGACAAAAACAAACCTTTGAAAACAATGAAGCAGATGCCCACGTCTACGGCTTGATAAGTTCATATTTGTCTTGTCTTGGTCCTTTCAGGAAAAAAACCTGAATCTCAGCCTTGACAAGTCAACTGTACATTCATCATGGATATAGAATTATAGCCCAGTCTGTTCTTCTGGTCTGTATTAGTAGCTTTTATAATAATATTTACTGTATTTTGTGATAATTGCACCAGAAAATCCTTTTATTTTTCAAACTGCTTAGTCCTTCTGTGGATTTCAGGGCAGGGTTTACCATAGACATGTCACCAGTTCATCACAGGGTGTACATATAGACCACATTTAATTGGAAATGTTTTTTAATTCACAATTTCTTATTATGAATTAAATAGTTCAGAATTTAAGCTAATTTCCCAATTGTGGGGCGGCTGTGGCTCAGTTGGTAGTGTGGGTCATCCAATGACTGAAAGGTTGGCGGTTCACATGTCAAAGTGTCCTTGAGCAAGACATTGAACCCTGACTTAGTCTCCCAGTAGGACTGACAGAACCTTAGAAACCTACTGGTGTATGAGTGTGTGTGAATGGGTGAGCACCACTTTGAGCACCATGAAGGTGGAAAATGATTATAGAAGTGCAGAACATTTATCAATATAGTACTTCTATTCTAATTTCTTTCATTTTTACATGGGCGCGTTATTTCTGAATAACGGTTTCCATGGAAACGACTTCTATTCTGCCCTAGTTAATTGGTCTTTAAGAGCTGGAGGTACAGAGGGTTCTGATTGGATAGAATGGACACTTAACCTATGAATGTTTACTGGAAGAAAACAGTCGTGTCCACTTCTTGTTTTCTTTTCATTTCAAGTATCAACATGATGTGATTTTGTTTCGAAGCAGAAGCTCGACTGAATCAACTGTAGGAATAAACTAATGCTGGCAGTGGAATATGTGCGTCATCATGACAACACCAGGAGCAGGTGCATAATGACAGGAATAATTTTAAAGAGAAATTAATGGTTTACATGTCAGGGGAATAATTTAATTCAGAATTAAGAGTGGAATAAACCAATGACTTTATTCTGAATTCAGTTTAATCCAGAATAGTCATTTTCAACTGGAATTAGGTGTTTACATGGTCATCTTAAAGAGGAATTAACCTTTATTATGAATTAACTGACCCTTTCAGACCAACTATTCACTCTCACAGTCACATTCACTGATTTAGGTTGATCAGTTAATTAGCCTTTTTCAGGTGGCGGCCATCTTGAAGGCTTTGGTGGTTTGACATTTACTCCACAGATGTGGACAAACAACTGGAGCCAAAAACAGCTACAGTAACTTCACCCTTGGACATATTCACAAAATTAAAGGTAAGGACACGACAAAAAGCAAATAGCGATTTGTACTAACTGACACTAACTAACAGTTGGTTGATTGTGCTAGCACAACATTTACATTATGGTATAAATTAAATAAATTATCCTGTAAATCAATAATATGTGTCTAAACTGAGTATTTTCCCCATTTAGTGTCAGTCACTAGTAAACTTTGTCCATACATTAGCTTGTTACATGTTAGCTTTTTAGCACAACTTAATTCATACTGTGTCTGTTATACTTGTAGTTAAACAAAACACTAAATATAAGCTAGCTAGATGATCTGGTTCCTAACATGTTTTTTTCTTCTTTTTAAATTCAACATATGAACAGGATTTCTTTGTTTTTATAGGACTTACACGCTACCACACAGCATGACATGACTAAACACATCTCTACTGACCAACGCTACACACCCCACCCTGGTTTTAAATCCAAGATGGTGTCACATGTTAAATAAGCTAATATAATATGTTAACCCTTTAACTCCTGAGAATTTAGCAGTTCCACAGTAAAGCAATAAGCAACAAAATGAACAAAAACAAATTACCAAATAAAATTATTGAAACAATTAAAAAATAATGACAGGGTTGATTTGGATTTTTTCTTCTTTTTTTTTTACTCAAATTTAACACAAAATATAGAAAAATGCTTGAAGAAACACAATATAAAACTAAGCTAAAACCCACTGAAATTCACAACAAAAAACTAGCACAAAAAGTGATGAAAAATTCAAAACATGTTCAAAATATCATATATATATATATATATATAACTTTGAACAAGTGTTGGATTGAATTGTTTTAAAACATTTTCAGCAGATTAATCATGATGATGAATTACTTTACATTGGGTTCACTTTGCCAGACCTATTTTTTTTCTTACATTAACTTTTTGTTGAAATTAATGATCTTAGAGAATCAACTTGTCTCTATTGGAGCCTCACAAAAGCTCTTTCATTTCAATTTGGTTTAATTTCTTTTAATTGTTTAATTGTTAACAACTTTTTAATTCTGATGTTATTTAAATTCTGAAAAATAATATGAAGTTTGTTTTTGTTTTTTGTTTTTTACAAAAAGTGTGCATAAAAAGGACACCACACTACTGGAGGATAATAATAATAATAATAATAATAATAATAATAATAATAATAATAATAATAATAATAATAATAATAATAATAATAATAATAATAATAATAATAATAATTATTATTATTATTATTATTATTATTATTATTATTATTATTATTATTATTAGTAGTAGTAGTAGTAGTAGTAGTAGTAGTAGTAGTAGTAGTAGTAGTAGTAGTAGTAGTAGTAGTATTTTCAGACGTCCACGTGTATCACAAATGTTGTAAACCCTTCGTAACCTTTAACACCTACTGTTGTAAATGTGCAACAGTAGGTGTTAACTAATCTCCGCTTAATTTAGTATTTCCTTTTTTGGGGGAATTTTTTTTTCTAACATTAAGCTTTTGTAGATTTCAATGATCTCTGGAATCATCTTTTCTCTTTTGAAGTTTCACCAAACCTCTATCAGTTGGTTTTTAATTGTTCTGACTCCTGCTCCGTGTCGAATCCCTCGGAGCACACGTCTAATGTTCCTCCTTTTCTATCTTTGCTCACACATTAACTTCCACCGTTAATGCTCTGATGAGACAGATAAGAAGAAGAAGAACTTTAAAATAAATATTACTAAAACATTACTGCCTGCATTCAATTTAATGTTCGTCTCTGCTAAAATTGAGGTGTATTGTAACAGGTACATTATTTAGTAGATTGGACATGGCTGCTACGTTTTCACAGCGTGAGGATTAAACACGCCTGTGGAAAGGAAAGCAAGTGAAAGAGAAAGAAGAAGAAATCCACTGAAAATAATTAATTATCAGCGCCTATTTCTAGTCCTCCTCTTAAACCCATTTAAAGAGAATTAGGTATTATGAATGTGAGGTAGTCTAAATTTACCCCGGTAATATCTGTCTTCATCTGACTACATTAGTACACTTTTCCAGGCTCTGCTCACCCCTCACTGCCTATTTAAATCACATCGCATGACTCTGAAATCATTGTTTCTTTTTTTCCCCATGTTTTTACCCATCAAGATTAACCCCTTAACGCTTACATTTATATATAAGTAAATGTTAAATGGACTGAACTAATATAGTTCTTTTCCACCTTCATGGTGTTTTACATTCTGTTCACAGCCTCGGCTCTTGTGTCTTGTTTTGTCTTATTTTTGTGTCCGTTTTTCTCTTTTTTCTGTCACTGTCGGTGTCTTGGGCTTTTATTTTGTCATGTGGGTTCATGTTGAAAGTTTCTAGCTTTACTTCCTGCCACCGGTGTTGCCCCGCCTTCATGTGTCACACCTGTCTTTTTGAGTATAAATACCTGGTGTGTGTACCTTGGTGTGTAACTTATGAGCGGTTCATCTTGTTATGTTTTGACCCTGTTTTGTCTCTTGGTTTTTGGATTCTGGTCTCGTCTCTCTGGTTTTGCACTTCCCCATTTCATGATCTTTTGCCTGCTTTTTGGACTCTGCTCTTGCCCGTCCCACACCTGTACTACTTAGGACCTCTGACTGCTGGTTTGACCCTTTTCTGCCCAATGGTAATGTGTTTAGTTGGGGTGTGACGAGACACTCAGCTCACGGGACGAAGACACAAGATTGAGTTCATGAGATCGAGATGAGACAAGATGTTAAGAAAACTAAATTACAAATGATATGAATGGACAGACTTTTATTTAACTGAGTTGCACATGGATTTTATAACTCTGTAAGTGATAACTTGAAATGAACTTCTTCCTCTATGAATTGAAACTAAAGTAAAATAAATAAAATTATATATTTCTTCTTTTTTTAAGTGCAGACAAAGTTCTGTCAAAGTTCTGTCAATACAGACAGAAAATAGTTCAAACAGAGCCTGACCAAATATTTCACTGCTTCTTCTACAAATTGAAACCTAAATAAAATTTTATAAAAGTTCAAATAAAATTATATATTTCTCCTTTTTTCAAAATAAAATCTGGCACTTGACTGTGGAAGTTGTGGGTCGTGGAAATATGTTCGATTATTGAATAATATTTGAATAGTTTCCAGCGAATTTCAAATTACCAAAAGTCCTTAGTTATGTCAAACAAACACCATCGTTTTGTGGAGGGAGGTTTGATAACCCTCCACACAGAGCACCATAGACTGTCTATCAACTAACGTACACATACAAACAATGGTGTAACATTAGCTATCATATGCTAACACTGTCTATGAACAGTGTTAGCATATGATAACTTCTTCACCATTAACAGTATTGTCAGTTTCATAGCTAAAGCTTTCGTTTCATAACTAAAGTTGCTGAACTTACTTTGTGGAGACATTGTTTCCACTCAGTGACTTGTCGCCTCTTTGTTTGTAGGTAAAGCCAGTGTGTCCTGGATACATGGAGGGCATGAACATAGCCTCTTTGTGGCAGGTTTGTGGTCAAAACACTCTCTATCTATCCAATCGTTCAGGTGTTTTCTTGTCTTTGTACAACCAACAATAGCACACGTAGTTGTCCATCCTTTTTCTCACTGAGTCACTGTGTTAATATCAGAGCTAGCAAAAACAAACCGGAGGAGAATGGAAGTGAAAAGCATTGGTGGGAGGAGTTCAGGAAGTAGAGTGGTCAAAAACTTCTCAATAGGGAGCCTAAGTCTCCTTCCGGTCGGTCCACTGGGCCTAAGTTCGGGAAAAATTTAACATGAGAGTGGATGAGGAGAAAATAATTATTTTCTTGTCCACTTTACTTTATGCCCTGAATCACACATTTGCTGTACTTCAATTAAAATCATAACCAATGATGTGCGTTTGGAGTTTCTTTGATACGTGTTTTGTGATTTATTAGCGTGTAAAAATATGTAATTATTTTAACTCTGTTTGGACTACATATCAGACGTCGCATAGCTGACGTCACAGCAGAATCTTTCCCTGCAAACTTTTCAAAACCGTATACCCCCTTATATGTTTGATGCTCTTGCCTTCGTCCTGAAAGGAGGTGAAGCTCACCAAAGTCACAGCCATTTTCAAAAAGTTTGATGGTGAAGCTTGGTGGTGACATCATATTTGTGAGACGAACGTTGTAGTCCATTACTTACTCTCAACCTAACGTAACTTTTGATGCCTGTCCAAAGTGAGTGCTTTCTCAATGTGAAAATGTATCTTTAAAATTCACAGACATCATATGTGAAAACCGTAGCACATTTCAAACGGGACCAGAAAATTACTTTTATCCCTCCATTGACTCACAAAATTTTTTATGGCACTTAGGCCCCATTGCCCGGAAATCGACCGGAAATAGAATCGCATCACGTAGGCTCCTTGTAGTAAATCCTGTCATTGTAGCTGCTTGCTGAATAACAAATCTCATGAGACAGACTTTTAACATGATGAGAAATCTCACCAAATTACATCTCGTGAGATCTCATCACATCCCTAGTGTTTCGTCTTTTCCCTTGGACTGATTTTAACTGCATATGTTTTTGACCTTTTTTAGTCTGACCTCTGACCTATTTGTGTGCTGTGTCCCAGCCGTACGCAATGAAGGGGGGGTTCCCAAAGCAGCAGAACATACCGGAGTGAGGAGAACGAGGGGTGGCTGTGGGTCACTTGGAAGAGTGGGTCGCTCAATGACCGAGAGGTTGGTGGTTCGTGCTCTGGCTGTCCACATGTGGAAGTGTCCTTGGGCAAGACACTGAACCCTGACTTAGGGCCCCAGTAGGACTAACAACAAAACTTTAGGAACCTACTGGTGTATGAGTGTGAATGTGAGGATAATGTGAAGCGCTTTGAGCACCATGAAGGTGGAAAAGAACTATATAAGTGCAGAACATTTACCTTTATTTTACCATAAATAAACTTTTGTTAAACTGTCTCTTGTGGAGTCGTGCATTTGGTCCACTTAGTGAGCAGAATCGTTACACATTCGCACTCATACACTCATACACCTAAGGTTCTGTCAGCCCTTCTGGGAACCTAAGTCAGGGTTCAGTGTCTTGCCCAAGGACACTTCCACATGTGGACAGCCAGAGCTGGGACGTGAACCGCCAACCCTTCAGTCATCAGATGGCCCACTATACCAACTGAGTCTGCCCTGTCAATATTAAAATTAACACAGATTAACCCATCACCATGAATAATGTGAATAAACATTTTCACAATTAAATAGAACAGTTGTTTTGTTGAAATTGTTGAAGGTTATATTAATTACATGTGTTTTTGGATATTTTATAAAAATTTAGTGATTTTTTTTCTGTATTTTAAAAATTTTCCATCCCTTTTTTTGTTAGTTTATTTAATTATTTGTGAATTTCAGTGGATTTTACTGTTTTCCCCCCATATTTTTGTGTGTAAATTTTAGTACAAAAAAATTCCAGACAGAACAAAGTTGGTCGACTGTATGTGTGTGTGTGTGTGTGTGTGTGTGTGTGTATATATACATATATATATATATATATATATATATATATATATATATATATATATATATATATATATATATATATATATATATATATACATACATATTACATATACATTGGCACACTTGCTGCTTAGTAAGAGCCTTTTTGGGAGTGATACCCAAAATAATAATGATAATATTATTTGCTAAATGGTTAAAGGCACAGATAAAGGGACTTAGAGCAATGAATTATGTATATGCTAAAGACAATTCATTTGGGAATTAAGGAGGATAAGTAGCAGTCCATTTTGTGCCTTTTAGGGGCCCTCTCCAGGCGATGGGGCCTGCATTAGGGAGAGCTAATGGGCCCTGGGAGGGGGTGAGGACTCAGAGGCAGGGTGGGGTGAGGTGGGACGGGGGCCTTTGACGCCCAAGGTCTGTGGGCTCAGTGACAGATGGTGGACGAGCTCTGAGTGTGGAGGCTGCGGAGCTCTGCGGTGTCGTGATGAGGCTGAGCTCCAGTGTCGACAGTCTCAAGGATCAAACGACATTGTGGAAGGTGAAGAGACAAGTCCAACCACTGACACCCAGAGCTCCACACAAGGGTGAGGATGACACCCAGCAGGAGTTTTAGGAACATTTGGGTTTCATCTACCTTCACTGAAGCAGCACCCACTCTTACACAATAACTGCCTCTGTTTTTGCTTTGTTTTTACAATGATCTTTTATTTTTTCACAAATCAATGTATCTGGTGATGTTTGTAAAATACAAAAATGTTATTTTTAAGTAATCATGTAAATATATTTGATTAGATACAAAATAATGTCTTTTTTTTTACCTCTTTTGTCAGATTTTTAAATGGTCTGTTAAAACCCAAAATAATGACAGCCAATAATGTAATAATTTGAGCCCATTTGAAATTAATTGTCAATAATTTAATAACATTTTACAGGTTTTACAGGAAGGTTATTACTTTATTGACCTTACACAAAAAAAGATTGTGCCAATAATGAAACAAATGATGTTTTTTTTAATTTTCTTTTATTTTTACATTCATGTTAGAAAATATCTAAATCTTGCCGCTTAAAAAGAAGGTTGACCAAATTTGACCAAAACATCAATTATTACTACATATTGTTTTGAATATCAGCTGGAACATAAACCCCTTCAATGTTTTATTTTTCCCACCACAATTTCACTTTTTCATATTTTGATGTAAAAACAAATCATTGTAATTTGTAAGGAAATGTACAAAGCTACAAAGGTCAGTCTCTTACTTCATTTATTTATTCATTCATTTCACTTTGTCATAGTTACATTTTCGGCTGTAGTGTCTTAAATCTACCATTAGTAATTGGTAAAACATTAAAAAAATAAATATAAAACCAAACAATGGCTATAAACTATGACTAACTCAAGACGTACAACATGAAATCACACTCATCAATATCTACAATGATATCATCGCTATCATTGTTATTATTTCACCAAGTCCATTCATGTCTCACTGATCCTTTCATGAATGTAATGATGGTTTTAAGACAGTCCAGTCTGTGAATGGTTGGTCTGCTGTCACACATGACCATGATAGAACATCTCATTATTCATCTAATACATGAACCATGTGACAAAAACTGTTTTTGAAAAGTGTCTGTGGAAATAAAGACTTGATAAATCCCCATTCAGAATTAGCATGGCATCCACTCCATACCAGCGGGGTACAGAAGACAGGCCCGTTAGCCCATTAGCCCGTCTTACATTCCCAGTGATTGGATTAGATGATTCCCACAGTCTAGTCTGAAACTACTCCCAACCCGCACTCCGCAGCGCATCTCAATATCCAATTTCACAACTTCCTAAACCTGGATCACGGAAGCTATTTATTACTGTCATAAGTTTTTTGTTTTGTTTTGGGGGGTTTTTGGTGTGGGACTAGAGCTGGAGGATGATCAACCAGACAGAGGTGTGATGAGAGAAGAACTGATGACATTAGCTTCAACACTGCAAACAATTAATAACAGCTGTTAAATGAAGCTGGTTTCAACAGTTACAATAGTGAGCGTCCCACAGCCATGTCCACTGGGGTTCAGTCCCACAGTCAGTCCACTGGGGTTCAGTCCCACAGTCATGTCCACTGGGGTTCAGTCCCACAGTCAGTCCACTGGGGTTCAGTCCCACAGTCATGTCCACTGGGGTTCAGTCCCACAGTCAGTCCACTGGGGTTCAGTCCCACAGTCAGTCCACTGGGGTTCAGCCCCACAGCCATGTCCACTGGGGTTCAGTCCCACAGCCATGTCCACTGGGGTTCAGTCCCACAGTCATGTCCACTGGGGTTCAGTCCCACAGCCATGTCCACTGGGGTTCAGTCCCACAGTCATGTCCACTGGGGTTCAGTCCCACAGTCAGTCCACTGGGGTTCAGTCCCATAGTCAGTCCACTGGGGTTCAGTCCCACAGCCATGTCCAGTCCTGGTCCAGTCAAGAGTCTCTTTTCCATCATCATGTCCACCTATTCTGACTTACATTGATAACACTGGTCTTCAATTTTTTTTAGAAAGTATCTCCTTCAGACATTAAATATGTTCAATCTTTCATATTTAAATCAGATGAATTAGAAAACAAAATGACTGAAAATGAGTGAAAAATGTACTGAACGAGTACATATGTCCTTTTGATTTCTTACAGCTGGAGTTCTTGCTGTTTAGAATTCAATTCAAAATACTTTATTTATCCTGAAGGGCGATTTAAAAACAGTGTAAGAGTCAGTAGTGTCAATGTAAGTATTAAAGAATAAAAGATTACTAAGTTAAATAACAAGTTAAATAACAAAGAAATAAATCAATAAAAATAAATAACATCACTATAGAGCAACAAGTACAAATTAAGCAGAAGACAGTCCCAATGTAACCTGGATCAGAAACTGCATTGTGATAAGTTTGGGTGTCATGAAGTTTAAATATGATCATCATTATTATTGCATTCACTTAAGCCCCCCCACCACCACCAAAACCAAAACCAAAAATATATTCTCCATATGTAGTCTACTTACCTGTGTCAGCTGCATAAACTCTGTGTGACATCATCAACACTTTAAAAACCTTTTTTAAGCAAATAAGTGACTTTTTTTTCTCTCTCTCTCTACAACCCCTTTCAAAAATAAGATTCAAATGACTAGAGAAACAATTTTATCTTCAGATAAGGACACTTTTTGAGGTTTAACTCCATTCATCTGCGCTCCAAACAGAACCTGGAAATGTGCCGCGAGTGGCACTTCTGGCTATATTAGACATTCTGTGATTTTATTTCAGTAAAAGAAATATATTCAGAACAACTCATACGTTTTTCCTGCAATAAAAGGAAACTGTTAATGTCAAGTCTTGTGACTCTTATACATACCTTTCATCTCATGTGTTTTCTTATTTCTTTAAAATTAACATAACATCACTAGACTATAACATCCAACACACATGTTTATATCATTTGTCAGGTTTCCCTCTAAATATATGACAAATGTCGAATTTTTGAAAAATATTGCAACTTCATTATTCTTTTACTTCCACTAATTTTATAAGAAATGAAAGGATGTTTCCACCTCCTCATCATTGATTAATCAAGGTTTTCCAGTTCAATGTTTCATCTCGTCATCTGAACCCGCTTTATCCTCACTAGGGTCACAGGGGTCACTGGGGGCCTAATCCAGCTCCAGTGGGTGAAGGCGGGGTCAGAGGTCACCCTGTATGAGTCTCCAGTTCATCTCAGGGCTGAACATATATAGACAAACAATCACTGTCACATTCACACCTATGGACAATTTAGATTAACCAGTTAACCTATCAGTGCATGTGTTTGTATGGTGGGAGGAGCCAGAGTACCTGGAGAAAACCCACGCAGACATGGCTACAGTTTGGAGCTGATACGGAAGATGAATTTTGTAAAACAAACAAAACTCATCCTGGCCTTAGCTTCTATCACCAAAACTAAACTTATGTTCATATAACATATTTTTTAAAACCCATTTTTGCTTTCATATCTCAGTGATTTTTGGACATAATATTACTGAACCTGAACAGATCTATCTATCTATCTATCTATCTATCTATCTATCTATCTATCTATCTATCTATCTATCTATCTATCTATCTATCTATCTATCTATCTATCTATCTATCTATCTATCTATCTATCTATCTATCTATCTATCTATCTATCTATCTATCTATCTATCTATCTATCTATCTATCTATCTATCTATCTATCTATCTATCTATCTATCTATCTGTCTGTCTATTTATTATGTATTTGAGCTTGTAAAACCTTACACATAATTTTCCATTTGCATCTTATATCTTTATCTGTTGTTCATTTTGCTGTCTTTCGTTTTACTTCTTTTAGGTAATTTTTTAATTGTGTAACATCTTATATATATATTTTATTGTTTGTGTTATTTGTCATTAATGGCTTTTTCATCATTTGACTGTTGTTATGTGATTTACAATTATAGATACACTAAGTCATATTCTTTTTCATGTAGAAAAGTACACAGAGAGCACAGACTCCACCAAGGCGATTAGACCCTCCCTCCTAAACAACCAAAATGTCGGTCTGGTCTGACCTACCGACTGAAAGACACGTGCACCCACTCTTACTTCCACTGATTACCAACAAAATGGAATCACTTGTTCCCTTTTCCAGTATAAACATTTCCTGAAATCAGCCTAATTCACTCAGAATATTTGGAATTACTTTACTAAAAGACAGACAGACAGACAGATAGAAAAACAGACAGACAGGTGAACAGACAGACAGATAAACAGACAGACAGACAGATAAACAGACAGACAGACAGACAGATAAACAGACAGCCAGATAAACAGACAGACAGACAGATAAACAGACAGACAGACAGACAGACAGATAAACATCAAACCTTTCCTTTACAGTGTAAATATGCATTAGAAACAAAACAAAAAAAGCAGAAAATGAAGATACTTGAAAACTCCAAGTAATTATACTTACCTACTTCCTATATTTTGCTTTGATTTGGAAAGAAAATGATGTTCTGAAAAGTTTCTGACTAGAAGTCAGAAGAGTGTTAAAATAGAGCTCACTAAGTGACTTTGTGCAGATGTAGCTGGTTGTCTGACAGAACAATGGGCCTAGACAGTAACAACCATTTATAAAACAGTCTTAAAGTGGAGCAGCAGCTGTAATAGGGGCCTCCATTATAGAGGCTTTATAATTTCCCTGCTTTTTCCTCTTAGAGCTTCTGTTGTTCCTCTGAATTACCCCTGAATGATTTATGCTCACTGGTCTGGCCACTGATAGACCCTGGAAACACAGATAGAAACACACTTAGGGCTTTTTGGTGTGTAAACACACTGTATTAAAAGCCAACTTGTTTCAAACAGCCAAACACATTTACTCCAGCAGGGGCTGCTCGGTGTCATTTCACTCATCAAATACCGCAGTGTCACAGCCAATCAGGAGGGACTCGATGAGCAACACAAGCCATTTAACCTGAGCAAACACACTGTGTCACGAAGCCTGAGGATGACTTAAGAGCCTGAGCAAACACTGGCGAAAACCATCGGGCACGAATTGAGGCGGCCAGGCTGAGGACGAGTCACTCTCATAATGGGTTTGTGATGACTCAAGATCGAGGGGCCATCTGTTTGTTACAGTGGGGGAGGACCACAATTCACAGTTCAGATACACAGAATATTAGCCGGCAGTGCAGACGAGGGGAGGATTTGGCTGGCTGCACAGGATGTAAAGCATATGTCCATAAATGGTAAATATGGTGCTCGCTGAGGCCGTGAATCAGGATTTGCATGCTGGTTTTCAGACTCCTGAAAAGGTGTAAGACAAGTAATCCTGCATGTGACCTTAACACCCTCCAGCAAATGGGTGCAAAACACTGCAGAGCTGCTGCTGCCGCCATCCCATCAGCAACTTCCCACCGACATATGGAAAGCTCGCCACATATTTAAAGCACCCAAGTGTTTGCATGGGATTTCAATGAGCTGACTTTGAATAAACCACAGTCATTTGTGTCCAGTCTGTAACCGTGAAGTTCATTTGAACAGCAAAAGTCAAACCACAGGGCAGATTACACATATGACTCTGGGCTACTCCTCAGTCCAAATCTTCTAAGGCTACATTTACATGATGTTATTTTAAATTCAGTTTAATTTATTTATTTTATTAATTTATACAGTTCACTTTCATTGGGGTTTACACACATAATGAAATCTTATTTTCACAAATACCAATCTGTGATGTTTCCTTTTGTCAGCGGTCATGATATTTTTTAATCCAGAATCATTTATTCAGAATAAAATAATTCAGAACTAAAGCTATTTTATTTGTGTTTACATGGAAATGTTAATGACGAATAAAGTTTACATTGGAAACATAAGTTAATTGTCCACACGGTTCTGATTGGACAGAACGGCCACTTAATGTCTGGAAGAAAATGATCACATCCAGTTCCTGTTTTGTTTTCATTTCCACTATCAACATGTTAGGCTAGATACCAGATGTGATTTTTGCATTTATTTTTGTAATAATTATGAAGCAGCAGCTCGACTGAATCAACAAACTAATGCCGGCAGCGAGGAATATGTGCGTCATCATGACAAGACCAGGAGCATGTGCAGAATTATAGGAATAATGTTAAAGAGGAATTAACTGTTTACATGTTAGAGGAATTATTGAATTCTGAATTAAGAATGGAATAAACCAGTGACTTTATTTAGAATTGAGTTTAATTCAGAATAGTCATTTTCAACTACAATTATGTGTTTACATGGACATTTTAAAGAGGAATTAACCTTTATTCTGAATTAAACAGGAATAAAAAAATCACATGTAAAAAGGCCCTATGGTATACTCATCATTATGAATTGATACAAAAAAAAACTGATGAACTATCCAGCTCCCAGAACAGAACATATAATATATGAAATTTTAAAGGCAGGATCTGTGTAAGCGTGTGCAAATGTTGACTTCAATTCTTTTTTGTACTGAAAGCTGCTTATTTGGTGATTTGGTATGTGACAAACAGTTGAAATGATGAGGGAAAAAAAGCTAAATTCTGAAATTAAAACATCACGATTATGATATAGAAAGTCACAGTTTCTGTTCTCCATTTTGTTTTGCCATGAAGTTTTTTTTTTTTTGCCATAGTCAAGGTCACAGAACAACATGCAACAACTAAAATACAGTGCAAATTCTCCATGTTAAATCACATCCCCAGAATGTGTTGCCCCTCCCAAACCACACCTACATAATTCCCAACAACCCAAAATGAACACAAACTGAACTACTCTGTAGGAAAACGCCTATGATGCTAACGTCCACCACAGTGATGTTTTATTTAAGCACTAAATTCAACAATCACACAAGGAAGTAGAAGACAAAACTACTATAAACTAGAATAGAGGATGAGGAGCATGGGCGTCGCAGCTGTGGGGGATGGGGTTGTTGCGACACCCCCACTTCTCCACCCAGATGATTTCATAGCCTCCATTTTTTCCTGAGTTTATATATTGTATCGTTACTGGATCCAGGAAAACGGACACAGAGTTGGTCTCACCTACTTTTTATTTCAGGATAAACAGTTACTGTCGTCACAATCACACCAAACAAACATCAATAATATTTTGGGGCTGTTACAATATCTATGGTTTAAACTGTTTACCCGCCCAGGCGGCACAACAGCATATGTAAATGAAGCGCACCTCAGTTCAGTGGTAATGTAAACAGCTCTTCTTCGTGGTGTTAACAAACAGTCATTAACCAGTAAGTAATGAGAAATGTTACTGTTGTTAAACTAAGTTAACTAAACTATGTCTTGTTCTGTGACATTTACCCTAAGACAGTGGTTCTAGAACTTTTTTCACTCATGTTCCCCCTGAGGAACATATTTTTAGTCGTCTCCCCTGACATGGACAAAACATTTTTGTAGGAAAAAAGAGGAACAGTGTCTGTAAAATCAGTGTCAGATTTTTTAA
Source organism: Siphamia tubifer (assembly GCA_020466265.1). Lineage (NCBI taxonomy): Eukaryota > Metazoa > Chordata > Actinopteri > Kurtiformes > Apogonidae > Siphamia > Siphamia tubifer. The sequence goes on along the minus strand of CM035798.1, from coordinate 12,356,748 downwards.
ATGCAAACTTATATCAGTTTTTTTGTCTCATAATTTTGACTTATGAAATTGAATAAATGTTTAATTTAGGAAAAACACATTTTTGTTATTTTTTTTCGGCCATATATTACTTTTTTAACATAAAAATGGAACCGTTAATGGATAATTGTTAATTTTCCGATGATAGATTAGAGAATATTTTGCTCATGTGCTACAGCTTAGAACACCCCCACATTTTAAATGGATGTGACGCCCCTGATGAGGAGGCCACAGCGTTTATGTTCAGGAATGTTAATTATGGTCAAATACAGCATCTAATGTTAAGAATGGAGGAGTTTACAGAGAGTTAGGAGATGAAGAATCCAGCAGCAGGTGATACTAGGACATATGTGAATGTCAGAGCATTGACCCAAAAACAAAACTGCCTCCTCGGTCCATTTATTTATTACTTTCTCCAGATTTTTTTTCCAACAAACAGCTGACGCTACACAAACAGTTTTAAAGATAGCGGTAGTGCAAGATGAGGAAATATGCCAAACACCAACGTCATATAGTTCCTGGAGAACTAAAAAAAGACCCTGCCTGTGAGTAGGAATGAAAAAGGTTCAAGGAAATAAAAAGGTTCCTAAAGTGGGAAAATACATTCCACTCAGTTTGCACTATTATTTATTTTATTCAGAGGTTTCACTTCTGTTTGACTTGAAATAAAAGCCTTGAATGTATTTGACTGCATGGAACTACTATTATTTATGATAAAAGAGATTGAATATTTTGTCTAATTTCTTGCATTAGAGATTAAAACTTAAATAATTAGTTACTTTTTTAAAAACTGAACTTGTGGGACTTTGGCTCGGACCTTCTACTTCAGCAAAACGTAATAACATAGGGACTTTTAATTGGTCTAAAACATTTAGCTGTTTTATAAACAACAGTGTTTTTTGTGGGTTTTTTTCTTCCTATTTTTTTTTTTCATATTATAAACTGTATTGTAACGTATTTTAATCTAGTGTAGTTCTGTAGAAAAGTCCAACCAGGGACATGAGTTAAGAATTATAAACTTTATATTCATCACATCAGCCTTTAAAGTGAGTTACTGTGCACATAATGGGACCTAGTTTCCGGGCGTAGCACAGGGTACGCAACCTGGCGGACCTGGCACAGAGCAGTTTGGTAGTTTGGCAGACCATGGTGCGCCAAGGTGGGTGTGGAGGTGACCACAGCTTCAGCTCAGCGCAGTGACACATTCGCTGACTTTAGACCAAGCTCGGCAGCTGAAGGCAGGTCTAAACGCCGGTCTAGTGGTAGAATGGGAGACCGGTGTAGAGCTCACATGTTACCACAACCTCACAGACAGGTTTCCAGAGTGTCACATATATTTCAATATGATACATAACCCCAACAGTCACTATTCTACTGAGCCCCCCTGATGACATGACGGAAAAAAATTTAATTCATGGCGAAATAATTATGATTTTCCCGCCTGCTCCCATACTGTTACGAACACTTCCTGGTTCCTCCTGCTCCTCCCTGTGACATGAGGGTCTTTTTTATTAGGGTCATTAAGGTTCTTAAGTTTTGAGTTTGGGTTTGTAGGTGACGTCTTCTTTTCTGTCACCTCTGTGCCTCCACCTGTATACATTTCACAAAATGATTAAAATGTGTTTTTAAAAAGTGCCAAATGTTGTGTGAGCTAAAGTCAGTGGTGAATCCAGAAGGCATTTTTGGATGTGCCAAAGGGTAATCACTGTAAACCTGAATAAGTTAGAGGAACTTTAAGGTGACTGTTATTATAAGTTGATGAAACTTAAAAAATAAACATTTCCACAACTTAAAATTTAGATGCTTATTAAAGTATAGTTAAATTAAAACATTACCAGGGGGATACGGACCACCATGAGACGACCCGCTCGAGCTGAACCACATCTACCCCTAAATAAAATTACTGTTTTGTGATTGCAATGTTTTTGTGTGATAGATATTAGTGGCTATTTGGAGAGTTTTGAAATTATATTTCATCATCTACTACATCAGTTAAGTTTATTTTTTTCAATCATCCTCATTTGAAACAATAGAAATAACAGAACAATATCATTCTCAGTATTTAATGACTTAATTCCTCATCTATGTTTTTAGGTTATGTTCACTTATATCCACAATAGTTCCCCTTAATAAAAAAATATTAGTTGGAAGTCCTAACCTCCCCATGGTACAACACTGACACTCGCTCCCTTAAACAAGCAACAGGTAAATTAGAGAGGCAATGGCACCGATCCAATTCGGAACATTCTCGGAACAAGCTTTCAATTGGTTCAAAATGCAGCAGCAAGATTATTAACAGGATCAAACAGAAGAGAACACATCACCCCTGTGCTCCAAACCCTTCACTGGCTACCAGTTGAGTTTAGAATTAAATTTAAAATCCTCCTCCTTACATATAAAACCATTAATGGTATGGGCCCCTCTTATCTTAAAGATGATCTGGATATTTATATAAATGTAAGGAATATAAAGTACAGATATTTATATAAATGTAAGGAGTATAAAGTAAAAATATTTATGAACAAATGTAGGGAGGAAAAGTCAAAAAGTTTCCAGAAAACTAAATACTCCAGTAAAGTACAGATACCTAAAATAAATCTACTTAAGTACAGTAATGACGTACGTACGTCGCTCTGAAAATGTGGTCATTTCTATAGACCTGCTCAACACGAACACTTACTTTTCCTACTACAGTCAATAAAAGTATGCTATGTAGTAATTAAATATATATGTTTGAAAGTCCTTGAACTAATTAGACTGATGGAGTTCTACCTAAAATCCCATATCATGTTTGTCGTGAGCGCAGTGCTAAGTGAATTACAGACGAGGCATCATCTCCTAATCCACTCAGGACGTGACTCTACCTACTATAGTTTTTCATCCATGTCCATGCGGGTCATTATGAGGGAACATGACCATTTTTATAGGAAAAGGAGAAATTAGAAATACCATTCATCATATTAAAAGCTTTTCTTGTGTTAGTATGTCAGATTAGATTTTGTTAAATATCCTCAGGGAAGCAATCAGGTGTTTAACGTTAAGGCACAACACACAATCAATAAAAAAAGAAACACAAAAAAATCTACCAATTGGAAGTGTACTAGGGTTGGCTTGTAACATGCCCTGACAAATTAAGGCAAGTAGTGTTTTTTCATTACTTACACATCCGTTTTCATTTTTCCCATCAGTGCAACCAATTAAACAATGCTTCCTTGAATTAATCATTGATTTTTTTTTTTTTTTTTTTTTTTTGCAAGAGTGACACTTTACAGAAGGAAATAATAACTTTAAGGGAGTGCTACCTTCTTTTTTTTTTGTTTGTTTGTTTGTTTTTTTCATTACTGCCAATCTTTGTAAGCGCTCCAGTAACAAAAAGGCAGGAAGCATTCACCTCTGTGGAAGAAAAAGACTATCTTAAATTAACCATTGATTTTTCTTCAGGTGTCACTTTGGTTAAATGCTTTGTAGTTTGGCATTTTCACTGACACCTGGAAATTGACAAGAACTATTTAGTCTGGACACACACTCTAGTTTACTTAGTTTTTTAGTGACTGTTTGTGAATATGAAAGTTTCTTCTTTTAATTGTCAAACTGAAAACAACCACATGACATATGGCACGAGCGAGAGATTTTTGAGAACATGGTCCTACACTGAAAAAAGTAAAACATTGAATCAACTTAAAAAATTCTTCTTCAATAGGTCACACATGAAAAACGCCTAGTTAAGTGAATCAAATTAAATTAAATTAAATTAACCCTAACCCTATGCAATTCAATTTGGGACACTCAACTAGATTTTTTTTTTTTTTTTTTTCATGTGTGACTATACAAAGTCAAATTTATGAGATAAAAAGTCAAAATTGAAGATGGATTTTTAAGTTGATTCAATGTTTTACCTGTTTTAGTGTATGTTCAGAGGTGGTAAAAGTACTCACATTCTGTACTGAAGTAGAAATACAGCTACTCTGTACTCTGGTAAAAGTAGAAATACAGCTACTTGTGTGAAAAAATACTCTGGTAAAAATAGAAGTACTGATTCAAGTCCTTTGGAAATAAAACTAAAAAATCAGAAAAGTCACAATCATGAGATTAAAGTCATAATGATTATAATATATAAATCACAGTTTCTTTCCTCCACTGATTTTCCCTCTGAAGTGACTAATTTTTCATACTGTCACATCTGTTTAGTTTGAAAATTAATGAGTCTATTATGAGAATGTAAAGAGTATAACGTATATATATTTATATAAATGTAAAGAGTATAAAGTACAGATATTTATATAAATGTAAAGAGTATAAAGTACAGATATTTATATAAATATAAGGAGTATAAAGTACACATATTTATATAAATGTAAGGAGTATAAAGTACATATATTTATATAAATGTAAAGAGTATAAAGTACAGATATTTATATAAATATAAGGAGAATAAAGTACACATATTTATATAAATGTAAGGAGCATAAAGTACATATATTTATATAAATGTAAGGAGCATAAAGTACATATATTTATATAAATATAAGGAGTATAAAGTACAGATATTTATATAAATGTAAGGAGCATAAAGTACACATATTTATATAAATGTAAGGAGTATAAAGTACATATATTTATATAAATGTAAAGAGTATAAAGTACAGATATTTATATAAATGTAAGGAGCATAAAGTACATATATTTATATAAATGTAAGGAGTATAAAGTACATATATTTATATAAATGTAAGTAGTATAAAGTACAGATATGTATATAAATGTAAGGAGTATAACATTTCCAGAAAAAATAAACACTCCAGTAAAGTACAGATACTTAAAAAATAAATCTACTAAAGTACAATAATAATAATAATAATAATAATAATAATAATAATAATAATAGTATTTTTACTCAGTTACTTCTCATGTCTGTGAATAATTCTATTAAAAACATGTGAAAAGTGCAGATACATTTGTTTTCCAGAACTATTTTATTACAGAACGTTTGCTATTGCCAACCCCATCATCCCACACATGGAACAGAAGTGACACAGACCAGATTCTTTTAATGCTTCAGTCAAACAGAAGAAAGAAAACGTCCAAATAAAAATCCACAACAGCAGACCGTAGCTGCTGTTCTTTTTTTCCTCACTTCTTCTTTTCCTTTTTTTTTTTTTTGAGGTTATAAAATACACTTAAAGTTTGAAGCAGCAACAAAAAGTGTGTTTACCTCATTATACAATGGAACACTATTTCTGTTATGAGATGATTTTTTTTCTCCATCACATTATAAAACTCTTAATAGTTCTTTTTACCTTTGACCAAAAAAAGCATCTATATGGATGGAAATGCAAAACATACATGTTCACCTGGTACAAAAGAAATTAGAGGAAATATGGGATTTTACCTTGGATTTAAAATGTCATTTTAATGCAAGTCAATGGTCGAAGGTTTTTATCAGGGTGCACATGATCCAAATCCACTTTTTCTACTTTTACGAAATAAATAATGAATGACTGCTGCTTGGATGAGTTTCATACTATGAAGGAAAATGCTTTTTAACCCTCCTGTTATGTTGTGGCTCAAATTAACCCATTTTAATGTTTGAACATTTAGGAAAAATAGTCAAAATTATTAGCCTAGCCACGCTAGCAGCAGCAAATGGTAAATGGTCTGCACTTATATCGAGCTTTTCCACCTTCATGGTGCTTAAAGAGCTTTACATTAGCTTCACACACACACACACCAGTAGGTTTCTAAGGTTCAGTCAGTCCTACTGGGACCATAAGTCAGGGTTCATGTCTTGCCCAAGGACACTTCATGAACCGCCAACCTCTCAGCCATTGGGCGACCCACTCTACCAACTGAGCCACAGACGCCCCAAATCTAATGTAACCACAGTAGTCTAGTTATGCTCAATGTAACTTTTGGCTTCGATTTCCCTGAAACTGAACAACCAATCACGGTGAAGTATAGAGTCAGAGGGCGGGCCTAACAACAGAGAAACAACCATAGAAGAAGAACAACAACGGGGGGTGATTTCCTTTTATCAAAGATGAGTGAAGAATGTGAGAAAAAATAAATCAACAATCTTTAACCCTTTAAACTTCCACTTAATTTCACCTAAATATCTTAATAAAGTTAATTTAATGCTGTTCTTGAAACCATTTTGATAAGATGCAATTGGTGTTTGATTAAAATATAAACTGGGATTTTGGAGACAGATCCTGTTAAATGATGAAATAGCCATTTGTGGATATTTATTGATGTTTTCATGAGTTTTGAACCTCATATGGACTATATTTGGACAATTTCTTGTTTTTTTTTTAATGTTTTTATTGAACTATGACTGTGTTTGTTAGAATATGTTTCCTGTGTGGATAATTATGAGACATAAAGGTTCAGATCAGCTGTTTGCTGTTTGTATTTTGAACAAATGAGTGATTGTACCTGCTGTGTATATTTTATCTGACAGTGGTTTATATCTTCTGATGTGTGAACATCTCTGTTGTCAAACTACATTAGGTCATTTGACACGTAGGACAGGTTAGGATTAACATTTTTTGAGCGACTACTTCCAGCCTATATGTGGACCCTTGGAAGTTTAAAGGGTTCAATTCTTTTTACAAAGGCGACAATAGTCATTAAGCTCCATAATCCACCATTTTATTTAGTTGTTCCTAACTGTCTCCAGACTCGTCCATGAACGACATCATCCTAAAGATTATGCTGATTGGGTTTAGCACCGTCCTATTGCATACAAACGATCTGAAAGACAACCTTTTAGCCCCGCCTCCCCTAACAATGAAGCGTTCCGAGACCTATACATGTAATGAATAGTGATAGCGCCGCTACGCTACCAAAGTATTGTTTTCTGTGTGAAACTTCTTCTTCTAGCCTTAATTAGTTTAATCAACATAATATGAAAATGTTTATATGACATAGATACTGCAGTCAAACTGAAGGGAAGTGTCAGACTATTTCTTTAATAATAATAATAATAATAATAATAATAATAATAATAATAATAATAATAATAATAATAATAACAATGGATTGGATTTATTTTGCCCTTTTTTGGCCTCTCAAAGGGCTTCACATTCGTGACCCATTATTCATTCACTCTCACATGCTCCCTCTGGTGGTGGTAAACTACATATGTAACCACAGTTGCCCTGGGGCAGACTGACAGATGCGTGGCAGCCATTTTGGCCACCACCAAACATTCATACACCACTGTGAGGCAAGGAGGGTGAAGTGTCCAGTAATGGACCGACTAGGACAGAACGGGATTTGAACCACCAACCCTTCAGTTACTGGACAACCCGCTCTACAAATTTACAACATATTATCTCAGTTTATATGACAGTTTTTATTCCTGTTTAATTCAGAATAATAGTTAATTCCTCTTTAAGACGACCATATAAACACCTAATTCCAGTTGAAAACGATAATTCCAAATTAAACTGAATTCCAAATAAAGTCACTGGTTTATTCCGATATTAATTCTGAATCCAATAATTCCTCTGACATGGAAACAGGTAATTCCTCTAACATTTTTCCTGTCATTCTGCACATGCTCACATATTCCTGGCATTACTTTGTTGGTTCCTATGGTTGATTCGGTCGAGCTTCTGCTTTGTAATTATTACAAAAATAAATGCAACAATCACATGTATTATCTGATCTAACATGTTGAGAGTAAAAACAAAAGCAAAACAGGAAGTGGATGTGATCGTTTTCTTCTAGCAGACATCCAGACGTGAAGCGGCCGTTCTGTCCAATCAGAACCCTCTGTACCTCCAGCTCTGAAAGACCAATTAACTACAGCAGAATACACCCGTTTCCATGGAAACCTTTATTCGGCATTAACATGTCCATGTGAAAATGAAGGTAATAGATTTAATTCTGAATTATTTTAATCCGAACAAATAATTGGGAATTAAAAAACATCATGTAAATGTAACTATTGTGTGATGTTTAGTTCTGTCAAAATTAACACATTAACTCAGATTAATTTATCATTGTGATTAAACTGATTAAAAATTGTAACGCAATTCAATGGAACAGTTGTTGACAGTTTTGTTGAATAAACATGTTAATTACATATATATTCATATTTTTGCTGATGTTTTGGATATTTTATAAATTTTTTGTTTTTTCTGGAATTTTCCATCACTTTTTATGTCAATTTTACCATAGTTTGTATTTTTTTTTATCTCCACATTTTGTTGTTTCTTAGTGTATTTTTGTGTATTTTGTGGAAGATTTGAGTAAAAAACAAACAAACAAACAAACATCTAAGAGCAGTTGATTGACCGGCAGAGCAGTTGAAGTGTTTTGATCATAATTAACCAAAAATAATCCAAAGCAACCCTGTGATTCATCTGATTAAAAAATGTTTTATCATTTGACAGCCCTAGTTATTTGTTTTATATGTTGGTCTTTAACAAGTAATAAAGTGGTAAAACTTAAAAAAAAAACAACTTAGAACATGAAAACCAGTGAATTTTCCTAATTGAACCATTACCTATCAGAGATAAGGAAAACTATTGAACTAAATATTGATAGAATAGTTAGTAATGGAATGAGTCATGAAATATTAACAGTGCTTGTTGGGATTTTTTTGTTTGTTTTGGACATTTTTTGGATAATTAAACATGCACCAGGTTAAACTGATCATTACTGTTCCTGACAAATGAACATAACAGGAGGGTTAACGTTACATTTCAGTTATTTTTCAGCAGCATGGAGCTTCGTTGATGACCAGAAAATTTATTACCATCCATAAATGGTTGTCTTTAAACTTGATTTTGGAGTGTGTGCCATCTCAACCACTGAGAGAATGATCCAAAGGAGATGATTTTACAGCAAAAAACATCTATTTAATTGATGAGCTCTACAGTTTAAGTGGATGAGGGGCTGAGGCGCTGCATTCAAAGGCCCCCCCTCACTGTTGGAAACTAAACACCTCCTTTATTATTATTGTTATTATTATTATTATTATTATTATCACTTTTTCAAGTCTATAATCATCACCAGAAAGTTATCATTACAATACATTTGCCAGTACATGAGTGTGAAAAGTATGAAGGATTGAAAGTGCCAAAATTAAATAAATACATAATTAATTAAATATGCCATCAATTAATTCAAATTGGAATGAAATACATAAATGTGTTATTAAATGTGTCATTAATTCATTAAAATATACATTTATTGTATATTAGTACAGTTATTAGTTATATATTAGTTCAGTTCAGTCAGTATAACATAAAAACAATAGATTACTAAAATAAATAATAATTATTATAAATATGTAATAAAAGATATAAGTAGGAAACAAAACCTTATTGGTAACTGTTAAAAATCTACAACACCCCCAATGGAGTGGATTTGACTAGTTTCACATTAGCCCCGCCCACTGACTTTGATGGATGAGGTTGACAGATAAAATAAATTCATGTTCCACTGCAGCACAGGGACCATGAAATAATTAATAAGTGAAATAATAATATATGTTCTGTATCTACACCCCTCCCCCTGGGCACAATAAACAAATAAACAATTTTCATTTTACTTGGTCCAGGATGCTTTTTAATATTAATATATACATTCAATTCAGTTCAATGCAATTTTATTCATAAAATTGCATTGAACTACGAATTCATACCATAGTTGGACTCACTAGGCTATAAAAACAATAGATTACTAAAATAAATAATAATAATAATAATAAATAAGTAATAAAATAAATAAGTAATGCGTGAATGATTACTTATCGTTCTATTACGCATCTATCGTTGTAGATATATATATGTATATATATATATATATATATATATATATATATATATATATATTGCTTTACTGATATATTTTATTACTTATTTATTATGATTATTATTTATTTTAGTAATCTATTTTTAGCCTGGTGAGCCTGACTATGATATGAATACATAGTGTGGATACGATCCATAGATTGAGCTTAAGCGTATGGGTGGGTGGGGTGGGTGTCTTTCAAACTGCTCTGCACGTAATAGTCCAGCGCTCGAACAATGTGACGTATACAGAGCAATGAAAACAAGTCTAAACTAGCGTCTATCTGGTTGTTTTAACATCCGATAGGCTAGGCTAATTAATGTTAACACACCGCTAACAGTGGAGGAAAAATATCCCCGTTTCCATGTTGTTTATCCGACCATAGACTGTAAATAACCCTGTCGTCATTGTGCTAAGCCCCGCCCTACAATCTCACTACACAAATGGAGCGTTGTGATTGGACCAGAAAAATGTGATTGGACCAGAAAAAGTCCTGGCTGAGGCTCTACGGAGTATCACTAGACCAACGATTCAGGCAAAAATATTTTTGCCACTGGAGGGGGGCTAGTTTACTAGGCTATTGTTTTTATGTTGTACTGATGGAACTGAACTATGATGATAATAAGGGTTATCTAATCTAATGTAATTAATCTAATCTAATCTAAAATCTATTTGTATTTTAATGTATTAATGACACATTTATCTGTTTAATTTGAATTGTAATTAATTAATGACATATTTAATTAATTATTTAATGAAGTATTTATTTCTTTAATTTCGGCACTTTTAGTCCTCCATAGTTAGTACATGGTGGCTGTCTCTGAACAGAAGCAAATTAAATGACAAAAACAAATGACAAATCGATCGTCCGTTGAATTGCCGCACATGGATCGATTGTTTGTTTCAAAGGGGGTGGGGGGGTGGGGAGTGGGGGTCTGTTCAATTAGCTGTTGAGTCCCGTCTCAACAAGGATCCACATGCTTCAACCGAGAAGAAAAAAAAACAAAACCAGAATGAGTCCCACATTAATGTACAAACATAAACAAGTGTAAAAAGTCAAAGGGAATAGCTAGCCCCTGGCAGGTGAACACAGGTGTTCCTGTCCATAAAGTGCACTCTCCATCAAGACAAGAGCAAAAAAAGAGGATCTGTGGACATGTCTGTGACGGACAGAGACAGAGACAGAGGGGGAGGGGGCAGGGCTCCGTTTGTTTGGGGTGGACTCAGTCTTATTCCCTGGAGCAGGTGGTGAATAACAGGGTGAGTGAAAGAGTTGGGTTAGGGGCGGGGCAAGGGGCGGGGGCTTCAGGTTTGTAGTAGTAGAAGTGGAGGTGAGTGTTTTCTGAGTGTGTAGGGATGAGCGGCTGTCGTTAATAAACGTAGCCTTCACTGTAGGGGTGGGGCGGGCAGTAGGGCCCCTCCTGTACGTAAGCCATGTTTTCGTCAAAGTGCGACAGCGGCACCGTGTCCTCCTCGTTGATCTGCCGCTCCATGTCCGTCTTCAGCACCGGCCGCTGATTGTCAGGGAACGCCATGGAGAACAAGGCCTCGGGGTCGCACACAAACTTGTACACGTATCTCTCACCAGCGACCTTTGACAAAATGGAAGAGGATCAAAACGTTAGTCGTGTTTTCAGAACATTTTATACAAAGCTGATTTTTTTTTTTTTTACTATATATGAAATTGAATACACTGCTCTACAAATGTTTTTAGAAAGTATCTTCTCCAGACATGAAATGAGCTAAATCTTACATATTTTAATGAGATTAATCAGAAAAGTGTTGGTTCGCTCATGTTTTTAATAGTTGTTAAAATTAACACATTAACTCATGATTAATCTGATTACACATTTTAACAGTTGTTTCCAGTTGTTTTGTTGAAACTGGACAAACATGTTCATTCATATTTTTGCAGATGTTTTTGGATATTTTATGAAATTTTTGGGTGAGTCTGACTATGATATGGATACATAATCTGGATACGATCCATAGACTGAGGGATCAGCGGGTGTCTTTCAAACTGCTCTGCATGTAATAGGCCAGAGCAATGACCAATCAGAGCAACGAACAACGTGACGTGTACAGAGCAACGAAAACAAGTCTAAACTAGCGTCTATCTCTCAATAGATTTAAAATCTGATTTTATCATCTATTCAATTCAATTCAATTCAATTCAATTTTATTTATAAAGCCCTAAATCACAACAAAGTCGTCTCAAAGGGCTTTACAAAAACACAATCAACTACAGAGATACATGAAAAAATCCCAGGCATCCCCTGTCCTTAGACCCTCCTTCTCGGCAAGAAAAAACTTCAAAACCCAGTGGGAAAAAGAAGAAAGAAGAAAGAATTGAATGATTCCCTTTTGTTGACAGTAAGACATCACAGCTGTGAGGTCCACATGAGAACAGCGACATTGGAACTATCTTTTACTTTGGAATTATTTAACCCTTTGTTGGTCAGCTCAACCGTTTGGTAGAGGTGACTTTGAACCCTGATATCTAATCTAAATTTAAGTCCTTTGACACCAAACTTCTTGGGCAGTCAATGATATATTCAGGTCATGCTAGTATATGTATCACCAAGGAAGAAGATGGTAACCATGACAACACCCCTGCTATGATCTTTTCTTTTGGACACTAAATTGCAGGCAAGTTTGATTTCATTTATTCATTTTATTAACTTTTATAGAGTCTATTTTACATAAATAATCCTCATCATGTTTCAGAAATACTTTGGTATTCATGTAATATTTTTTTAAAACATGCTGAACCAAACGGTAGAGATGATAGTAAAGGGTCATGAAATGCTAATGCTAATCAGTCGTGCTAATCACTAATGATGCAAACACAATTTGAACCAAGTCGCAAATTATGTTGGTAAGATTGGTGAAGGAGTAATGTTTGAGTTTTAATACTTTAGCTAAATTTAGGCTTGTAAAAAAAATCTATCTTTTATGTTCTAATTATTATTATTATTATTTTTATGATTTTTGTAGTGTGACCAACAAAGGGTTAAGTCTGAGGAGTTAAAGGGTTAAAGTATGTAACATTAATGTCTGAAACAGACCCACATAGTGTTATTATTATTATTATTATTATTATTATTGATTACCTTCTGCATGATTCCCTTCTCGTAGTAGTAGCGCAATGATCGGCTGAGTTTGTCATAATTCATGGCTGGTCGATTCTTCTGTATACCCCACCGACGAGCCACCTTTGTCACATAAAGAGAAAAAATAATGAAGGGAGCGTCATTAAATATTCCACAATGCCAAAATACATTCACATCAAACCCACTTTAAAACACGTGTCTGTATGTTGTGGCAGCTCCTACAGTATGTTAAACTTATTAATCCATATTTTGCTAATAACAGTAATTAGAGTTTGTCCAGCCTGACCAGGGATATGTTCATTAGGAGCTTGTCACACGCCCAGCGGAGGAGGCAGCAGATGTTCCAGCACCTGTCTACCAGACCACCCACCACCCAAACCCACAACCCCACAGAGATCGCTTCAGCTGCTTTTCTGCACACCCCCCTCCCCCACTTTCTCTCCTTTCTCCTTTTCTCACCTACTCTTTTTGATCTCCTGACTGTTTTTTATTAAAAGAAAATACAACAAATCCCACAAACCTGCAGTTTTTCCTCGTCCGGAGGAACAGAGGTGGAAGTAACTGAGTACAAGTACTTCATTACTGTACTTAAGTAGGTATCTAAATTTTACTTGAGTATTTATTTTGCTGTAAACGTATCGCTTTTCCTCCCTACATTTGTTCATAAATATGGGTACTTTATACTCCTTACATTTATATAAATATATGTACTTTATACTCCTTACATTTATATAAATATCTGTACTTTATACTCCTTACATTTATATAAATATATGTACTTTATACTCCTTACATTTATATAAATATCTGTACTTTATACTCCTTACATTTCTATAAATATCTGTACTTTATAGTCCTTACATTCTCACAATAGATGTGCTACTTTTTCAAACTAAACAGATTTGACAGTACGAAAAATATGTTACTTCCGAGGGTAAATCAGTGGAGGAGATTGGGACTTTATATATTACAAATATAATTTTTTATCTCTTATGATTGAGGTTTTTTTTTTTTATCTCAGAATGTGGACTTAATTTAGATTCTTTATTTTAAAATTCAGACTTTGTAATCTCTATTGTGACATTGTATTTGATCATTTTGACTCTATATCTCATATAATTATACATTTTTATCTCATATTTCTGACTTTTTTTCAACTCATAAGTATTACCTTTTATTACAATTTTCCATTTTATCTCATAATTTTGACTCTGTGTCTCATAATTACACATTTCTCATGCCATATTTATGACTTTTTATCTTAATGGTGCCATTTTATCTCATAATTTTGACTCTTTCTCATAATTACGCATTTTATCTCATATTTGTCTTTTTCTCATAAGGATGAGATTTTTTTCTCAAATGTGCCATTTTATCTCATAAATTCAACTATTGTTCTCATGATCATACATTTATCATGCCATATTTATGACTTTTTATCACAATTGTGCTATTTTATCTCATAATTATGACTTTTATGTCATGATTTTGACTTTTTATCAGATTTTTTTTACCCTCTGTGTCATAATTATGCATTTCTGAATATGATTTTTATTGCTTTTTTGTCTTTGTTTATTTTTTTTGTCAATTTTAATTGATTTTAGGATATTTTACATATGTTTTTCCACTGCGTTTTTTTTGTTTCTGTGTGTATTTTTCTGTATTTTATGGGACATTCTCACAATATACTTGTTAATTTTTCAAACCAAGCAGATGTGACAGTAAAAAAGACACTTCAGAGGGCAATCAGTGAAGGAGAAAAACTGAGATTTTATATATTATAATTATGACTTTTATCTCATGATAAACGTTCCTGTCCATATAAACTGAGGACTGTGACCTGATCAATCACATTTTCTACACAGTAAGTCACTTTTAAAGGTTTTATTTTTGGATATTTTTGAAAATTTTCAGATTTTTCTTGGTTAAATAAATATTTAATTCATGGCAAAAATGCAGTTTTACTTCATTACATTTCAGTAATATTTATTTCTATTCTATGAAAGCGACACTCCCCTTAAAATTCACAGATGTAACACAGTCAAGTTGTACTTTTTTACATTTATTTCAGTAAAAGGAGTTGAATCAGTACTTCAGTATTTTTTCACACCAGTAGCTGTACTTGTACCTCAGTACAGTTGAGTAATTTTCCCACCTCTGCTGATGACACCCTCCACCTGTGCAAAGGCCGACCCTGCTCCTAATGTTTGTCTGACGTGTCCCAAAGCGACTACATTTGGTCACCCGATGGCATGAATGGGTGCTGCTGTTAGCTGCAGCTGGGCCTGGCCTGCAGACACCCTGGGGCTGGGTGGACGGTTGCCAGGTACCCCTCTATCACCTCCTTTCTCCCCTGCCACCCCCTGCCTGTGCCCTGCATCCTCCTCCAGCCTCCCACAGTTACTGTCCCCACTGTGTGTGATGTGGGCACCCACACACCCAACCTCTGTTTCCATTTCAAAAGGACCAACCGTCAACTTGTTTATATTTTTAGGAATATGTCCTGTGAAATATTTACAACGGTGATCCCACTCACTGGGTCGTTTGGTTGGATGAAGCAGATGGGTGTGACTGGACCAGTAGGAGGACAGTCAACACTAGTTGTGTTTCCATTATGCTTGGAAATTCGCAAAATGTAAATATCACTATAAAAACCTGGAAATGGAAACACCTGAATTAAAAAAAAAAAACACTCAAATATCGCTAAAAAGTTTTCATGCTTTCATGAGGTGGTTTTTCAGGCGTTTCGATATTCTAAAATATCGTAATAGTGCAATGGAAACACTTTTTCCGCAATTATACGTCACAGGATGTGACTAGATAGTCACATGACCACTTCTCTCAGAGTGAAAATGACAGCCGCAGTCACTGTAACCATGACAACCATTGGCTACTCATAATTTGTTGTTGTTAAGTGCTAAGTATATTTACACTTAATATTTCGGTCTGACAATGTTGGGACCACATGTACAGACACTTATAATGTGAGACAGGTGGTTTGTTTTACGTGTTAGTGTCTTTAAAGAGTTCGCCACTGACTTTTACTGACGAGAGAATTAACCGATTCATTCCCTCTAATATTTTCAGGGTGATGGTCAATCTTCTGCCTTGAACAACCGTCAATGGAAACACGTTCAAAGCACAAATATACTTTTTTGAAATTTGAGGAATATCGATATTGTTTTGTGAAAAATTGTCATGGAAACGCAGCTAGAAACACTGATTACCTTTACAGGATGTTTTTTTAATTCTGAATTATCTATTTGGAAAAAAATAAACGGGAATTAAAGCTACTTCCTCAGTGTTTACATGGAAATGTCAATCCCGGATGAAGGTTTCCATGGGAACAGGTGCATTCCCCTCTAGTTCAATGGTCTTTCAGAGCTGGAGGTACAGAAGGTTCTGACATGTTAGGTCAGATACTACATGTTATTGTTGCATTTGTTTTTGTAATAATTATGAAGCAGCAGCTCCACCAAATCAACAAACTAATATGTGCGTCATCATCGCCACAGTCCCCTTACGTCATGGTCATGCATGAAAATTTGAACATTGTACCATCTGGGCGGCCATGGCTCAGTTGGTAGAGACGGTTGCCCATTAACTGAGGGGTTGGTGGTTCAATTCCCACTCAGTCTGTTGTGTCCTTAGGCAAGACACTTCACCCTCTTTACCTCCAGTGTCACTCACACTGGTGTGTGAATGTTCAGTGGTGGTCAGAGGGGCTGCCCCAGGGAAACTGTGGCTACATATGTAGTTTACCACCACCAGAGGGAGCATGTGAGAGTGAATGAATAATTGATCACGAATGTAAAGCACTTTGGGTGCCTTGAAAAGCACTATAGAAATCTAATCGATGATTATTATCTCTGCCAAGGAGGTTATGTTTTTGCCAGAGTTTGTCTGTCTGTCTGTCTGTTAGCAAGATAACTCAAAAAGTTAGGAACAGATCTTGATGAACATTTCATGACATGTTGGGGGTGTCACAAGGAACAAATGACTCAATTTTGGTGATGATCCAGAACAGATCCTGGATTCTGGATCACTTTTATTCTCCATTTACCGTAATGTAAAATTTCAAAGTGATCCAGAATCCAGGATCTATTAAGGAGATCTACGAAAAATCTACCTAAGTAAAAGTACTTGAGTAGATTTTTTTTAGATATCTGTACTTTACTGGAGTATTTATTTTTCTGTAAACTTTTGACTCTTCCTCCCTACATTTGTTCATAAATATCTGTACTTTTTACTCCTTATATTCTCAGAATAGACTTGAACTAGACTTCAAACAAAACAGATGTGACTGTACGAAAATAAGTCACATCAGAGGAAATATGAAAGGAAGAGAGAAACTGTGACTTTATATATATATATTATAATTATGACTTTTATTTACAGGGCGGCACAGTGGTGCTGTGGTTAGCACTTGTGCCTCACAGTGAGAAGGACCCTGGTTCTATTCCCACACCAGACCTTTCTGTGTGGAGTTTACATGTTCTCCTCGTGTCTGCGTGGGTTTTCTCCAGTTTCCTCCCACCATCCAAACACATGCACTGATAGGTTAACTGGTTAATCTAAGTTACCCATGGGTGTGAATGTGACAGTGATTGTTTGTCTATATATGTTCAGCCCTGAGATGAACTGGAGACTCATACAGGGTGACCTCTGACCCCACCTTCACCCAATGTAGCTGGATTAGGCCCCCAATGACCCCTGCAACCCTAGTGGGGATAAAGCGAGATGAGACTTTTAGTTCCTAATTTTGACTTTTTATCTCAGAATTTTGATTTTTTTTTTAAATCTCATAATTATGCTTTATCTCATACTTATGACTATTTTCTGTTCGTACCTACTAGACTGAAGACTGTGACCTGATCAAACATATTATCTATACATTCTATACATCATTTTTACATCATTTTTAAAGGCTTTATTTTTGGATACTTTGGAAACTTTTAAGATTTTTTTTTTATTATTTTATTAGTATTTTATTTTTAATCAGTACTTCTACTTTTTTACACAAAGGTATCTGTACTTCTACTGAAGTACAGAATGTGAGTACTTTTACCACCTCTGTTACT
This sequence comes from Siphamia tubifer, assembly GCA_020466265.1. Lineage (NCBI taxonomy): Eukaryota > Metazoa > Chordata > Actinopteri > Kurtiformes > Apogonidae > Siphamia > Siphamia tubifer. Next base: position 12,338,732 of record CM035798.1, on the reverse strand, counting down.
GAAATTCCTTTTGTGCAGTATAATATTTTTGGTTTCCAGGCCTCTCACCTCCTCTGGTTCGATGAGTTTGAATTCCATACCACGACCGGTCCAGGCGATGAAATGTGAGTTGGACGGATCATCCAGCAGAGCCACCAGGAACTGCCACAGCTGCAGGGAACCTCTGCGCTGGTACGACGGGCCCTCACGGTACAGGCCTGTCTCCTGCTTTATGTCACCTGCAGGACATAAGGAAATATCAGCTAATGAAAAACCACCACTGCGTTCTATCATTGTTCTTTAGGTTAAAATTAGGGCTGTCAAATTATTAAAAAAATCTGATTAATCCCAGGGTTACTTTGGATTAATTTGGATTAATCTTGATCAAAACACTGTGTCTGTCGGCTGTTCTGTCTCAGGTTATACTCAAATTTCCCAGAAAATACACAAACATGCTGAAATCCATTAAAATTAACACAAAAAAAGCTGTGAAAAATTCAAGACATATTCAGAAACCCTTCTAAAATACAGGGAAAAAAACACCAAAGTATTTTTATCATGATTAATCGAACTTAATCCAAAACAACCCAGTGATTAATTTTATTAAAATTATAATCATTTGACAGCCCTACCTAGAATGACAATAAACTTCCAAGATGAGGTGTAAGGAACCCAACCAATATTTAATATGGAAATATAACATTTTAAATATATTATGTATTTATTATTATTATTATTATTATTATTATTATTATTATTATTATTATTATTATTATTATTATTATTATTATTATTAATAATAATAATAATAATAATAATAATAATAATAATAATAATAATAATAATAATAATAATAATAATAATAATAATAATAATAATAATAATTAATTCATTTTTTTATTTATATTTGTATTTATTTATTTATTTATTATTTACTTTAAAATGTTTTATAATTTTACTATTACAGCCAACCTACCAGTAATATGATCAAAATAATATATAAGTAAGATAATAATAATAATAATAATAACAACAATAATAATAATAATAATAATAATAATAATAATAATAATAATAATAATAATAATAATAATAATAATAATAATAATAATAATAATAATAATAATAATAATAACAATAATAATAATAATAATAATAATAATAATCTCAAAGCACTACAAAGATTAAACTTCAAAATAAAATAAAAACAAATAAGATAAAGGAAAAAGAGATTGATCTAAAAACACTATATTAGGGATAACATGCTTTGTTGTGTTTATTATATTTATATTAAGTGGAATATAATGAAGTCATGTGACTCACCTTCAACCTTTTCAGGCACCACACAGGTGTCATCGTAGAAATGCCTCGCCACTTTGTCAAACATACACCCTGGAAAAAAACAGTAAGAGAGGAGGCGATAGGTGGGGAGGTCAAAGGCAGAGCGCAGCGTCACAACATGCAGACGTATGAGGACGGTACCTTCAGTCCTGTTAGCATGAGCCAGGTACCCGTCCTGCCGTAAGTAGACAGAATGGCAGCTAGGCACTTCTGCTGAAAGACAAAAAGAGTGGAAGAGTGGGTGTTAAAGGCCCTGAGGCAGCATTAACAACACTATCTGAGAGCAGTCACTGCACCACTGGCTCTGATTAAAGAACATGGCCTCCAGCGATGGCTCCAGGCCACAGCGCCGCACACTACATCATGCTGCTGATACCAGCCAAGACAAGTATACTGGAAGATTTACTGCTGAACAAAACAAGACGCCTGTGTGAAAACACAAGCTGACATCAGCTACGCTGTTTACATCATTTAAAGCTTGACAAGGGGGAAGAATTTAACCTGATGTTAGTGTGTTCTTATTCAGTTCAGACTTTATATGTCAATATTATTCTCATGATTTTACATTTTCGTTAATTTTTTTCTTAATTTAAGGCTTGGGAAGGAGGTTTTTCCTTACTTTTCAGATTAACTATATACTATATATATATATATATATATATATATATATATATATATATATATATATATATATATATAAATATATATATATATATATATATATATATATATATATATATATATGTATGTATATGTGTATATATAAAATCATCAGATGGGATCAGTTACCTTTGCTTAAGAATATATTAACATTTTGTCAAAATTAACGCATTAAAACAGTTCTTTTGTTGAAACTGTCAAAGGTGTTCAACAAAAATGTTAACTGCATATACAGTCTATTCATATTTTTGCATACGTTTGGATATTTTATTAAATTTTTGGGGTGTTTTTTCAGTATTTTCGAAGAGTTTTTGAATGTGTTTTGAATTTTTCCTCACTTTTTTGTGTTATTTTATTTTTTGGTGAATTTTAGCATGTTTTGTATAATTTTTTCCTCTGCATTTTTCTTTTTCTTAGTGTAATTTTGTGATAAATGTAAGTACAAACAGTGCAGTTGACCAACATAAAATTGAACAGTTGTTTACAGTTGATTTCGTGAAACTGGTGAAAGTGTTGAATGAACCCATTAATTGCATATATATTTACATTTGTGCATTTGTTTTGTATATTTTATCATATTTTTTGTTGCTTTATTCCTGTATTTTAAGAATTTTTTAATATGTACTGAATTATCTATTGTGTGTGTGCATTTTAGTGGATTTTAATGTATTTATTTCTCCACGTTTTTGGTGTTTCTTAGTGTAGTGTAAAACAGTCAGGTGACAAGAAGTGTTTTAATCATTCTTAATCAAAATGGATCCAAAACAACCCTGTGATTAATCCGATAAAATACTTTAATCATTTGACAGCCCTAAAAAAATTTAAATGTCAAATTAATTGGAGATAATTAACTTGACTATAGCTCAGACAATCAATAGATTATTTTTTTTGGTATGTTGCATATTTGCGACAGCAGACATTAAAGGGTTAAACACATCTTACTGTAATATGAAAAGCCTGCACCGCTGTATAGGATTATTATTATAATGTCCTCGTTCTGCTTTAACCTAATTTAAGCTTGATTTACAGTCTTTTCTTGACAACGCTGTCCAATTGAGCCTCCATTTAGTCTATTATGTCAGAACCTCCCACAACACAGACATGGCAGCCATGGCTCGTGATCAAAAACGGCCAAACAGGTTACAAAGTGAATGTTCAATAAACAGACTGAGGCCCTTCATTTAGACCCATAAACATTTCTCTGAACTTCATCAAAGTAATGGGCTTGTAAAGGAAATTGCTGCTAATGAAATTACCAGGTCCCCTCCCATCCTTTCCAACAGGCCTGGTCCAGTCAACATGCTCCGCTGTGACCCATAATAAATTCACTTTCATAGTCCATCTCACATATGCAGCGCGACAACGTCAAGACTTCTTGGCATTAGATTTGAGAATACAACATAATTAGTTTTTTTTTATTTTTTCATAAACTTCAGTGTATGTTGTATAGTTGAGTTAGTTAATACATTTATTTTCTAAACTTCAATTATCAAAACAGCGCTTAGGAAATGTGATAATTGCTTAATCACTGCAGTAATTGTTTTAGCAAAAATAACAGTTTGTTGCTTGATTTGAGGCTCATGAGTCCAAAGCACACTCACTTTTTTATTTGGGCCCAAAGAAAAAGATTAATCAGTGACTGTTCAAATTTATATATATATATATATATATATATATATATATATATATATATATATATATATATATATATATACATGTATGTATGTACGCACACACACACACACACACACACACACACACATATGTATAACAAGGGTGTCAAACAAATTTTAGTTCAGTGGCCACATTCAGCTAAATTTGGTCAGAAGTGGGCCCAACCAGTAAAATAAAAACAGAAAAAAAATCTATAAATAGTAATCAAACTCAAACATGTTTTAGAGGAAAAAAAGACATCAAAACAAAACATCAAATGAAATAATGAAAATGTTTACATCTATAAACCATCCTTTCAAACAATGCAAATAGCATAAACAAACTGAAATAAATATGTAATTTTACCATTATTAGACTTTAGTTTGTTATTTACATGTGTATATTACAGCTTACAAATACACAAAAACATTTAGTATTAGGGAGAATATTATTAATAATTATATTTACTTGTCTTAAGACATTTCAGGTTGTTCATATTTGCTCCAGTTAATGTGATTTTTTTTTAGCAAAATTATACTTTTTTCATGTAACTAAATGAACACATTTCCATTTACAAAGAAAAAAATGACTTGAGTATTTATAGGTTATTTTATGAGAGTGAACTGGTGTGAATGTGGAACCTCAACAAAAATGGTTCATATATTAGTGTGATTTTTACATTTCACTAATTCATCCATCTTTTGGTGGGCCAGATTTGGCCCCTGGACCGTATGTTTGACATCTGTGATATAGAATAATAGAATATCAGAAAAAGTAAAGGTATTTTGTAATTTCTGAAACTGTATTAAAAAAGACATTTTATCAAAATACACTGGGGAAGTCATTTATTTGTCAAGACATTTATGAATAATCATGTAAATATAAGACACACACACACACACACACACACACACACACACACACACACACACACACACACACACACACACACAACTAGTATTTTAATTTGGATCCAGTAGTTTTAGTTTTAGTTTTTCTAAATCAGTTTCTTTTTCACAACTGTTTATGTCCAAACATCAGTTCCATGAACATAATGAACAAAACTCAGTGAAAACACAGTAAAGTTCTGTGTTCAGGTCAGAGAATAGAATTTAAAACAGCTCTACTTGTCTATATGTCTGTCCATGGACCAGAACCAAAGTCCATCTGGGACATGCTGGTCTGGAGCCCAGAGTCAAAATTAAAAAGGGTTTGAGTTCCATGCAGCTTAACTGTGGAACAGTCTAAAGTGTGGAACAGGACAAACTGTGTTCACTGTCTTCAACTGAAGGACAAACTGTGTTCACTGTCTTCAACTGAATGACAAACTGTGTTCACTGTCTTCAACTGAAGGACAAACTGTGTTCACTGTCTTCAACTGAAGGACAAACTGTGTTCACTGTCTTCAACTGAATGACAAACTGTGTTCACTGTCTTCAACTGAAGGACAAACTGTGTTCACTGTCTTCAACTGTGGAACAAACTGTGTTCACTGTCTTCAACTGAAGGACAAACTGTGTTCACTGTCTTCAACTGAAGAACAAACTGTGTTCACTGTCTTTAACTGAAGGACAAACTGTGTTAACTGTCTTCAACTGTGGAACAAACTGTGTTCACTGTCTTCAACTGAAGGACAAACTGTGTTCACTGTCTTCAACTGTGGAACAAACTGTGTTCACTGTCTTTAACTGAAGGACAAACTGTGTTCACTGTCTTCAACTGTGGAACAAACTGTGTTCACTGTCTTCAACTGAAGGACAAACTGTGTTCACTGTCTTCAACTGAAGGACAAACTGTGTTCACTGTCTTCAACTGAAGGACAAACTGTGTTCACTGTCTTCAACTGAAGGACAAACTGTGTTAACTGTCTTCAACTGTGGAACAAACTGTGTTCACTGTCTTCAACTGAAGGACAAACTGTGTTCACTGTCTTCAACTGTGGAACAAACTGTGTTCACTGTCTTTAACTGAAGGACAAACTGTGTTCACTGTCTTCAACTGTGGAACAAACTGTGTTCACTGTCTTCAACTGAAGGACAAACTGTGTTCACTGTCTTCAACTGAAGGACAAACTGTGTTCACTGTCTTCAACTGAAGGACAAACTGTGTTCACTGTCTTCAACTGAATGACAAACTGTGTTCACTGTCTTCAACTGAAGGACAAACTGTGTTCACTGTCTTCAACTGAAGGACAAACTGTGTTCACTGTCTTCAACTGAAGAACAAACTGTGTTCACTGTCTTTAACTGAAGGACAAACTGTGTTAACTGTCTTCAACTGTGGAACAAACTGTGTTCACTGTCTTCAACTGAAGGACAAACTGTGTTCACTGTCTTCAACTGTGCAACAAACTGTGTTCACTGTCTTCAACTGAAGGACAAACTGTGTTCACTGTCTTCAACTGAAGGACAAACTGTGTTCACTGTCTTCAACTGAAGGACAAACTGTGTTCACTGTCTTCAACTGAATGACAAACTGTGTTCACTGTCTTCAACTGAAGGACAAACTGTGTTCACTGTCTTCAACTGAAGGACAAACTGTGTTCACTCTCTTCAACTGTGGAACAAACTGTGTTCACTGTCTTCAACTGAAGGACAAACTGTGTTCACTGTCTTCAACTGTGGAACAAACTGTGTTCACTGTCTTTAACTGAAGGACAAACTGTGTTCACTGTCTTCAACTGTGGAACAAACTGTGTTCACTGTCTTCAACTGAAGGACAAACTGTGTTCACTGTCTTCAACTGAAGGACAAACTGTGTTCACTGTCTTCAACTGAAGAACAAACTGTGTTCACTGTCTTTAACTGAAGGACAAACTGTGTTCACTGTCTTCAACTGTGGAACAAACTGTGTTCACTGTCTTCAACTGAAGGACAAACTGTGTTCACTGTCTTCAACTGAAGGACAAACTGTGTTCACTGTCTTTAACTGTGGAACAAACTGTGTTCACTGTCTTCAACTGAAGGACCAACTGTGTTCACTGTCTTCAACTGTGGAACAAACTGTGTTCACTGTCTTTAACTGAAGGACAAACTGTGTTCACTGTCTTCAACTGAAGGACAAACTGTGTTCACTGTCTTCAACTGAAGGACAAACTGTGTTCACTGTCTTCAACTGAAGGACAAACTGTGTTCACTGTCTTCAACTGAAGAACAAACTGTGTTCACTGTCTTCAACTGTAGAACAAACTGTGTTCACTGTCTTCAACTGTGGAACAAACTGTGTTCACTGTCTTCAACTGTGGAACAAACTGTGTTCACTGTCTTCAACTGAAGGACAAACTGTGTTCACTGTCTTCAACTGTGGAACAAACTGTGTTCACTGTCTTCAACTGAAGGACAAACTGTGTTCACTGTCTTCAACTGTGGAACAAACTGTGTTCACTGTCTTCAACTGTGGAACAAACTGTGTTCACTGTCTTCAACTGTGGAACAAACAAAATGTCTGCTTACACTGTGTGATCAGAGCTGACTGCTCACACACAGTCCTGGCTCTATGGGGTCCTCACACACAGACTGTCTCCAGTCGTGGCTCTATGGGGTCCTCACACACAGACTGTCTCCAGTCCTGGCTCTATGGGGTCCTCACACACAGACTGTCTCCAGTCCTGGCTCAATGGGGTCCTCACACACAGACTGTCTCCAGTCCTGGTTCTATGAGGTCCTCTCAGTCCACCTGTGAATGACCCCACCAGTCCAGTGTATGTTCATTCATGTCCTCGTGTGGCCTGAGGCAGTGAGCGCTCAGGTCACCGCCTCATCATTAGCTCCTTTTACTCTCAAACTAAAGGAAGCAGACAAGCGTGGGTGGGCAGATTTTGGAGTTTGACCAGGCACTGCCCCCCCACCCCACCCCACACACCTCCTCTTTTCTATTACAGTGCTACAGGAAATGGTGACCAATGCAGACACCCAGTTCCACCAGATCCCCTCCTCTAATAATGGGCAAACTCAATAAAATCTGCCCCCCCCCACGCCTCCTCTGTCGTCTCCCATTCCTGAAAAGATAACGCTCTGATCACAAGAAAATACAGCTGTTGTCACTTTTTCTGTTTTTGGGTGAGGATAAACTGGAATGAGCATGTGCATTTTCTTACATCCAATATGTATATATATATATATATATATATATATATATATATAATACATGCATTATATATATATAATGCATGAAACCAAGCAGGTTCTAGGTGAAAAGTTTCTCTATATATTCTACTGTATTTCAACTACTGTTACGACTACAAATGGAACAAAACTGAAGAAAAATGATAAAATAGAATAACAAAATGTCAAAAACTAACATGTATTTAAAAAACCAACAAGAGAAAATCACCCAAAACCAAAGAGTGAAAATCACCCAAAGCCAACAAGGTAAAAATCACACAAACAAACATGAGAAAATCACCCAAAACCAAGGCTTGCTACCAGAAAAAAAGTTATGTGTAATTATTTATTTTTCTTATTATTTTTCTTTCTTTTTTCTATTATTTTTTATGTATTTAGTATTTATTTGTATTCATTTTATAAATGTGTTTATTTATTTATTTTCCTTTTTGTTTTTTTATGTTTTTTAATGAATTTTATTTTTATAGTCATTTTTATAAAATTGGATTTAATTGGATTATTCGTTGACTATTCTTATTCTTATTATTTTTAATGAATGAATTAATTAATTTTATAAAATTATTTCGGCTACAAGACGGATATGACTGAAACAAATGTTCTGTGTTGACCATTTCTGCCGACACCACACAGCTGTTACTCATTCCTGTGGATTTTTTTACATTGCAGGGTTAAAAAAATCCCAATGTCAGTCTTTTCTAATATCATGTAGCCTGAGCTTTGATGTTTTGATGTTGTATGCTCTAAATTAAACTGGGCTGAACTGAAGGGTTCTTACCTGAGTCGTAGGTGAAGTCCCTTGGCTCCTGTTTGATCATCATGGAGGCGGGGTATGCGTGGGGGAGGGGCGCCCCCATCACGGCCGGGTGCTCAAATAGGGGGTCAGGGTACTCCTGCTTAAAGCCTTGTGGAGGGAAGGGGATGTTGGGCTCGGACATCTGCCTGTGGTAGATAGGCCTCCCGTCCCGAGCCATCGTTGGCGGGGAGGGGAACGTGTGGCACGGTTCTGACAGCTGACGACGAAATCTGTGACGAAAAACACACGTGGGATTAACTTTGACACTGGCTACGTTTATATGGTGTTTTTTAATTCACAATTATTTATTCTGAAATAAAATAATTCAGAATTAAGGTTGTTTTCTTTGTGTTTACATGAAAATGTTAACTCCGAAAAAAAGTTTCCATGGAAACGGGTGTATTCTGCTCTAGTTAATTGGGCTTCAGAGCTGGAGGTACAGAGGGTTCTGATTGGACACAATGGATGGATGTCTACTGGAAGGAAACTATCGCATTCACTTCCTGTTTTGCAGAACACAACAGTGGAACCAATGATTCTCAACAGCAGAATTAAGGAAAAGAAGCTACAACTCTGCAAAACTGTACCTGAAGCATTTTTTTAAAGTGATTTATATGAATTAATCAATGAATCTTTTCTGCTCCTGTTCATGTTTCGTTTTCAATCAGAATTTTTGTCTTCATATAAGGTTGACATTACCAATGATTGTTTTTCATGACACTCTCATAAAATATAGTTAAATAAAGAATATACAAGAAGCTGAGCTATCCTCCTGGCAGACATTAAAATATCAAATTTGAGTCAATTCTGTAAGATTGAAAAGTAGCTGCTGTCTTCTTTCTTTACACCCCTTTGCTTTATTTTATTAGTATAACTTTTACTTGTCAACTCTTTTCACCATTGACAGTTAATAAAAGGACACATCAGAACGTGTGTAAACCCAAATGAATATGAACTGTTCATGTGAAGAACTGTAATAACTGAAGAAATGCATGTCAAAGGAAATGTTAAAAAGTTATATATATATATATATATATATATATATATATATATATGTGTGTGTGTGTGTGTCTGTGTGTGTGTGCGTGTATATGTATATATACCCCGCCCCTTTGCCCACATGTTACCTGATTTGCCCTATCTCTTATCATTGTGATAACACATTCTGGTGACTGTGACCTTTGACCTACATTCACCAAAATTTAGTGGGATCTCTTCTGGACCACCTCACACTTTTCCTGAAAATTTCATGGAAATTGCTCCAGTAGTTTTTGCATAAACAAACAAACAGAACCAAAAACAAAACTCCTCTCCCTTTTGGGGGGCAGGGTAAAAATTTATGGTGAGGAGACATTAAAGTCAAACACACACACACACACACAGTGTTTTCACTAATGTGTAATGTGAACTGAGAGCAGCCGGCCTCATGTAAATGGGTGTCATGGGTGCAGCTCTACCTGTGGTCCATAGAGTAGGCGTTGTCAGGGAGGGGCTGAGAGGGGGGCGGGATGTGGCTGTAGGTCCGCTCTGGTTTGGGCGTGGGAGCCGCTGTGGGGGAGGCATGTTGTAAAGGGGACACAGGGGTGCTACAGGGGGGAGTTACTGGGCTGGCAGGCTTCATTCCCGCAAGTTGCTTCTGCTCGTAGGCACTGTGGTAGTGAGGAAAAGAAAAGGAAAGAGGTGTTATCTCACATGTAGACGATATAGTTCTGAATGAAAGTCATTTATAGACACTGACTGGGTTCACAGCACACCATAGTAGAATCGAATGGAATAGAATAGAATAGAATAGAATAGAATGGAATGGAATAGAATAGAATAGAATAGAATAGAATAGAATAGAATAGAATAGAATAGAATAGAATAGAATAGAGTTAGGTTCACAATTTGTCAAACCAGCAACACTAAATCTTTGCAGCTGGCAGTGTTTTCCAGCTAACATCCATATAAGGTCATACAGGGTCAAAGTTGAACAATATTTACATATTACCAACCATGGCATGTGTAGAGGGTTAGAAAATGCCTCTCATTAAAAGTTTACACTTAAACACCCCCCCCCATTTTTTTAAGTTTATTAGAATTTTTCCCAACAAACATTGACATTTTTCATGTGAATGATTTACATGTCGTATGACTACCTAGGCAGTAGATGGCGCTACAGCACTCCTGTAAATGATTGAAGGAGGAACAACGAGGCCGTTTCTCAATATGCGTACTTGTCCGTACTTGCGTACTCGCGTCCTTAGTTGCAGCCCAAGTACAGTCCCAATACACAAGTACGCATATCACCAAGTACGCTTGAAATCCCCGGATGTGTACTTGACACGCCCATTTTATCAAGTATGCATCGGATGGTGACTTGTGCGTACTTGGGAGAGCTTCCTATCCCAGAATGCTTTTCGACACTAGCAATGTAGGAGGAGAGGACTCACAACTGTAAATTAAAAGGATTAAAATACCATTGTTTTTGTATAACGGAATGTGATTTAAAGATTATTTTATGTCAGAAAGTGGACTTAAAAACGTTTAATATATGGTCGATTCATCACGAAAGCGCGTAGTTTAAAATTTGCTCCGAAGTGTTCGGAGATGTAAAAATATTTTTAAAATAAAGACAAAGATGCATGTTTGTGTTTTATATCATAGTTCATTTTCTTTCAAATACATTGAATGAAGAAAATAACTGGAGGTAGGTAAGTCAAGACGAGTTGAATTGGTGACGTAAACAAGTACGCTACCGTCCCAATTGCAGAATAACCACCCTGCGTCCTCCCGTCCTCCTGAGTATGTACTTCGTAGTACGGACTTGCTAGTCCGTACTACCAAGTATGCAAGTACGTACTTAGCGTACTTGGTATTGAGAAACGGCCCGAGTCTCTGCTCACGCATGCGCAGTCATAATAAAACGCTGCTACGAGAGCAAAGCACAGCTAAACTTTTGTGTCCGTTCCTCATCTTTTACAGGTAAAATTAAATACGTTTCTGAATATTCCTAATGATGTTTAAACTCATGTGAACTGTCAGTGACTTTCTGATGATGTTATGATGATGTTTTGAGGTTAGCAGAAGTTAAGTTAGACGAGTATTTTGATTGTTTAGTTGAATCGAATAATGGCGTAGCATTAGCCATGAGCCTTCTAGCACACGTGGTGCATGTGTGTGTGCGTACGTGCACATGTATATGCGTGTGTGGGTTTGATTGCCGAAAATGAGCATTGCATTCATCTTTGCTAGGTTGATGTAATGGCATATAATACAATGCTATAAAGGTGCATTCACATAGATGTATCTTTTGTTTTGTTTTTGCAAAATGAGGGGAAATGTATAATTTGTTTTGTTAATGGAACACAATGGTTTTATTATTTTTATATTTTATTTATTTAGTCATTGTGAACTAAATTACATTTGTGGTTTAATGAAGAGAATGTTTGTAATTATTTTTGATATTGAAGGACATTTTGACATTCTTGAGATATTGTGAAAATGGACATTTTGATACAGTATTATTGAAGTTTACTGAGATGATTGAATCTTTTGAAATGCGCAGTCATAATAAAACACTGCTACGAGAGCAAAGCACAGTAAACTTTTGTGTCCGTTCCTCATCTTTTACAGATACTACAGTGCATCCTGCCTGTGTATCACTTGTACTGGCCCAGATTCCCCTAGGTCTAAGGCCGGTAACACATGGTTGGGCCATGGCAACCAAATCATTAATTTTCCCATGTTGTATTTGGTCATGTTTGAAGCCTACAGGAGGACTTATAGTAGACTGTAGTGTGAGGGAGGGGCTTAAAGACCTGTTAGAGAATCAATGAATGATAACTTTGTTCAGAGAAGGATCCGTTAAATGAGAAGAACAGTGAGAGAAAAAAGAATTATATTAATGCCATGGGTTACAAAAATATGTGCATTGTCAATATAAATATTATTAGGTTGAAAAGGACGTAGAGTGGAGGCTTAGATATTTACAGGAAGTATTTATAAATAATTCATAATTAATTACTTTAAAATGCTACATTTAGAACAGTTTACTTTACATGTTGAAATGGGACAAACTAACATGTCAGTGCAGTAAAGTATCTGCAGTTTTCTTGTCACAGATCTTCACAGGCTTCAACTTCAGTGTCATGGAAACAACAAACCACTGCTGCTTTAGTTTGTGTCAGAGAGACTGGATCTGGTCACTAGCATCACATGAAGGGAGGTTTTTTTACTTACTTTCTCTAAAAGTGATTCAGAAAATGCTGACATTGGTACAAGCGAGAAAACTAGAGCCAATACTCGTGACTGGTACGTCTGTACAGGTTTGTGTATGTTTATTAACCTTTGTTTATGTTTATTAGCCTTTGTTTATCTATATTATCCTTTGTTTATGTATATTAGCCTTTGTTTATGTATATTAGCCTTTGTTTATGTATATTAGCCTTTAGTTATGTATATTAGCCTTTGTTTATGTATATTAGCCTTTGTTTATGTTTATTAGCCTTTAGTTATGTATATTAGCCTTTGTTTATGTATATTAGCCTTTGTTTATGTTTATTAGCCTTGGTTCATGTTTATTTGCCTTTGTTTTTGTTTATTAGCCTTTGTTTATGTTTATTAGCCTTTGTTTATGTTTATTAGCCTTGGTTCATGTTTATTTGCCTTTGTTTTTGTTTATTAGCCTTTGTTTATGTTTATTAGCCTTTGTTTATGTTTATTAGCCTTTGTTCATGTTTATTAGCCTTTGTTCATGTTTATTAGCCTTTGTTCATGTTTATTAGCCTTTGTTTATGTTTATTAGCATTGGTTCATGTTTATTTGCCTTTGTTTATGTTTATTAGCCTTTGGTCATGTTTATTAACCTTTGTTTATGTATATTAGCCTTTGTTTATGTATATTAGCCTTTGTTTATGTATATTAGCCTTTGTTTATGTTTATTAGCCTTGGTTCATGTTTATCAGCCTTTGTTTATGTTTCTTAGCCTTTGTTTATGTTTATTAGCCTTTGTTTATGTATATTAGCCTTTGTTTATGTATATTAGCCTTTGTTTATGTATATTAGCCTTTAGTTATGCTTATTAGCCTTTGTTCATGTTTATTAGCCTTTGGTCATGTTTATTAGCCTTTGGTCATGTTTATTAGCCTTTGTTTATGTTTCTTAGCCTTTGGTCATGTTTATTAGTCTTTGTTTATGTTTATTAGCCTTTGTTCATGTTTATTAGCCTTTTTCTGTCAGTGGAATGAAAACTTAAACATGTAGTTGTAAATGTTCATCACTCGTCATAAAAGTACAAACCAGTTGTGTAGTTACAATGTAATAACTGAAATATTTAATTATATTAATTTATTTTAAATACACCAACCTAACTATAAGCCTGTAGTAATAATAATAACACCTATAGCAGCATTCTCATCGACAATTAACAATTATAAATGTTCTTTTCTACCTTCATGCTGCTCAAAGCTCTTTACATTAGCCTCACATTCACCCATTCACACACACTCATACACCAGTAGGTTTCTAAGGTTCTGTCAGTCCTACTGGGAGACTAAGTCAAGGTTCGGTGTCTTGCCCAAGGACACTTCGACATGTGAACCACCGACCCTTGGATCATTGGAAGACATCATCATCATCACTTGAGATCAGTCCTACACAAACACCCACACGTCCACCTGTGACACCCCCACTCCTCCTCCAACCAGACTCTTCCTGTTCTTTAAAATATCAGAGCAGAGGCATTATTTTCACACATGAACCAGTTTGATCTGCCATTTTTTTCCAGTTTGTGCAGCAGTTACTGTCTGTCTTCTCTTGTAGATGACAGAGCCAACTTGCAATATTACAGAAAACTGAAACAAAAAAGTACTTGGACCGCTGCATGGAACTCAAGTCTGTGAGATGTGAACAATTTTGGAGATGTAAACGCTGCCGCCTTTGCGTGCTTGTGTAGCTGATATCAAAGTGTTAGACTATGACTGGAGTTTTAAATGAAGCCAAATGTTTGTGTTGTTTGCACCTGAGTAGATGTCACCAGGTGAACAAATGAATTACTTGCCACTTGTGAAAGCAATTTTGAACAAGCTTGTGTTCATATAAGGTCATTACTGAGCCAAAGACTACAATGAATGTCATATATTTTGAATCAATTCAAGTCAAGACTGACTGTAACTAAGCAACACAACACACTGACTCTTTAACATTTGTGAGGAATAAATAAATATATAGCACGATAGCACTTGTTACAAGGTGATTGCTTGAGAAAATACGTGCAATTGAAATATTTAGTACAATGTTGAAGTTATTTATTATAAATAACAAATGTGCTTCCAAAACATGATCATTTCACTCTTTCTATTGCACCAGAGGAGTGGGAGGTTTAACCCTTTAAGACCCACAACTATTTTTGTCACAAATTCCAATTTTATTTAAATTTTCTTTCCAAAGTGACGTATCACTATTTATTATAATAGTATCTCATGCATTTTGCATTTTTCAATAGAAATTATGTACTTTCCTACATAAAACTCAATGGTTATTATGTCAAACCATCAGAAAAAAAATTAAAAGTAACCTTTTCAACTACATATATCAACAATAGGTTTGTCAAAATTAATACATTAATGCAGATTAATCCATCATTATGATTAATCTGATTAAAAATTTAACACATTTAAATGGAAGAGTTGTTTTGTTTCAAGTTGTTTTGTTGAAACTGTTGAAGGTGTTGAATAAACATGTTAAATGCATTTATATTCAGATTTTTTGGATATATTTTAGATTTTTATCAAACGTTTTTTTTTAACTGTTTGTTAGTTTTTTTGTGTGAATTTAGTCGACTTTAGTATGATTTATTTTTCTTTTGTGTTTGTTAGTTGGTTTTTGAACATTTTGTGGGAAATGTAAGTAGCTGACATGAAGTGTTTTAATGATAAATCAAAATGAATCCAAAGCACCCCTGTGATAAATCTGATTAAAGAGTGTGATCATTTGACAGTCCTAATCAATATAATAACTGAACATAAACCCCGTGTCTCCATCCACTGTCATTGATCAGACTTCATGGGTTTTACTGGTGAATCAGTGTTGTAGAAGATGACAGTGTTTCCACGGTAACTACAGAGCATCTGAACCAGTGATGACCAGGGAAATGTATTTTACAACAGTTATTTCTATGTATTAATAGGATTAGTGGATGTAAAGATATTAACATTTAGTTTTGGTGGATGTTTGGCTCTTTATGGGTGAAGGCCTTTTTCATGAATATTAATATTACAGGGTTCCTACAGCTCAGGGCAAGTTACATTCAAGACTTTCTAAGACTTTTTTAATGTGAGAAATTACATTTAAGACCAAGCTGACAATGAACCAAAATTGAAAAGGGAAAAAAAAAACACCACATGAATTACCTGGGGGCAGTTTTACGCAACTCTTTATTTTAAGGCTACGTCCGGATGTGTTCGGTACGGGTTTAGTTTTGAAACTGTGTCAAAAAGATATTACGTAAAAATGGAATTGTTTCATTAAAAATCTGCGTCAGCATGGGGGCGAAACGCTTCATGAAAACATGACACACCACTATGAGCGCTGTAAGCTAGTCCCACCTGATACAAGAGAACAATAGAAGAAGTAGAGCACATGCACCAACATCCTTTTTACTGCGACACACACACACACACACCAGACACAAACAACAATAATTACAGCGATAACACCCTAACCCAGGGGTATCCAAATCCAGTCCTCGAGGGCCAGTGTCCAACATGTTTTAGATATTTCCCTCTTCCACATGACCCAGTTTAACCCTTTAACTCCTGAAACTTTAGCAGTTCCACAGTAAAAATAATTAAAATAAGCAACAACATGAACAAAAGTGGCCAGTCATCAATAAAATGAACAAAGATGAATTTAAAAAAAAATTGTAACATGAAGAAAGTAAGACACAAAGTTTTTGTTCATTTTGTTGTTTACTTTTCTTTTGTTTAATAATTTTTTCTTTAATTTTGCTCCAATTGTGTCTTACTTTCTTCATGTTACTAATTATTTTGTCAGTTTGTTATTCAATTTTGTTTATTTTATTGATGACTTTTGCAGTTTTTTACTGTGGAACTGCTAACGTTTCAGGAGTTAAGGGTTAAACAGAATCATGTGGAAGAGGGAAATATCTAAAACATGTAGGACACTGGCCTCGAGGACTGGATTTGGACACCCCTGGCCTAACTCTGTTGTTCACCATTGTTGCTGTCTTGTCATTGTCTTGTGATGAGAATGAATGCTATGGGTTTTTCTGGACATGTGGTCATGACGTGTGTGTGCACACACACCGATACTCATCAGGATGGATACAGAAACTGCACCGTATCCAGATCTTCGCACTCTGGGACCTGTTTTCCAAAGAGTTCATTTTGCGGTATCAGCCAAACCGGTCCCATTTTAATGAAAGGCTAAGTGGTTAAGAAAGTACGTCCGTTTCACCCGAACTCATTTCCGTGCAGACGGGGTCGAAGTAGAACATGACTTTTTGGTCCAGTTTGACATTTTGAATATATAACACACACACAAACACCATATAAACACACACTTGTAAAAAAACTCAGGAATACTACACCCACAGAATGATGTGCCCTCATTTTCGACTCACCCTAAATTATTTGTGTAATATAGACAGTCTAAATGTTCCGAAATAATTTTTATTTCAAACTAACAAATCTTACGTATGTTTTCAAATTTTTAAGACTTTACAAAATCCGAGTGAAGACATTCTAAGGCCAATTAAGGCCTTATTTATAGAACAATGAATTCAATGCCTTTTAAGACTTTTCAAGGATTTCAAGGAACCCTGTAATAGTGTGTATTCAGGTTTGGGAAGGTTGTTCTTACCTGATGTTGTACGGACACTTCTCTCCATACTGGAGCTTGAAGGGTCGTTCCTGACTGCAGGTGGAACTCAGCTCTAAACACGGGCTGTGCAGCTCCTTCTTAATCTTCAGCTGTAGACCGTGAAAAGCCACTGGAGTAACACAGCAAGGAGCAAAGGTGAAGATGAACACATTTACTCAAAAATAATGACACACAACCACACATATTCAAGCATCAATGTTGGTCCACACAACAGAAAGAGATGATTACATGATGATTAAACATATACATAGGCCTGTATTAGAGTTGGGAGATATATCCTAAAATAAAAACTCATTTTTTTTTCACAAAAATTTCCATATATGATTTTTTCGAGTACAAGAAATGAAGGTAAAGCTAAGCTAGTTATATTAGCACTAATACAGGAAATGAAGCTAAAGCTAAGATAGTTATATTAGCACTGGTACAGGAAATGAAGCTAAAGCTAGGCTAGTTATATTAGCACTGGTACAAGAAATGAAGCTAAAGCTAGGCTACTTATATTAGCACTAGTACAGGAAATGGAAGCTAAAGCTAGGCTAGTTATATTAGCATGAGTACAAGAAATGAAGGTAAAGCTAAGCTACTTATATTAGCACTAGTACAGGAAATGGAAGCTAAAGCTAGGCTAGTTATATTAGCACTGGTACAAGAAATGAAGCTAAAGCTAAGCTAGTTATATTAGCACTGGTACAGGAAATGAAGCTAAAGCTAGGCTAGTTATATTAGCACTGGTACAAGAAATGAAGCTAAAGCTAGGCTACTTATATTAGCACTAGTACAGGAAATGGAAGCTAAAGCTAGGCTAGTTATATTAGCATGAGTACAAGAAATGAAGGTAAAGCTAAGCTAGTTATATTAGCACTAATACAGGAAATGGAAGCTAAAGCTAGGCTAGTTATATTAGCACTGGTACAAGAAATGAAGCTAAAGCTAAGCTAGTTATATTAGCACTCATACAGGAAATGAAGCTAAAGCTAAGCTAGTTATATTAGCACTAGTACAGGAAATGAAGCTAAAGCTAGGCTAGTTATATTAGCACTAGTACAGGAAATGAAGCTAAAGCTAGGCTAGTTATATTAGCACTAGTACAGGAAATGAAGCTTAATGATGCATTAGCATAGTGTAGCATTAGCCTAGTGCTAGCAGAATCCCCAACTAACGTATGCTTCACTTTAATATGGTATTTTAAACTGAAAAGAAAACAGAAGGCACATGTCCCACAAAATGCACTAACAAACACAAAAAAAAATGCAAAAAAATCCACATAATTCAAAACGTACAATTTTTTTTTCCTAAAATACAGAAAAAACACCATGCAAAAATATGAATACATATGCAATTAACATGTTTATTAAACACCGTCAATAGATTCAAGAAAACAACTTGAATCAAAACAACAGTTCTGAATCTGAATGGAAGAAGATAAATGTGAAATTTCAATGACACTGAAATAAGCGTTTTTTTGTTTTGTTTTTTTCCTCATAAGTTTGTCAGTTGTGAATCAGTCACTGTCCATTTACACTGTGTACTTTTCAACAGCTACTGTAAGTGTGTGACTGTGTTTGCCAGGCAGCGTCAGCAGCAGTCTATCTGCTGGGGTCAGGGCTTGGCTTACAGGATCTTTAGATATCTGCACTTTTACTGTACATGCCAATGATGGAACCATGATAAATGTGAAGCAGTTACTAATAAAGAGAAGCCGAGACGACATGCTCCATAAATTAAAGCAAAAAACACAGGTCGTTGTAAATACTCAACCAAAGAATCTGCCATGGTTAGCCATCGTTCACATAGACAAGTCACTTTAAATCTCATTTCTACTGATGGCCACTCTCTTAGTGAAATATGACAATCATAAAGCTGGGGGTGCGCCACGCCGCTCTAAATGCTTTATCTGCTTTCAAGCGGCTGTCAATAGCTTCCAGACGACAACAACCCTGCTCATTGATCTGAAGGGGCCCGTGCTCTGCCTCTACCTACGGCCCTGCAGCGAGCCGGCTGCATTTGAAAGGCTGTTAAGTGCCTGATCAGTCCTGATTAACATCCCATCATCTCCAGTCATGATCAACGCTAATCCAATTGGCTGCACTTCTGACGAAAAGCCAGTCAGTCAGAATGAAGTCGGGCCTGGGCCGCCTGCTCGCCACAACTGCACATGAAGACGAGTGCAGCGGCGCTCCGTCAGACACGACCAGGACAGGATGGAGTCATTTCAAACACAAAGCTGTCCACAAAGTAACTATGGCAACACACACATGATCAGAGACATGGAAATGATTCTGGTCCAAAGGAAGGTTCTGTCAACCCACATCACAGCTTTTTATTTTAGTTCTCATTAAGTTTAAGAATGTTTCCATCAAGTAGTTTATGACCACTTTATTTTATGATACAATTTTAAGAAAATGTAAATGACTTTTGCTAATTATGATAAAAGACCAAACTAATAATTAAGCTAACAGTTAGCTTTTTTTCAATCCATATTTGGGGAAAGTCTTATGCCATGGTTTGATATTTGTTGCATCTTACTTCAATTCAAAATAACACAAACACTATATATATATATATATTTACTTAATTGTATTTTTCTTTTAGTGTTCTATAGTGGACTATATTAATTTCCATACAGATGATAAGTAATAAAATAAAAAAATATCTGGAGTGTTTAGCACTACCTGCTCTGAATAGAATTTAAATAAATGCTAAGTGTAAAATATAAATACATCTTCTTGATAAACAAATCAATTACTGGAATCCCTGATGTGACAGGGTTTGTGTGTTCGTGTTGAGTGCAGTCATGTTTGTACGAGCAGAGAAATGAGGATGTTTGGACGTACTTTTGTCAGCGCTGACTGACAGCTACCGTACGAGTGTGGCTGGATGTGCCAACAGTCCATCTGACGCACAGACGGGCCCCTGGGGGAGGGGCCACACGGGCCTGGCGGGACTAAACTCGGGGGTAGTTCGCAGCCTGGCTGGGGGCCTGACCTTTCTAGGTCATCGATCGGAGGTCAAAAAGACACTTCCTGAGGGGAGACCTTTGACGACGCCGTATGGGAGGGTCTTGTTAACAGCTTATGGAGTCAAAACGATAGCTTCGTTTGGACCATTCAAATCACAGCCAGTGTCATTTTAATCACCAACAGGAACAAACGCACAGTCCATGCTTCTGTTTGGTCAACTTGGTCCAACAGGTCGATATAATGGTTTTTACTGCAGTGTCTGTAGATGCTGAACCTTCTGTCTTTTCTGTATTTAACACTAGCTGAGCATCTGTGTAGACAGACAGGCAGTGTTCAAGTATAAGCACCACAGCAGGAATATGAACAATAGCTTCACATGCGCTGGAGCAAAGTGCCTTAAATTAGAAATGGAAATGTCACAATAGATTTCGTCAGCAGGGTGCCAAGGTACACAAATCAATAGCAAGGGCATTGCCTCTAAAACACACACTTCCATTTTAGTCCAGAATGTCATGCCCATCACTGCTTGATTGCTCTCATTATCTACATATTGATTAACCAAGATGGTAGGGTGTTTAAAAGAAGAGCAGTTAGAACAATTACTGGGTCTATTTTGAATGCAAATGTTTTTTTTGTTTTGTTTTTTTTTCTGTGCCATTAACTCAAATATTCTGTGTACAGATTCATCACAGATATTTTGATGTTGACTGTTTTGTTTTTTTTAATGTTCTAAATGATTTAATGTTCTTTTTCTGTAAATATTACCACTGGTCTATAAGTAAAATGGTTCTGGAATAAAACTAATGAAATGTTTCCATGTGTGTTAATGATAAAGAAAACTGCTGCTTGGATCATTATTATTCACTCACTTTACAGGGTCTTTCTGTTTGAATATTTACAAATCCACATGTACATAATGATGAATTAATACATTTTAATATAAACCTAATACACTGGTCTACAAGTAAAATACTTCTGGAATAAAACTAATAAAATGTTCCCACATGTGTGTTAGTGATAAAGAAAAGTCAAGTCTTAAATGATGGTTGGATCAAGTTTCTAAGATAAGTCTGGGATCAAAATGTGAAATTCTTTAGTCCAAAGGAATATTGTTGTCAGATTTACCAGATCTACTTCCAAACACTATCTGCACATTATGATCCATTCACTTTACAGGTTCTTTCTAGTGGAATATTTACTAATCCATTGTTTACATGTACATACATACATACATGTACATGATTCATCTTATTAAAGTATGTAAGATTTAACACATTTAATGTCTGAAGAAGATACTTTGTAAAAAAAAAAAAAATCTAGAGCAGTGTAATCAACATAATCAAAATATTGAACTAAATAATCAAGAACATTTGCAAATAAGACCCAAATAATCAAGAAATTGAACAAAAATGACCAAAAGAATCAACATATTTAACTAAATATTCCAGAAAATGTGTAAATCTGCCCTATCGCAGCCACCGCTGCCTGCGATATTGGGCTTTACAAAAAAAATGTTAAAAAATGAGAAATATGGTCAAAATAATCAACAAATTTAACTAAGAAGAAAGAAAGAAAGAAAGAGAAAGAAAGAAGACACTTAGCAAAAGTGACCAAACAAGTAACTAATAACTAATTAACAAGTTTAACAAAAAGGACCAAAATAAATCAACAAATGTAACTAAATAATCCATAATATTGACAAAAATGACCAAAAAAAGACGAAAATGATCCAAAACTAAATAATCAAGAAAATCATCAAATGTGACCAAAATAATTAACCAAAGGACTAAAAAAAACTACAAATCTACAAGTAAAATGGTTCCAGAATAAAACCAGCATATATGTGGAATAACACACCATCATATATATTAAAAACATGAACTAACCAACACTAAAGTCATTTGTTTTATGATTCATCTTATTAAAGTATTTAAGATTTAACACATTTAATGTCTGAAGAAGATATTTTATAAAAAAAAATTGTAGAGCAGTGTAATCAACATATTGAACTAAATAATCAAGAAAATTATGAAATAGGACCAAAATAATCAAGAAAATAACACCTATATACAAGTAAAATTATTTTGTAATAAAACCACACCATCATATATATTAAAAACATGAACTAACCAGCACTAAAGTCATTTATTTTCTGATTCATCTGATGAAAATATGTACGATTTAACACATTTAATGTCTGAAGCAGATACTTTGTAAAAAAATCATAAACCAGTGTTACCAAAAATTCTTGGCCCCAGCGCTTGTGTACACCCACTTACAAATAATGTGTTTTGGCAGAACTGAAGCCGATGTTTGGCAGATATTTCTCTAGTCCATTCATAAAAAAATACAGGTCTTTTGGCAGCAGTGAAAAAGCTTCCATTCCATTTTCACCTTCTGTAGGTGCTGGCTTTTGCTGTTAAATGACAG
The DNA here is from genome assembly GCA_020466265.1 of Siphamia tubifer. Lineage (NCBI taxonomy): Eukaryota > Metazoa > Chordata > Actinopteri > Kurtiformes > Apogonidae > Siphamia > Siphamia tubifer. The sequence goes on along the minus strand of CM035798.1, from coordinate 12,315,909 downwards.
AGGCTCAGATCTGTTGGTAACGTGTGGCCTAATTTTACACCTCCTCTCCTCCTTCGTTCCCTGCTAAGTTATGCTAATGGTAAGCATCTGTGTTGGAGTTTGGAGACAAAGAAAATTCTCCTTTCTCCTCCTTCAGCCTGAGGACACTCTCTTCCAGGACGCTCACACGCTGTTTCTGTGCTGCTTGGATGGAGAGTGCAAAGTCGAGGGGAAAAATGCCATAACTGTTCAGAAGGTGATAATATGATAACACATACGAAGAAAAGCACAAACGTTGTTTTGCTTTTGTTACAAGTGCGACACTGTTTCATACATTTATTTGTTCTGTTTTATTAAAACTGTCGACTGCAGACCTGCAAAAGAGCCGGAAATATTAGAAAATGTTTTGTTGAATATAGGTAATTATTAATGGAAATTAAACAAAACTAGGGCTGTCAAATGATTGCAATTTTTAAGCAGATTAATCACAGAGTTGCTTTGGACTCATTCATTTTTAAAACACTTCATGTCGGTCGACTGTGGGGTTTTTTTTTGGGGGGGGGGTACTCAAATTTCCCACAAAAAACACAAAAAAACGTTATACAAAACATGCTAAAATCTACCAAATTTCACAAAAATCATTGAAAAACACATTAAAACTTACTTTTGAAATTTGATACAAATATTCAAAATATTTGCAAAAATGTTGATGTATATGTAATTGACATGTTTATTCAACACCTTCAATCGTTTCAATAAAACTGTTCCATTTAATTGCTTTAATTTTTAAAATCAGATTAATGCCACAGTTGTTTTTCATTCATCTTGATTTATCACGATTTAAAAGACTTTGTTTCGACTGGGAAATTATTATTATTTTTATTTTTCCCATGAAATCCACTAACAATTTTTTTTTAAATAAATACACAAAACCTGCTAAAATCTACTAAAATTCACGAAAAAATGTAATAACATAAAAATCGCTGAAAAATCTGAAGCTCAAACAACTCTACATTTAAAATGTCCATAAAATGTGACAAAATATCCAAAATATTTGCAAAAAATATTGACATGTATGAAATTAAAATTAGATTAGACACAGTGGTGCTTTGGATTAATTTTGATTAATCATGTTTTAAAACACTTTATGATTTATTCATTTTAATTTATAGTGTCTTTACATTATTGACTCATTATTCATTCACTCTCACATTCTCCCTCTAGTGGTGGTAAACTACATATGCAGTTGTCCTGGTGCAGACTGACAGACTGGCTGACAATTCACCCCCAGTGAACATTCATACACCAGTGTGAGTGACACTGGAAGCAGGAGGATGACGTGTGTTGCCCAAGGACACAACAGACAAACTGAGTGGGATTTGAATCGCCAACCCAGCTGTGGCTGCTCAGTTTGGACTGAAATTTCTCACAAAATACACAAAAAAAAAATGCAGAGGAAAAAATATATGTACAAAATAAATCTACTAAAATAATAACTAATAACTAATAACATATTCAAAAATTATTTAAAAAGTCTTTGAAAATACATTTTAAAATGACAAGAAACTGATTAAAAAAATTCAAAATATTAGCAAAATATTTATATATGTAAGACTATGCATTTATATGTTGTAAACAACTGTTCTATGTAATTGTATGAAAAATTTTAATCATGATGATTAATTTGCATTATTATTTATTGTTTTAATTTTGACAGATCTAGTAATTAGCTATTTCTGTTGCTAATTTGCTAATACTAATTCTTATACACTAATATGTTGTGAATTTTACTTTGGTTTTCACATCAAATGATTAAACTTTTGAATCAAATTAATCCCAGGTTTTCTTTAGATTAATTTGGATTAATCAGGATTAAAAAACTTTATGTCAAATGACTGTTCTGTTTTTGTTTTGGTTTCTTTTTTGTACTCAAACTTTCCACAAAATAAACAAAAATACATTAAGAAACACATATTTATTTAACAACAAAACAACTGTAAACAGCTGTTCAATTTAATTGCATTAAAATTTTTGCTCAGATTAATCATGATGATTCACTTATATGCATTGATTTTGAGAGCCTTAGTAATTAGCCATTACTGTTTCTAATGTGCTAATGCTAATTCTGTACCAAAATAGCAGCAAAGCTATCAGAGTATCACTCACATTTGGATAAAAGTTTGTGAATTTTACTTCAGTTTTCACTTTTTTTTTTAATCTCGATTTAACATTGGTTGGGTGAGATTATTGTAATCACCTTTTGTGTGTGTGTGTGTGTGTGTGTGTGTGAGTGGTGTGTGTGTGTGTGAGTGGTGTGTGTGTGTGAGTGTGTCCACAGAGACATATTATGCTATAACTCAATGAACACCTGAGAAATCACCATGAAATTAAATGGGCATATACATACAGCTAATGCACATCAGATGCAATGATCCATTTAAGTAAAGGTCAAAGGTCAAAGTCACAATTAAATAAAATTCTCAGAATTTGTGGTATTTTTTGAGATCTTTGGAGGTCAAAGGTGACATGTTGCAAAATAGTTTGCGTGTGTCAAGAATCGACATATCACACTATACCTTAATCAATACTGGATATATTATCATAATATTACACGCAATGACGCATATATGCACATAATGAAATTATCAATATTGAAAAAGGTCAAAGGTCAAGGTCGCATTTATCAGAACAGTTAAAATCACATTATTGGCTCTATTTGAAGAACGGGCCAGATCAGGTATCATCTGAATACTTGTTGTCTTTATCATTATAAGATGACAGAAGTCATTACATAAATATGGTACAGGCATATTCATTATTATTATTATTATTATGTATTTTTTTAACCCATCTATCTCCTACTAAATGAAAAAATGATGTGGTTTCCCAGTGGTACCATGTTTCTGTTCAAACTTTTCTTCTTCGCTTGTTTCTTTTGTAATGACACTACGTCACTCAAACCTGGAAGCGAAAACGATGGAATTATTACTTCGAGGTTCAAGCCAATTATTAATAAGTGACAAATTTGGAGTGTATCGTTGTGAGATAGAAGAAGTAAAAGAGCTAATTAAATGAAATAGTCCTATCTGTGTTTGGTTGTAATTAATCTCTGGCCTGCTCTTCCATTGTAAAGTCAACCGGTGCATCTGTTTTCATTTGCATCTTTGTGTGGATGGAACCCATATGGGAGAGGTGGCTGCTGGGACGCCTGCTGCAGCGCCCTCAGCCCGCTGCCATCTGTCAGCGGCGCTCCAGTCTGCCGCCGCTCTGCCAACACCAGCGTTCAGATGGTCAGCAGACTCCTGCCACCCACCATACCTCTGAAGGACGACAGGACAGTCTGGGTGACCTCTGCCGCTCGCCTCCACACTGCACTCAGACGCCATTTTGGATTTTTAACTCAGGTTAATGCACAGTCAAAGGTCACGTTAACCCTTTAACTAGACTCTAAAAAGTGTGACTGTGCTTAATCAAGTGTGTTTTATTCCTCTTTAGGCTGAAAAAAAGTGACTGAAATCTTTTTAATGAATTTATTTATTTATTTATTATGGATTTACAAAAATGTCCACTCGGCTGTTGTTGTTTTGTTTTTGTTTTACTTCATTTTAGTATTTTTATTATTATTAATTCATTAATCCATTAATTTATACATTTTCATGTTATTTATCATTTTGTAATTATGTATTAATTTTGGATTTAGAAAAATGAAAAAGCCCAAACTAAAACTACTGGCCCTATATTAACTAATATAACAATATTAGTTGTTTCTTAAGTTCCTTCTTTCTTTTGTTTTTTTCTTCATTTTAGGTTTTTGGGCAGTTTTTTTGTGTTATTTATTATTTTGCAAATATGTATTCATTTTTAATTTAGAAAAAACAACAGCAACAACAAAACTGCCATAACTAAAACTAAGGGAGCCAAATCAAAATATTAGTTGTTTCTTAATTTCTTTCTTTTTTTGCTTCATTTTATTTTATTTATTTATTTAAAAATTGTTTGACTTTTTTCATGTTATCTATTATTTCGTAAATGTGCATTAGTTTTTGATTTAGAAAAAAAGCTTAAAGTACTGTTACAATACTAATTATTTCTTTATTTTTTGTTAATTGTTTCTCAAACATGTTCATGTTATTTATTATTTTTTAAACATTCATTCATTTTGTTGATTTTGTTGCTCATTTGTATTTTTCAAATTTTATGATTTTGTCATTTTTATAGCTTTTTAATGATCATTATCCAAAACCTACTAAAATTCCCAAAAATTATCAACAATGTGATGAAAAATTCACAACATGTTCAAAACCTCTTCTAAAATACAGAAAAAACCCACCAAAAAATGTGATATTCATAACATGCAAAAATCTCAATAAATATAAAATAGGCATTTGACAAGATTAGGAAAATACCTTGAAACAAAACCACTGTTCCATTTAATTGAACTGATACTAATGATAATATACCTGTAGATAACTGATATTAATGAAAATATACCTGTAGATAACTGATATTAATGAAAATATACCTGTAGATAACTGATATTAATGATAATATACCTGTAGGTAACTGATATTAATGAAAATATACCTGTAGATAACTGATATTAATGAAAATATACCTGTAGATAACTGATATTAATGAAAATATACCTGTAGATAACTGATATTAATGATAATATACCTGTAGATAACTGATATTAATGAAAATATACCTGTAGATAACTGATATTAATGAAAATATACCTGTAGATAATTGATATTAATGATAATATACCTGTAGATAACTGAAATTAATGATAATATACCTGTAGATAATTGATATTAATGAAAATATACCTGTAGATAACTGATATTAATGAAAATATACCTGTAGATAACTGATATTAATGAAAATATACCTGTAGATAACTGATATTAATGATAATATACCTGTAGATAACTGATATTAATGAAAATATACCTATAGATAACTGATATTAATGAAAATATACCTGTAGATAATTTATATTAATGATAATATACCTGTAGATAACTGAAATTAATGATAATATACCTGTAGATAATTGATATTAATAATAATATACCTGTAGATAACTGATATTAATGATAATATACCTGTAGATAATTGATATTAATGATAATATACCTGTAGATAACTGATATTAATGATAATATACCTGTAGATAACTGATATTAATGAAAATATACCTGTAGATAACTGATATTAATGAAAATATACCTGTAGATAATTTATATTAATGATAATATACCTGTAGATAACTGAAATTAATGATAATATACCTGTAGATAATTGATATTAATGATAATATACCTGTAGATAACTGATATTAATGATAATATACCTGTAGATAATTGATATTAATGATAATACCTGTAGATAACTGATATTAGTCAAAGCTAAAACTGATAATCTGCTGTTACTAATTTAACAGGTTTGTAAAACTGCTCATATTTAAAATACAAAACTTACTTTCCTTCAAGAAACACAAAATAAAAGAAAAAAATGTCATAAAGTTTAATTATTCCTGCAAATGTGAGAATACTCTGAACACTGAGGTTCGACATAAAACACAGTAAACATAATCATGTCTAAGAACATTAATGTTACTGAAATTATATCCACTGATTTGATGAAAAAAAAACTCTTTCTGATGCTACACTGGTGTCTGGTTTACAATTTTTTTAATCTAATTTTTTTTATTTTACAGATGACATCAGTGGGAGGTGTGATTGTCTCTTCTACCACTGTGGTTAGGGTTAGGGGTCAGAAGTCAGAGTTTAGGGTTTGGGAATTTATTTTCAGCTAAAGTTATTAAACAATGATAATATTCAGACTCAGCAGGGGGTCCACTACAGTCATGTGACACAGAAGTAGGCTACAGGTGTTATAGAGTCCCCCACTGGTCCACTTTATAAACCCGTATATTAGACCCGTAAACCGACCCAGGATTAAACATTCTTCATCTTCAGTTTAAACATCAGTGCTGCTCACTAACATCTCACTAGTATGTGTTCACACTAAAAGGAGTCATTCCATGGTTATTTCATTAATATTTCTGTGTTCTTCATTGTTATTGACGTTCTGTGTTTTTTCTATTTAAAAAAATGTCCGTATTTCTTTGTTTCCAGCTGTTTTTTCACGGTAGAAAAATGACTTGAGGTCAAACAACAGTTTACCGGTACTTCCTCATACATGTCCATAACGCGGTGATGAAGCGTCTCTGATTGGCTCAGAATGCGTGAAGGAACACTCCCCCCTCCCCTCTGGCTCTGTGTGTGTTTACCATCCCAGAGTAGCATCCGTGCCGTCGCTTGTTTTGAAAACGTGCAGGAAAAAACCCCCCGACATGAACCAGTTTGATCCGCCATTTTCTTCCAGTTTGTGCAGCAGCTACTGTGGCGCCGTCTTCTATTGTAGATGCTAATGCTAATGCTAATTCAGATTCGCTACAGTGGGGGACGGGCTTAACCCCACATAGGTGACGCTAATGTCCTTGTGATGTGTAGTGGACAGACATTTTCTGAGTCGTTTCTCTGTTGTTCTCTATGGATGTTAAACACAGCCAGTGGAGGGAACACACCAGCAGCAAACACAGCATGTGTTGGTAAAGTCAAGGTGACCTATCAGCAGAATGTATTCTGTAAATCTGTGGGCAATTAAAATAAAATAATCCAGCTGTGTGGATCAACCACAGATCCACAGTTTCAACATGGTTTTATTTTGTCTTTTAACTTTAACTTTACCTCTGCTCGTACCTCCAAAGACAGAGGTTATAACCTAGTTTTTATCATGTACATGTTTCTTTAAAATAAATGGTATGGTATTGTTAAGCCACTTGGCCACAGATATAAACAACAGAATTAAAGATGAGTGACTGGACCTGGATCGTAGTCAGTTTTACCCGTTCAGGCTCCATGGACGAATTCACTCAGATCTCATATGACATAATCCGATAACCGATTAAAATCTGTTAATATTTGTGTGTGTGTGTGTGTGTGTGTGTGCATTTAACATGTTTAACAAAATAGCTTGAAACAAAACAACCGTTTCATTTAATTATATCAAAATTTGTAATTAGATGAATCATGAGGATGTGTGTTATGAGTGTGTGTGAGAATGTGTGACAAAGGTTATTTTACAGTTATGTACGTATACTATTGTCTATTAAAGAACACTGGTAAGTGAGTGGTCTTTACAAATATGGCTAATACTTCATGTCATCTACTGGGGAGAATGTATATGACAGATATACAATATACATTATTATATGACAAGTGAAGTGAATCTATTATTTTGACAGGACATTAAAATATAATTGTTTTGTGGTGAAGGGGTGGGGTTAAAAAAGTTTTTGAATGTGCAAATGAAGCAGGGTTTTGTTTTGTTTTTTTCATGTACGTTTTTATATTTTTTGAGTGTGGTTGTTTTTATTATATATTTATATATTATATATATAAATTTAGTTGAATTGTGTTAATTTGCATGAATTTGGACCGTCCTAGTAAATAAAGTTACTGTGTTTATTGGGTGCAGGTTCGTATGCAGGTTAAAGGTCGTTGAGGACAGAGCAGTGAAGACGCTGGGTGTGGACATGCAGGTTTAGTGTCTTTTCTCACAGTTTCGTTGGTTTTTTGGCTCATGTGGAAGACATGTGCTTGCTCTGGGTCCCACTGAGCTCCACTCACTCCTTTTCTGTCCCACCTTGGCACTACTTCCTCCAGAAGTGGACGCTGCCAACTCACCAGTCACTGTGAGCAACCATCAGGTGAGCTGCAACTAACTCATCTTTACTTCACTTTAACTTTATTTATAATATGCAACAAACAAAACAATCACCATGAGTGAAACAAAAAGCAACATATTTACCAAAAATAAAATATGACTTGAAAAGGAGTGGAAGTAAAACTTATTTAACCCAATGGTGTGAAAAAAGCACACACGTCCCAAAAAAAAAAAATCATACAGTTTGGTATTTTTTAGGGTTATTAAAATTAATCATTAATGCAGATTAATCCATCATCATGATTAATCTGGTTAAACATTTTAACACAATTAAATGGAACAGTTGTTTACAGTTGTCTTGTTGAAATGCTTGAAGGTGATAAATAAAATAGTAAGTACATGTATATTCATATTTTTGCATGTTTTGGATATTTTAATCACATTTTTGGATGGTTTTTGGTGATATTTTTGAATATGTTTTGGATTTTTCATCACTTTTTTGTTTTTTGTATACAAAAATCCTCTATTGATCATGATGTCACCATATAAAAAAACACATATAATGTTTATATTTTTTCCTACTTTGAGCCTTAACCTTTAGAGACCTATGATGACACTGGTGTTATTAGATCATGTGGTGTTTTTAAAATACTGTAACTAACAACTCTGTCACATGGATCGCTGCCGTTAACTTTACTCCAAAGTGTGGATTTGAAACTTTCACCCAGTTTTAAGCTGGTGTCAATAAACCACAGAAAAGTGGAAATATGATTGTTTTAATTTGATAATAGAACATATGTTTATCTGAAATTAAATGTGAACTTCTACTGGTGGAACAAACAGCAGGGAAACTGGGGAAAAAAATGAGCCAATCAGCTGATCCAAGTTTACCTGATGATTTTTACCCTGTACTCTCGAAGGGGAGAGGGGTGTTGTGTTTGAGTCAGTGTGTCTGTCTGCCTGTCTGTCTGCCTGTCTGTCTGTCTGTCTGTCTGCTTGTTCGTCAGCAGGTTTACACAAAAACTACTGGACCAGATCCCATGAAGTTTTCAGCAAAGGTGTGAGGTGGTCTAGAATAGATCCCATTACATTTTGGTGAATGTAGGTCAAAGGTCACAGTCACCAAAAATGTGTTTTCACAATGGTAAGAGAGAGGGAAAATCAGGTAAAATGTGGGTAAGGGGGCGGGGTTTGTTTTTGCCTGGCACCACTTCTTTGTTTGTTTGTTTTTTTGAGGAGATGTTGATGCTGGCACAAGGAAGAAGTGATAAAAACTTAGTGTTGATCAGTGGAGTCGGGGGGTTGGGAGGGATGATCTGCCTTGGTGGAGTCTGCACTCTCTCTCATTTTTACTGTTTTTTACGGCACTGTTCTTATAGTTTTTACTGTCTTTTTACATGTTGTAAAACTTCTTGTATGTTTGCACTGTATTAACTTTTTTATTATTTTTAGGGTTGGCTGTGGCTCAGTTGGTAGAGCAGGTCGTCCAATGACTGAAGGGTTGGTGGTTCACGTCCCGGCTCTGGCTGTCCACATGTCAAAGTGTCCTTGGGCAAGACACTGAACCCTGACTTATTCTCCCAGTAGGACTGACATAACCTTGCAAACCAATGAGTGTGTGAGGCTAATGTAAAGGTGGAAAAGCACCATATAAGTTCAGTCCATTTATGTAGTTTTTTATTCCTTACACTGTGGGTGGTGAAGAGAGACACCATTTCATTACATGTTTTCTTGCACAATGACGGCTATTCTATTCTATTCTATTCTATTCTATTCTATTCTATTCCATTCTAATCCCATCCCATCCCATCCTATCCTATTCTATCCAATTCCATTCCATTCCATTCATATCATATCATATCATGTCATATCATATCATATCCTATCACATTCTATTTTATTTTATTCCATTCCATTCTATTCCATTCTATTCTATCCTATCCTAATCCCATCCCATCCCATCCTATTCTATTCTATTCTGTTCTGTTCCATTCCATTCCATTCCATTTCATATCATATCATATCATATATCATATTCTATTCTATTCTATTCTAATCCCATCCTACCCTATCCTATCCTATCACATTCTATTTTATTTTATTCTATTCTATTCTATTCTATTCTATTCTATTCTATTCTATTCTATTCTATTCTATTCTATTCTATTCTATTCTATTCCATTCCATTCTATTCTATTCCATTCTATTATATTCTATTCTAACCCCATCCTATCCTATTCTATTCCATTCCATATCATATCATATCATATCATATCATATCATATCATATCATATCATATCATATCATATCATATCATATCATATCATATCATATCATATCATATCCTATTCTATTCTATTCTATTCTATTCTATTCTAGTCCATTCTATTCTATTCTATTCCATTCTATTCTATTCCTATCATCATCTCTCAGAACTGAGAGTTCAAAGTCAGGCACAGATGTTATTTTTTCTTCCACAGTAGAAAGTGTTAAAACAGACCCAGACCAGTGAATTTGTAAAAGGATAAATCTAGTTATGTTCTGCTCCCAGATTTAGGAAATATAACCACACTGGATGGTTTACCAAAAGCTATTTTAGCGAAGGTCACAGAGGAGATGCGAAGAAAAAAAAAATATTAAAAAAAATCAAAACAGTCATCAATTGATATGTTTTTGGTCTGTGCGATGTTAAAAATATCTCTTCAACCCCCTAAAAAAAAAATCACCCAAAATATTTTGACTTATTTTCTTACGCAAATAAGTCACAGGACAATAATATCTCAGTGGTGGAAAGAGCTTCCGGAAAAACGGAGTGAAAAAAGAGACGACGTCTACGGCTGAAGGTGAACGCAGACGCTCACAAACACTTCCATGAACACAGAAAAACCACAGGACGTCAAAGTACTCACATTCTGTACTTAAGTAAAAGTACTGATTCAACTCATTTACTGAAGGAAAAGTACAAAAGTACATCTTCTCAATAGGAATGAAGTAAAACTGCATTTTTTTTTACCATGGATGAAATTCTATTATTTAAGGAAGTTTCATGAGGATCCAAAAGATAAAAGGTTTAAAAGTGACTTACTGTGGAGTTTACATGTTTATATGGACAGAAAATGTAGGAATTTATTTTTTTTTATTACAATTTAGATGAAATGTCACTATTATGACATAAAAAAGTGTGTGACTTTTTTTTTTGGAGTCGATACAATACTGATTTTTTTTATTTTTTTTTCTCCATCAGCTTTAATCGATGATAGATACTAACATTTCTAAACTGATATTTGGGGCTGATACTGATTTTTTTCTCCATCAAGTGAAAACAAATAGAAAATGTTCTTTAATTATTATAAAATACAAATTGTGAACAAACTTTAAACTTTTCTTTTGTCTTCCTGTTCTTTAGTTCCTTTTTCCCCTTTTATGTTACTTTCCACTCCACTTTTTTCTTTTTTCCTCTTTTTTTCTTCCTGTTCTTTCTTTTCTTTTTCCTTTTTTGTTCTCTTCTCCTCCCTTTTCTCTTCTTCACTTTTTCCTGTTTTTTTTCAGTTTAGTTTCTTTTTCCCTTTTATCTTTCCTCTTTCTCTCCTTTTTCCTCCTGTCTTTTCTTTTTTACAGTCGTAGTTCAAACACAAACACAAACACAAACACAAACACAAACTAAAGAGCGCCGTCGTCTCTTACTCACAGTTTTCAGTCTGGAAGTCTGGAACAAACTGCTCATCATTGTCAGGAACTTGAGCTGAAAACACAAGAAGAAGAAGGAGGAAGAGGAGGAGGAGAAGCAGAAGACAAGAAGAAGACGGAGGAAGAGGAGGAAGGGAAGGAGGAGAAGAAGGAGGAAGAGAAGGAAGAGGAGGAGGAGAAGAAGAAGGAGGAAGAGGAGGAAGGGAATGAGGAGAAGAAGGAGGAATAGGAGGAGGAGAAGAAGACAAGAAGAAGGAGGAGAAGATGAGAAGAAGGAGAAGAACACGAGAAGATGGAGGAGGAAGAGGAGAAGGAGAAGAAGACGAGAAGAAGGAAGAGGAAGAGGAGAAGGAGAAGAAGACGAGAAGAAGGAGGAGGAAGAGGAGGAGGAGAAGAAGACGAGAAGAAGGAGGAGGAAGAGGAGGAGGAGAAGAAGACGAGAAGAAGGAGGAGGAAGAGGAGGAGGAGAAGAAGACGAGAAGGAGGAGGAAGAGGAGGAGGAGAAGAAGACGAGAAGGAGGAGGAGGAGGAGGAGAAGAAGACAAGACGAAGGAGGAGGAAGAGGAGGAGGAAGAGGAGGAGGAAGAGGAGGAGGAGGAGAAGAAGGAAGAGGAGGAGGAGGAGAAGAAGGAGGAGGAGAAGTAAATGAGTGTTAGTGATGTTGATGTTCATTACATCATTGATCTCTGTTCTCTCCTCTGCTGCACGGCCTCCTGGGAAATGAAGTCCACTTATGGCAGCTTTGTTTTTCTGCTGCTTAGATAAATATATTTTATCTTTAAGCTTTAAGACCAAACATCAGGAAATCCTTGATTGTATAATAAATCCAAATGATAATCACACATGTTATTTGTGTAAATAATAAATAATACTGTAACTACATCCTTTACTGTTGACTTATCTTTATTCTCATTTTAACGTCATTGCATCTTATTTATTTGTTGATCATCTCTGAAACCAAATTAAAGATTTGGTTTTGACCATTAACATCCTTTTTCCTTGTCAATATGAAAATTAATCCAGAAGTAAATGTATATCTATATAACAATTAAAAACCATACGTGCTACAGTTTTAAAAGGCAAGAATCTGTGTTAATGTGTGAAATAATAATAGAATATTAACGTAGTGTATTATTATAAACTGCAAAAACAACATCACACAAAAGATACAGAACATCCTTTAAAATATGGAACAAGTAAAAGCAAATGGACTTGAATAATTATGGTCCTTAAAAGTAGAAAAAAATAAACATTAATGCACAAAATAAACAACCTGTTTTATTATAATATAAGAAAAGAAAACATGTGTTATTTAAGATAATGTTCAAGTCAAAACTTAAGCAGTTTCACTCTGGGGTCGTAGGTTAACCAACTGGTTAAAATTAGCTGGAATATAATTATTAGAATTAATTATGTGTGAATTTAAATATACATTTGAAAAAAAGAAAAAGGAAAATGTTAAATTATTAATAGATATAGTGACAGATTTTTTACTATGTTGCATATTTGCGACAGTAGGTGTTAATGCCTACTGTCGCAAATATGCGACAAACCAAAAATAATCTATTGTATTTACTATAGTCACTTTAAATTATCTACACTTAATTTAGCATTTACTTTTATTTAAAATTTTTATTTAAATGCAGGCGTTAAGATGCATTTATGAGGAGTTTACTGGAACATCTTTAGTGCCTACTGTCGCAAATATGCGACATAACAAAACATCTATTTATTATATGTGTTATAGTCAAATTAATTATCTATACTTCATTTAACCTTTACTGAAAAAAACCACATATATTTAAATTCAGGCATTACCTGGTTAAGACACGTTTATGAGAATTCTACTGAAAAACCATAAGAATAACATTTTCAATTTAATTTAAATATTTCCTTCAACCGATTAACTTTCCGATACAACAAAAAGCTTCACTGCTGCTTTTTTGTTGTATTTTATTTTATTTTTTATTGTATTTTATTTTTTGTTGTGTTTTATTTTTTGTTGTGTTTTATTTTATTTTTTGTTGTCTTTTATTTGAACAGCTGACTCTAGGATGTTTGACCTGTTCCCTCAGTTCAGTCTTTCAGGTAAATGTTGTGTCAGTCCATTGACTGCTCCAGCGCCGCCTCCTTCGCCAGCAGCCGAACACCCATTGTTAACAGAATCTAATTGGCTTCTTCCCTACCGCCGCATCCACCTGTACCTGCAGCGCTAGCACTGTTCACAAACCTCGCTACGTTTCACCTGAGCTTCAAAAAAACAGACTAATACGAAAGTAATGAAGCTCTGATACTGCTGCAGTTAGAGAGGAACATATTTATATCACAGGATTTATTTATTTATTTGATATTTAGAGGACGATATTTATGAACTGATATTCATAAAGTGATATTTATGAACTGATATTTATGAACCGATATCTATCAAATGATATTTATAAACTGATATTTATGACCTGATATTTATAAACTGATATTTATGAACTTATATTTATAAACTGATATTTATGAACTGATATTTATGACCTGATATTTGTAAACTGATATTTATAAAGTTATATTTATGACCTGATATTTATAAAGTGATATTTATAAACTGATATTTATGAACTGATATTTATAAGTTGATATTTATAAAGTGATATTTATGAACTGATATTTATAAGTTGATATTTATAAAGTGATATTTATGAACTGATATTTATAAAGTGATATTTATGAACTGATATTTATAAGTTGATATTTATAAAGTGATATTTATGAACTGATATTTATGAACTTTGTGGCATTTGTGACAGTTAAACTAATAATATTACCAAACATTCACTTTCACTTCCTTCCCCTTTTGTTTCTTCTTTTTGTTATTTTTTTTTCCTTCCCCTGTTTTTCTTTCTTTTTTTCCCCTTTTTCTGTTTTGTTTAATTTCTTTCCTCCTTTTTTCTTTTTTCTTTCCTTCTTTTTTATCTTCTCTCTCTCTTTTCTCTTTTATTTTTCTCTGTTTTTCCTTCACCTCTCAGTAAAATAAAAACCATATCATCCAAACACATCAGGTCGATACCGATACAAGACAAACACTGAAATATCGACCTGATATATTGATCTATCATTAGTAATAACACAACATACGTATGAACATCCTTTTTTCTTCCGGTTCTTTGTATTATTTTCCCCTTTTTGTTACTTTTCTTTTTACAGTAGTAGTTACAGCTGAACAATTTTGGATCGAAAAAATCATCATTTCAGACGACACGATTTTGGGAATGTCAAAGTTGCATTTTTTTTTCAAGTGCTCTTAACTTTGTTTTGTCAATTATTTGCCATCTGATACAGGTTTTTTTTTATTTATTTATTATTTTTTTTACCTCAGTCTTAGCCAATAAGTGATACAGGCCTAAACCAATATTTGGAGCCAAAACTGATTTTTTTTTTTGTATAAAGCCTATAAAGGTCATAAATATAACAAATAAACCATTCGCTCGATGTCATATGACGTCAACACTTGACGTCATCGAGTGTTATTTGATGTGACGTCCGAAGGTAAGACAAAGTGAATGTAAAAAAACTGTGATATTAACTGGTCTGGATTCTAAGATATCACCGCTTATGTGTCTTAGCTGTTGACCTTCACTGTGACCTTGACCTTTGACCTCTAGAGCTCAATTATCAATTATCTCTGAAAGTTTCATCAAAATCTGTCCATAACTTTTTGAGTTATCTTACTGACAATAAAATATAAATATAAATATAGAGTTAAAGTGATAAATATCAAATGTACACCTTTAATTTTTACCACGTTCTTTTTCTTTTCTCACTTTTTATAATTTTTTCTTCCTTTTTCCACTTTTTTCCATTTTTTTAATTCTTTTTTTATTACATTTCTGGTTTATATTTTTCCACCTTTTTTCCTTTTCTTTCTTTCCAATTTTCCCCATTATTTCCTTCTTCCTCCTTTTTTGTTCCTTTTTTCTTCCACCTGTCATTAAACTATGTCATTAATTCTTTGAATGCTATCATTCTGTAATGTTTGTGAATGTTGCCGAACCACTTAAAACTTTATTTGAAGAAAATTATGAATTAAATTGAAATCACAGTATCTGCCAAAAAACTGCAATTAATTTTTTTCCTTCAAATTCTTCAGCTCTAGTTTTAGTACATGTACAAACACCTCTGAAACTCATGTTAACGCTAAATTAACGAAGCCCTCCTCCTGCTCCTGCTTTAATTAGACATGAAGATATTCCCATCACATGTATATACACTTTATTTATTTATTTATTTTGTATTTAAGCGTGTCCCTCTGCTTCAGTTTGATTCAAGCGAAAGGCAAAAGGAGATTTAAGTGTCATTAACACGTCTATTTATACACACAATAAGGTGGCTCCTCATTATCACACCATCATGTCTTAACATGTCTATAGCTCTGGAAAGAAAAAAAAAAAGACTGATTTTTTGTTTTTTTATTTATTTATTATTTTACATTTCTGACACGCTCGGTATAATCTGAGATGCTTATTTCTCACTAGAGGTGTGAATTAAAGAGAGTAAACAATTAACAGATCAAGGGGAGAAATTGCTCTGTATTTTCCAACATTGTTAAATAGGTGAAGAGTGTAGAAAACAAAGACTGACATTATTTTAAAGCCTGTTTTAATGTACTTTATAATATTTTATAATACCTACACATTATTCATTATGTATGAATGAATATTTATTTATTTATCATTTATATAAAACAGATTTTTAGTCATTTTAGCTTCCATAATTGATCCATGTAATTTGAGTTTAATAATGATTAAATAAAAGGAAGAAATGAAAGAAATGGATATAAATGTACTTGATAATACTTTATAATACCTACACATTATTCATTACATTTGGATGAATGTGGCTACTGTAGATATTTATTTATTTATCATTTATATTCAAATGATTTTTCACTGAAGAGGAAAAACGATTTTAAAAAATATATATTAACAAAGAATTTAATAAAATAATGCAAAAGTTAAAAACCCATCAGTCTACACATTGTGGCCAATGGCCTTCATCAGAGCATATACAGAAATAAACCATAGGTCATAGGTCAAATAGACACCTGCGGGTGGAGTCATCAATCAGATAATTAACTAATTTTTAAAAAATTAAATAAACATACACAAAAAAATTTTGAGTTTAATAACGATTAAATAAAAGAAAAAATAAAAGAAATGCATATAAAAGTACTTGGTAACACTTTATAATACCTACACATACTAATTCATTATGTATTAATCATTTGTTACCTATTGTCTCATAAAGTTTTATACTATTTTGCAAAGATAAATGTCAAATTACATTATTTTTTACCAATGTTTATAACTGTTTAGTTATTTACATGCAAATGTCTGTTAAAAACAATAAAATTTTACAGCTTAATGGTTTATTAACAAATGTTTATGATAAATTGTATATGAACAATTAATGAACAAATCATTTACAAATAGTTAATACATAGTGAATTGTATGTAGGCATTATAAATTGTTACCAATTTTATGTGCGTTTCTTTCATTTTTATTTTATTTAACATTTATTAAATCCATCTTGAATTGTCGTCACAGGTACAATGAAATTCAAAGTGCTCTCCAGTCAGTGTACCATTTATATAAAACATGAACCTAAAATCGCTAAAATCTGTGAAAAATCATTTTAAAATGAATGATAAATAAATAAATATCTGCCCACATTCACCCAGACATCATGCACACACATTACAGAGCATTCAACAACACACTATCATGTCAGTTTTTGTAAATAAACTCCATATAAAACTGTAAATAATGGTTAAATGAATAAATAATACTGTAGGATAATCAATGCAGCCACTGTTGACTGTCACATTATTATTATTATTATTCTTTATTGTTACTATTTGCAGTATTAGGGTCTGATTATTTATTATTTATACTGATTATTATCTGAATTATTGTGATTTTTATTATAATTGTGACAATTATCACATTTTTTTTACTCGATTTCAGCATCGTTTTCTCAGCGTTTTTGGCTCAATAATATTTTTGTCGACAGATGTTTCTGATCTGAAATGTTCTCACGTTCACTAAAAATAAATAACTAATAAAAATAAAATAAAAATAGTTTTTTAAAATTAAATAACTATCTTCAACTTTTAATCATTATTATTATTTATTAGCCTGAATGATAATGTAGACAAATGTCAGAATTATATATGGAATTAATAACAAAATATTATTATTAATAATTACAATGACATCGTACAGGAATTAAATATGGATTTTTTGTGTATTATTATTATTGATTTTGGTATAGTTTTACAATGTTAGGAAATATTTATAAAACATATACAATAATAAAATAAAAGGTGTATATAAACAGAAAGAGTCATAGAAATAGACAATGTTTTTTTTATTTCCTGTTCGCTCTTACTTTGTTTAATGTTTCTGTAGTTGAAGAAATAAAGTCACATCTAATATTTTATCATTATCTTATCTCTTCAAAAGCCTTATTTTCATAATGTTCAGGGTTATATTTAAGGACACGTTACTTCATATGTTTTGTTCGTATAGTTTTATTCAGACTTTTTTGGAAAACGTTTTTGACATTTTTTAGTTTATTTTTAATTAAAGGTTTATTTATTTTATATTATACTTTTTTTTTTACTTAAAGGTGTATTTATTTATTTATTTTGAATCTATTTTTACTTAAATCTTTATTTTATTTCATTTTATTTTACATTTATTTGTACTTAAATCTTTTCTCTTCTCGTAGTGATGGAAAATTCCACAACACTTTTCACTGACTCCAGTTATTTTTGTTTATTTAATCATAACCTGGACACATTTTTAGACTCTGGTACCAAATATTTACTAATAATTATTTCATTTTTGGTTAAAAGTGTTATTTATTTCAGTGCGGTGGTGGACTCCAGTCGACACAGTCCTGCTTTAATTCTTCTGGAAACACTTGACTTATGATCTGAATAAATCTGGAGGATCTGGGATCCACTTGACTGTTTTTTTTATTTTTTTACAGAGGAGTTGATTCATCATCTGCTACTGAACGATTATGACTAACTGTGATTTAGTTTATTTTATATTTGTGCTTTTTATTGACCTCAGTTTAGATTTTGTTTAAAGTATTTATTTTATCTAAATGTTCTATATGGCAGCGCTGACTGTGTGTGTGTGGGTGTGTGTGTGTGTGTGTGTGTGTGTGTGTGTGTGTGTGTGTGTGTGTGTGTGTGTGTGTGTGTGTTTGTAATATAAAAATAATGAGTCTGTATAAATAAAAATCCACAAATGAACTTAATATAATCAGGAGGAAAAACAGGAATAAACAGAAGCGAATTAAAGACAGAATATAAACAAACACACTAACAGTATAATCACAGAAGTGCAGTTAAAGAACGAAAAAAAAGAAGGAAGGATAGAAAAAGTCATTTTAAATTTACTTTCAGTTCATTTTCAAACAGCTCCACATAAAGTGTGTTTTAAATAACAGTTTAATCACTTATATTAACCTCCTCACACTAAAACATTTTCACCATTTGACATTAAATAATTACTTTAACTGGAAACAGAAACAATCAAACACTGTTTTCAGATACATTTTTTTTTATCTTTTTGTGTCTTTTACAGTGGAAATGTGTATTTATTTATTTATTTTGAAGTAAATCTGTTAAACTCTTTATCTATTACTGAGGACAATGTTAATGTGTATGTGATGCATGTGAAGAGTTCATTTGCAAAAACAGATAACTCCATTTTTCTTTTTTTTCAGAAAATTTAATTTTTTACTCTACATTCCAGGTAATACTCATTGATTTGATATATTATTTATTCAATTTATTGGCTCTTACCAAATTAAATAAATAATATATCAAATGAATCAGTATTATCTGTGGAATGTAGAGTAAAAAATGACATTTTGTGAAAAAAAAGAAAAATGGAGTTATCTGTTTTTGCAAATTAACTCTTCATATATTTATAGATAGATATTTGATTTAACACCTGTATATTATATATATAATTATGTGTTTATTTATAGAAGTGATAACTCTTGTGTGATGTGTTATAATCTGCTGTAAACCTGGAACTTCTAATAAAGGAGTTTTTTATCTTATCTTTTCTTTTCTTATTGTCATATTATTGTATTATCTTATTTTTTATTTCTTATCTTTTTTTATTGTCGTATTATCTTACCTTATCTTATTTTATCCAGACTTATATTTTCTTTATTTATTTTATATTACCTTATCTTATATTGTCTTTTCTTTTCTTATCTCATTGTCATAATTGTGTTATCTTTTTCTTTATTTTCTTCTTGTCGTGTTATTGTATTATCTTATCTTATTTTTTATTTCTTATCTTTTCCTATTATCGTATTATCTTACCTTATCTTATTTTATCTTAACTTATCTTGTCTTTATTATTTTCTTATCTTATTGTCATATTGGATTATTTTATGTTACCTTATGTTTTCTTATTGTTGTATAATTGTATTATTTTATCTCATCTCATTTTATCTTATCGTGTGTGTGTGTGTGTGTGTGTGTGTGTGTGTGTGTGTGTAGAAGTACAGGATGGTGAGTCACCATCAGTCCATGAATGAACCAACTGATCCCTGCATCAAACTCCTGGGGACATGAACGGCAGAGGTGGACATCTGCCACCATTCATAAAAGTAAAAACACAAAGAAAAAAACTGAAAAACAAGACAAGGAAGAGGTGGAGGGAGAAGAAGGAGCGAAGGATGAAAAGGAAGAAGTTGTAAACAGGAGGTCTGAGCACCACAGACACAAACACCATGACAGGAGGATCATCTGAAAATATTACAGAAGAACAGGAGGTTTTTACAAAAGCGTTTAACCCTTTAACCACCAACACTGTAACCTTTACACAATATACAAAGAATAAGCAACAAAATGAACAGAAACAGCCAAAATGATCCGTAAAAAGCAACGAAAATTAACATTAAACTGACAAAATGATCTGTAACATGATCAAAGTGAGACACAAATGGAAGAAAAGTGAAGAAAAAATAATAAAATAAAAAGAAAATGTAGAAAAATAAACAAAATAAGCAACAAAATGAACAGAAACAGCCAAAATGATCCATAAAAAGCAACGAAAATTAACATTAAACTGATAAAATGATCTGTAACATGATCAAAGTGAGACACAAATGGAAGAAAAGTGAAGAAAAAATTATAGAATGAAAAGAAAATGTAGAAAATAAGCAACAAAACACACACAAACTAATGCATATATACAAAATAAAAAAATTAAATTTGCCAAAAAAAAAAAAAAAGTTGAAAGAAATGACTAGTATTTTAATTTGGTTGCAGCAGTTTTATCTTTTGCTTTCTCTTTTTTCTAAACCACTTGCTTTTTGACACTTGTTTATCTCCATACTTAGTTCCAACAAAACTCAGTGAAATCACATAAATACTACTAATAATAAATAAATAAAAAGGATTGAATTTTTCTTAATATTCAAACTAAACCAATACTTTACAGTGTTTCAATAGGTGTTGAAAACTGCAATATAATACTTTTAAATACACTTTAAAGGTCTATTTTTCATTGCATTTAATTATTATTTTTAGTTTTTTTAAGCAACTGCAGGTGAGTCTAAATAAAATCTAAAATATCCTGTGTCCTCCCATGTACAAATGTTTGTAATTAGACATTTTTAAAGCAGAAGATAAAATTTTAAATTATGGACAGAAACAAAATTAATAAATTAAATTAGCTGCAACATTAAGACAATTAAGACTCACATGTGAGACTATTTTCTGACCGTATTCATAAGGGTGTGTAGACGCAGTCAATATGAATGAACTTTATTTTACTTGTTTATATTAAAAACAACAACAACAACAACAACAACAACAACAACAACAGGAAAAAGCTGCACGTTTAATTATTTAGAACTAGAAAAGGCTTTTCTAGTCAGTGTGATTATATTATAAAACAACATCACTGTTTATTTAAAGATTCTTTCTACATTTATTCATCTTCTGGGTGTTTATTGTTAATGTCACTTTTGTCTTGATTTTTTCTTTTTTTTGGCAATTTGTTTGTTTCTTTTACACTTTTTCATTCACATAAGTTAACGATCGGCTGTTTTGTTTTTTTTTATTATTCAATTCAATTTGATTTTATTTCATTACGGGACCATGTACAATTTGTACCAGATTGTAGCTGCTGGCTAATTTGCATCTGTAAATTCTATATATTAAATATTTATATATTTTTTTGTTATTTTTAGGGCACTTTAAAACCACAAACGGAGGCGTACATGTTTGTCTGGACGCTATATTTGTTGTGTTTGTGGCTTTTAATAAAAATATCTGAAATTTAAAAAAAAAAAAAAGGGCTTGAGCAGAATCAATGTTCATTCTGTTCAACAACTACACACATAAAAGGTTCTTTTTTTTCTTTTTTGTGTGTGTGTGTGTGGGGGGGGGGGGGGATCGAGGGGCTCAAATATACAAAGTCTGAGTCGGAAATTCAATCCCTTCATAATTCCTGCCTCTTCTTCCCAATTACTTGAACTAATAAATCTTGGAAAATGGGAAGGTATTCCTTTTGCTCTTTAATGGACAGGAAGTCATTCATTAAATCTACAACACTGAATTCATCACATTGATCCCTGACAGGCAGAACTGTAATCTTTAACAGTAATACTTCTTATCAGCCGCCGCCATCTCTCTTTTCTCACTTTGGATACTGAAATATTAAAATCCTGTCTTATTCTTTTTACACGCCCTCCGGTATGTGCTGCTGCCGCCGTTCTGTCACCACCACCACCACCACCATCATCATCATCATCATCATCATCATCATCTTCATCATCATCATCTAACTGCTGCTCACGTTAAATTTTGCCCATCTCAGTTTTCAAAGCTTACTTTTCATTTTTGCAGAGTTTTGTAAAATGTTGAAAAATAGATGGATCTTAGAAATGATTGAGAGTCGAGTTCAGCGGTTGAAAGACGAACTAATGTTTCCACTTCAGGGAGAGAGAAAAAAAAAAGAAAGAAAAGAACGCACAATCGTTTTGGAGAAAAGAAAAGAAAAAAAGAAATGAAATTAAAAGGGTTAAAGTTGGTTGAATAAATATCAACTAGTCAAAAGTTGAAGAGATGAATGATTTACAGTTTTAGTCTTTTATAGAAACACATTTTTACAACATATTAAAATAAGTTTAAAAATGAGGTAATCCTAAGTGACTTAAATAACATAGACAAAACTAATTTTATACACAGATTTTGCCGTAATATTTGGACATATGTGAAACACAATGTTCCAAAACTGAGAGTAAAACACACAAAAAAAAATTTTTCAGTAAAGTTTAGAGTCAGTTTTCTAAAACTGATAAAAATGAGGTATAGTATTAAAATTGAACAAGAACCAGCAGTTTATTTTTGTCTTCTGTGTTGGATAAGACTTTCACAGTTTTACTGAAGAAATAAAAAAAAAAAAAAATGTTGTCCACTGCAAAGGACATTCTATAAAAAATGTAAAAATGCATCTGAAAAAAACTGTTGCATTGTGCTGTTTTTAAAAAAGACAATTATTTAACATAAAAAAAGGCAAAACGTGTACGTTTGTGTGCGTCAGGAGGATATGTTTGATTTGAAAACAGCCGTTTAGTTTTGACTAATTTAAAGAAACTTCTACAACATCTAGTTGAACCCTAACCCTAACCTGTACATGGACGTTGTTAAATGTCACAGGGATCCTCATATGTACAAAATGCAACAAAAAAAGATCTCTATTGGACGATAAACTTTTAGATTCCATGCGTTATCTGAGTAAAGTGTGATGATGCACATTTATGAGAACAAGTAAAAAATGATCCTAAAACTTTAACTGTTACTTTTAAAATCAGTTTCTTCATTAAATTTTCTTTTCTATTGTTCACACTTGGAAAAACTGACCAAAAAAATACTATGATATTAAAAAAAGCTACATATCTAGTGGGTTACAAATACATTCCACACAAAGAAGAGGTAGAAAGGAGAATAATGATAATAATCAAATCATGGAAATCCTCAATGACATATTTAACGTAGATTAAAGTCATTTTATCGACATATTTAGCCATAATATTGGACATATGTGTAACATAATGTTCCAAAACTGAGAGTAAACCAAAAAAATCGGATTGTTTTTTTTTTTCAGCAAAAGTTTAGAGTAAATTTTCTGTACAAAATAACAAAATCACCAAATATTATAGATTAAAACTGACGAAGATTAAGTCTGGTATTAACATTTAATAAAAGCTTGTGAAAGCTGTTTAGTTTTGACTAATTTAACGAAACTTCTACAACATCTAGTTGAAGTCAGACCTGTACATGGACGTTGCTAAATGTCACAGGGATCCTCATATGTACAAAATGCAACAAAAAAAGATCTCTATTGGATGATAAACTTTTAGATTCTGAGTAAAGTGTGATGCAAATTTATCAGAACAAGTAAAAAATGATCCTAAAGCTTTAACTGTTACTTTTAAAATCAGTTTCTTCATTAAATTCTCTTTAGTTTTGTTCACACTTGGAAAAACTGACCAAAAAAATACTATGATATTAAAAAAAAAGCTACATATCTAGTGGGTTACAAACACATTCAACACAAAGAAGAGGTAGAAAGAATAATAATAATAATAATAATCAAATCATGGAAATCCTAAATGACTTATTTAACATAGATTAAAGTCATTTTATCGACATATTTAGCCATAATATTGGACATATGTGTAACACAATAATCCAGATCTGACAGTAAAACACCAAAAAATCAGATTAATGTATTTTTGAGTAAAAGTTTACAGTAAATTTTCTGTTGTAGAAAGAAAAATAATGATAATAATAATAATAATCAAACCATGCACATGCGTATCAAGACAGAAAAAGATGAAGAGCACTGACCAAAACTTCGGTGTTGCAGACACGGCGGAAAGAGGACACTCGCGCTTAAATCCTGAAGCATCACGTCTCAAGTTAGACCACAATGAGCAACCAGTCTTGCCATTAGAGAACAAAAAAAAGTATGGAAAAAACAAAAGTAAAAAAAAAAAAAAACTGAAATAAGAAGATTTAAAAAAAAAACAACTTTAAGAACTGTTTTGATTTAAGGAAAGTCTGCGAGAAGGGAAAAAAATTATAGATCCATTCTTTTTTCTTTTTTTTTTGGTTGGTTTTGTTTTGTTTTGGCCCACCAAAGGAATGGAATTAAAGACGACAAGATGATGGTACAGCTGGACAAGATAGAGAGGTGTGCTGAGAGGAAGCAAAGAGAGAGAGAGAGAGAGAGAGAGAGAGAGAGGTAGGGGGAGGAGAATAAATGAGAGAGAGAGGAAGGGATGAAGTGAGAGAAAAACGAGGGCGAGGGAGAGGGAGCTCTGGTGGAGGTGGAGGTGGCGGCTGGCGTGCGGCGCGTTAGCTCCTGCCAAAAGCAGAAGAGACAGTGAGCGTCTCCGAGCCTTCTCCTGGTAATTTGTGATGACACTCTCTGGGTAGAGCCCTCCTCGGTCTCCCTCCAGACCCCCGTTCGCTCGCCCGCTCGCCTCACTCACACAGCCTCTAATGTATGCATGACACACAAGGTGCCTCTTCCACACAGGCTTTTAATTGGACTGCAACGCTCAGGCATGGAACTCCAGGGCTGCTGCTGCTGCTGCTGCTGCTGCGCCCCCCACCCACCCACCTCCACCACCACCTCTTCCCTCCCTCCACCACCTTACATTTGTTCCTAAATCTCTTCCTTTTTAGATTTCAAACCCTCACCTTCTGCCAGCCATGTCTCCTGCAGCTGACTGAGGTCCTGGAAAAGCTCTGCAGGGGGAAGACAAAGATGCAAAAGAGGAAAAGTTAAAAGTCCCACAGCAAAAGAGACACATGGGACACAGAAGATCTGAGTAGCAGGCCTGTGCGAGTGTGCACCTAATAACAAGTCAATTTGTATCCCTGACCACTGACACATGCACGGCTTCGTCAGGATCTTCACAGGATGCCGTGTTGTAATTGAGATTGTGTAGTTAGCCAACACAGGTGGCCGCAAACCAATTGAATTTTTGCTACATGTTTAGGAGCCGTGAAATTAACTTCTTTTTCTTCTTCTTCTTCCTAAAGCCCCCCCCCCACACACACACACACACACACACACACACACACACACACACACTTGTAACCCCTCTGCTTACCTTCAGTGTCCAGTGCCAGGTTAATGAATTTTCTCTTTCTGTCACTTGCTGCCGGCCTCTCGCTGCTTGTTTTTTTCACTTTCTGCAACAAAAAAAAACCGCACAAAAACAAATCAATGTGTTTCTATCCGGAGTCTAAAGCAGTGATTGTTGTTGCACAAATGCAAAAAGTATGAGTGAGACACTCTCACACAGTCAAACACACTTCACTTCATCAGGTAGAATGAACACGTTGCATGAGTAAAGCAGCACCCTAAGTAATGGGTATGTGGGTGAGCTCTTTATCTGAGGTGATTAGCTTCTATTTACATGAACTCTGAGGGACACAGGGGACTAGAGAGGTGAGGAAGGGCAACGCTCCAGGGGATTACAGGAACAAACATGTATATATTTATATATTTATATATACAGGGTGTCCCATAAGTCTCCACACATAGGAAAAAAATTATGTTTTTTGACATAAACCATTTTTATTTATGTAATATGGTCTATATGTGTTGCTCTTTATTCAAATGTGTTATCTGAAATATAAAGGAACATATGTTAGAACCATGTTTTATGTCTCCTGTGTGGAGACTTATCCTCCTGACCCCCCAAGAAAGTGAAATGTTTAGCTTTTTTACATGAAACAATTGTCTTTGATTGTTAACTGTACAATGCAACATTTTTATTTTATTTTTTTTTTTTACAAATATTTGTATTTATTCATAATTCCTTTTTTTAAATGGAATGCAATTTTCAAAGGAGAGATTTTTATTTTAAGTAAAACCGTGAAAATGTTGTCCCCTACAGAGAACAAAAATGCATTAGTGGGTCTCAGGAGGGTTTATGGGACACCCTTGTATATATTTTTTTTTTATCTGAACTCCTTTTTCCTTCAGTCATCACTCACTTTGGAATGAAAGTAAGGCACTTGCTGGTCGTGAATGCTGTCCATTCTCATGCACCGTCGTGGCGGAAATGACAAGTCTGTGTGTCCAGGTCATCCTTAAAAAAAGCCAGATAAGAAAAGTGAGGGATATTAATTCAAATGAAAAAATTAAAATGACAGCTTTACTCATAAAGGTTTGGTTGAAGCTTGCGGAGAAACGGAACAAATCTGACCAATGACTGATCTCCAGATGACAGATCCGTGCATTCGGTGCGTAAACGCGGAGCACGCGCAGCCGGAGGGAGAAGTAAAGCGATACAGTGAGTGGAAGGACCACTTTAGAAAGTAGTTGTCAGAGGTGTGTGTGACAGACAGACAGACAGACGCACTTACCGAACGTTTCCCCCTGAACGTGTGGACTACCACAGAGCGGTGGATGTCTCCACGGTCCGCGGCTGGTGCCTGCGCCAGTGGCCGCTCAGTGCGCGCAGTGGAGCGGCTGTGGCATCGCCTCCCAGGGCCTCCCATCCAAACAAGCCGCTCTGCTGCTTCCTATTGGTTGTCAATGTCTTTGACTGGAGCACATTTCTACCATTTCTATCAGTCATGCGGTTTGAGAAATGAAGAGAAACACGCGGCACGAGGACGGACATGCGCTTTAAGAAAGGTTTACACCTTACAAACTTATAGTCAAATGTGCATTTATTAGCAAGTGTTAAAAGTTAAGTATACGTTAGAAGCACCCACACACCCCTCCCACACACACATTTACACTGGTCTCCATGTCTCATGAGGACCTCTATATATATATATATATATATACACACACATATACACACATATATATATATATATATATATATATATATATATATATATATATATACATACATATATACATACATATATATATATATATATATATATATATATATATATATATATATATATATATATATATATATATATATATATATATATATATATATATATATATATATATATATATATATATATATATATATATATATATATAATATTATATTATAATTATATATATATATATATATATATATATATATATATATATATATATATATATATATATATATATATATATATATAATATATATATAATAAAAAATACTAATATTTTTTAAAAGATTTGAAAATAAATAAATAAATATTTTTTTTTTAAAGTAAACACATCTTCTAACTTCTGAAAAACTACATGTTTCTCTTAGTACCTGTTTCCTCCAAGCTTCATAGGGACTTCCAGAAAAAAAAAAGTATGTATAGGGCCACACCATTTGCATAAATGCATGCACTTAACACATTTCTATTTTACTTGTGGGGACTTTTATATTTAACCCTGAATTGTAGTCCCCATGGTGTCAGAGGTCCCGATGGTGTGACTGTGTAAATCAATGTCCCCATAAAGATAAGAACACACAAACACACATACACACACTTATATTGGTTTCCATGTCTCATGGGGACCAAGCTGGTATGTGTCAACAGATCTTCTTCTTTTAATTATATATATAATTTCAAAAATAGTAAAATAAAATAAAAAAAAGTAAAATAATAACATAATACAATTTTGAAAAGTTTTGTAAAATTAAATAGCTAAATAATTTTTAAACACATCTTCAAACTTCTGAAAAATACATGTTTCTCGTTGTACCTGTTTCCTTCATGCTTTACAGGGACTTCTGGGGGAAGCATACATATTTAACACAGATTTACATTTTACTAGTATTTAACCTTGGTGGGGACCTGAATTTTGGTCCCCATGGTGTCAAAAGTGACTGGCATGGTGTGACTGTGTAAATATATCAATGTCCCCATAAGGATAGGAATACACACTCACGAATGCACACACACCTTCTCCTTAGTGTGTTTACCCTCTCTGCGTCTCCTCTCTCCACGTCCACAGTGTGTACACACACACACACACTCTTCTGCGGTCCAGTTTGTGTCCATGGTAACAGTGTTTTGAAGCTCTTCCAGATGGACTGAAGCGCCAGCTCCCTCTATCCTGTAAGAGAGACTTTGTTGAGCAGTGGCTCAGACCTGCACCAGCCACTGACCTGAAGTAAAGAGCAGGTCACAGGCAAAACTGAGGACACCTAAACAAGTTACTACACCTGCACGCACACACACACACACACACACACACTTCAATCATCAATTCATGAATCCATATTCTCTGTTTCCATTAAAGGGTTATTTATTTAAACAAGTGAAAAACAAAATAATGAAGATGTGTAAGAAGAAATGTTAAAATCACAAACATCTCCTTTGTTCCACATTCAGCTGAAACAACAACTACAAAAACTGTAAAAGTACAAACAAAATACTTATACTGAAATAACAATAAGAGCATAAAAGCGAATAAATAAAAATGTGTGTGTATGTGCTTGTTGTCATATCTTTCTGAGGACATTGATGTGTTTATACAGTCACACCATGGGAACCTCTGACATCATGGGGACCTAAGTCCAGGTCCCCACGAGGGTTAACGTCTTAATACCTTTTGTCGCAAACATGCATCTAGCTATCTATTATATGTGCTATAGTCAAAATAATTGCCTCCACATAATTTAGAATTTCCTTTCATTTATTTATTTGTTTAACTTATATTTAAATTAAGGTGTTAAGGGGTTAAATATAAATGTAGGTCCCCACTAGTAAAATATAAATCTGTGTAAAATGTGCAAATTTATGTAAATGATATGGCCCTATAAACACATTAACTTGTTTTTTCTTGAAGTCCCCATAAAGCATGAGGGAAACAGGTGTAAAGCAAAACATGTATATTTCCAAGGCTTGAAGATGTATTTATTTATTTAATGTTTTAAAATGTTTTAATGTATTTATTTTTTAAAAAAGGAACATGTGTTTGCATTAACTATCAAACGGCTTCTTTACCTACAAGTCATGGTTACACACTTGGTCCTCATGAGTCATGGAGTCAGTGTGTGTGTGCGTGGTTGTGCATTTCAGATTTGTATCCAACTTATTAACTTACTAAAATGTTAACATGGAATTAATATACAACTTATAAAACAAAGACAAACATTTGTAGTGTTTGTGTAAAAACCTAAAGATCAACATCCACAACTTTTAAAATATACATGTCTTTGTCCGTTCTGAGTTTAACTTATTATCATTATTCTACGACCTTCTAGAACATTGCAACGGTTCCCATTCACTTTGAATTGACATCCCCAGCCTTCAGCGGGTGGATTTTTTTGATAACCGCCTGCTGCGTGATTAACGCCCGCTGCCAATGGCAATGAGTTTTGTCACATCAGATTCACGTTACCATATCACTCCGCAAGTAGTTCGGCCACTTTGAAAGTAAATATCCACTACATTGTAACGGCTATTTTATCTAATCTGTTAGCGTAGTAGCACTAATAAGCTGTAATAACTGTAGAATATGCAAGGGATAACGTACTGCCCACGCCTCACTATCGAAAAATATCTCCCTTCGGGGCAGAACAACACCCCTTCGCCTTCGGGGTCAGAGTGTTGTTCGGCCCCGTCAGGAAATATTTTTCTGATAGTCACGCATGGGGAATACATTATCCCTTGCTTAACAATAAAGCATAATGAATAAGTTGTGTCCAGCCAAAGACAGAAATGTGATTCTTCCTCATATGCATTTTTTTAATAACAGGCGGTGACGGAGGTAGTCGACAGGTATAAACAATGTACTCGTTGCTAGGCTACGGTGGACAGCGATTCAGAATGTAAAGTAAAGGGGTGTAAAGTAAGTTCTTTTAATTAGCGTGAGGTATGCTGGAAATCTCTCTCTCTTTCTCACTGTCTCTCTCTCTCTCTCTCTCTCTCACTGTCTCTCTCTCTCTCTCTCTCTCTCTCTCTCTCACTGTCTCTCTCTCTCTCTCGATATTGACTGTTTACACACAACTGAATAGAGCCCCCCCCCCCCAACCCTAACATATTAGGCTAATGCATAACTCTATTGTGCAGAAGAAATGTGCTAGTGATGACCAACATTGAACCAGCTGATCAGGTACTAGACACACACTCGAGCAAGCAGAGTGAGAGGGAGAGAGAGAGAGAGAGGGGTGCAGAGAGTTTTTGGGAGCAGAGAAAAAGAGTTAAATGTGTGTGTGTGTGACCAGCGACCAGAGCAGGCTCTCATTGGCTATTCCACAACATTATGTTGCCAAAATTTGTTCAGAATAATACAAAAATGACATCTATGATAATGCTGTGTTTTGATCCCATTTTATGCCTTATAGGACTCAATAATTGCAATGTGATAAGAACGAAATACGAACTACATAAGAGCGCAGTTCAATAAATGCAAAAATATAAAAAATATGATATCGTTTGTGAACGATCGTTCAATGAACTCGTTCAGGTACAACACTGATGATGGGGAAACTGGTCCATTAGCATTAGCATTAGCAGTGTATATTGAGTCCAATGATGCCATTGTACAAAACTTGTTTTCTGTGTTCCAGAATAAAAGTCATCCTGTGCACATAGACCATCATATTTATTATCATGTGTATAAGTAACACTTAGAAATAAAATATTAAGGATATAGTATCAATATAAGCTACAGTAAGATAAGCTTTGGCTATTTTTTTTAACCTAAGTCATGTCATCTGGCTGTGTTTCACTACTGTACGCTCACACAACCATCTGAGTACTGTGAGGTTCACGTTTCCTTCAAAACAAAGGAGCCAATCGGTGTCGTCAGGTGGGACTACCCCATGACTGGGCGGTGTTGTGGCTGGTGTGACATAAAGCGTCACGGCTTGAGTTCAACGTGAGTGGCTCAAGCAGCGCATCATTCAAGATGACGGACAGATTGTTCATCTCATCACATGCAAGGATTTTAGATAACAGATTGAAAACAGATTGGTTGCAGAAGGGTCCCAGATGGTATCATGAGATACCATCTGGAAAGAGTCAGGTACATTTTTTTAGCATGTTTAGTCCAAATAGCTTGCAATATTTTTCTGTTGATGTAGAACTTTTTACATTATTTTTATGTATTATTTTATCCTATTGTTTTAGCTCTTAAGCATTTGTGTTGAAAGAAAAAATGTGTCCTTGTTTTAATAATCCAAATTAAATAATTAAACACAACTCTATATCTGTTTTATCTCAGACATATGCAGGGCTGTTTCTTTTGTACAGTGTTATTACCTCTGCCAAGGAGCTTCTGTTTACACAAGGGTTTGTCCTTCCATGTTGTCATAGCAACAATATGATGCAAAAAGTCAGGCTTTGCTGATTTTGATAAAGGTACAGGTAAAATTTGGAGGTGATCTGACCCACTGTCTAGATACAAGAATGTTTTAATGGATTATTGTGGTCGTTGTCTACATGCACTTAGACCTTTTATGTCAAACAGGTGCAGTTCTGCACCTGTTTTATTAGTTTATTATCTTAAATGACTCAGCTTGACATGTTTAATTTTGTAATATGAGAGGTTATCATGACTGTACCCTGTTTGATTGTGATTTGTGGTAATTTGGTGCATATTTATAAATCATCTAAGGCAGGGGTCTCAAACTGATTTTCTTTCAGGGGTCACACTCAGCTCAATTTGATCTCCAGTGGGCCAAAGCAGTAAAATAATAACGTATTAACCTACACATAAGTTGCACTTTTTACTTTTACTTCAGTAAAGGAGTTGAATCAGTACTTCTACTTTTACCAGAGTATTTTTTTTCACACAAGTAGCTGTACTTCTACTGAAGTACAGAATGTGAGTACTTTTACCACCTCTGATCAGTTGCAAATCAAAGATGAACAAATATGGTCTTCAATACCGAGTGAATACCAGGGCAACAGAAGAACAAAACTGAAATAATTTTAAAAACCGACATGAATTTGTGCCACTGAGATAGTATTTGTTGCTGGAGCCACCGTCCACCACTCTGCTATTGACTATTAATGTCATATTTTGTTGCAAATCTGACACAGGACAAATCGAGGAAAAGGAATAACTGTTACTATTACCTCATCCTGCTGCACATTCATACATGTACTGTAACTTTCTTTGTATGTAGGATGACTGCCATGTCATTTTATAGTGTGTTTGTATATATAGCGATGTGACGAGAAACTAGATTGGGTTCACGAGACTGAGATGAACAAGTTTTTAAGAAAAATAAATTACAACTTATATGAATGGACTACAGACTTTTATTTAACTGAGTTACACATGGATTGTATAACTCTGTAAGCGTTAACTTTTAATGAACTTCTTCCTCTACAAATTGAAACTAAAATACAACATTAGTTGTAGTAGTTTAAATAAATAATATATTGTTCTTTTTTTCAAAATCAAATCTGGCACTTGACTGTGGAAGTTGTGTGGAGTGGAAACAAGTTCTATTGTCGAATAATATTTGAAGAGTTTCCAGCAAATTTATAGTGTTTTGGAACAAAAGTCACATCTGTAGTTATGTCATACAAACGCCATCGTTTGTGTATCTACACACAGAACACTGTAGACTATCAACCCAACGTACACATACAAACAATGGTGTAACATTAGCTGTACAGTCTATGAACATTAGTTTATATGGTCAACATTGTTTGTTCCTCTTCAATCAGTTGTTTTAGTAAAACACCGGTAGCAGTGTTAGCATATGATAACTTCTTCACCATTAACAGTATTGTCAGTTTCATAGCTAAAGCTTTCAGTTAATAGCTAAGTAGCTGAACTTACCATCAGATTGAAGTTTACATTTCTTAGATAGTCCGCTTGGTGACTTGTCTCCTCTGTAGCTGTGGCTAAAGACAGTGTGTCCCTGATACATGGAAGGCATGAACATTACCTCTGTGTGGCAGGTTTGTGGTCAAAACACTCTCTATCCACTCGTTCAGGTGTTTTCTTCACTTTTTACAACCAACAACAGCACACGTAGTTCCTGAACCACTGTTCCTCTTGTCGTTGTCCATCCTTGTCTCACTGAGAAAAATATCGGAGCTAGCAAAAATAAACCAGAGGCTGTGAGAATGGAAGTGAAAAGCATTGGTGGGAGGAGGGCAGGAAGTGGAGCGGAAACGGGTCTAAAACGTGTCTATAGTAAAACCTGTATACCTTAGCAAGGTTTGTATAATTACATTAATTAAAAAAAAAAAAAAAGAAGTGTTTTCCGGGTTCATTCTGCTTGCTTGCTGGATAACAAATCTCGCGAGACAGAACGAGAAATCTCGCAAAATTATATCTCGTCACACCCCTAATATATATATATATATATATATATATATATATATATATATATATATTTTTTTTTTTTTTTTTTTTTTTTTTTTTTTTTATTTTAAATTTGGATTGCAAATAAGGTGGTAATACAATGGTATTATTGATGTAATTTTATGGTAATATTGCCTTTGTAATTTCCATGCAGTTTCCAGTATAATTACTCTTCAGTTGCCAGGTAATAGTGACCTAAACAGCTTTTATTTTAAGTTATTAAAATGCTAATGATTTGTAGTTATTGAAATGATGAGTCACAGATTTACTTGCTTTTCTTTAATTGGCTCAAAAACAAGGAGATCATTTCCAGGGAAATACACAGCATCAGGACTGTAAAATGTATTATCACAATTTTTTTTTTATCAATTTCTATGCACACTCTATACACTATTTAGTGCCTCTTCCTACTTAATTACCTAGCTGTTTTGATAGTTATTACCATGAAATTACAGCAAAATTACCATAGAAATGTCCACATTAATGGAAGCTGTTTGCGTCGCTGTTACCTAGAAACTACAAAGTAATTACACTGGAAACTACATGGATATTAGTTGTAATAAGTGGTTACAAATGTATTATTACTATGAAATTACATCAAAATTACCATAGAATTATCACCTTATTGGCGATATGTAATGTAAAGTTTTACCTTTTATGTAATATAATTATTTGCATAAGATTTAATTTACATTTCTTTTACACACACACACACACACACACACACACACGTATATATATATATATATATATATATATATATATAGTCTATATTTTCAAATCAAGATTGATCGCGGGTTCAGAGAGAATTTAAAATTTTCTATGATTGAGTGAATGAGAAGACTTGACAATAAAGGATCTTTGAATGTCCACGATGTAGCATAAACAGAGTTGATCATCAGACAGACATATCGTGAGTCAGTGGTCATGCTGATGCCATCTTGGATCCAGGCAGGACTCCTTTACAGGGCAGGTGAAGTGGATGTGAAGTGAAGTATCATGTCGCAGCTGATGGCCCCCCACCCCCACACCCACCCACCACCAAAGCACCGGCTGCACTTGATGCAGGTCCAGCTCCGTCATCCAGCCAACTGACACTGAGACAATTGGAAGAAAGCTACAAACCAACCTGAACCAGTCGGACAAAAACACTTTATTTAATATTAACATTGTTAAAGTCCATGAAATTAGTATTTTCCATTTTCTCTTTCTAGTCTGGCCTTGACAGCAGTGGCTTTTAGACATGGAAAGAAAATTAATATGACATGACTGTGCTGTAGTTTAGGGGTTTTCACATTGTGAGAACGTGAACGCATCTCCTTTAAATTTTTTAAATGTATCATTTCTTAAACCTTTTTGTCTTTATCTGCATCTAGGTATGTTCTTAAATATCTCAGTGTTGTTATCCCCCCGAAGGGTATTGTGTTTGAGTTGTTGAGTGTGTTTGTTTGTTTGTTTGTTTGTCAGCAGATTTATAAAAAAAAAAAACTACTGGACCAATTTCCACAAAACTTTCAGGCAAGGTGCAAGGTGGTCCAGAATAGATCCAATTAAAATTTGGTGAATGTAGGTCAAAGGTCACAGTCACCAAAAATGTGTTTTCACAATAATAACATATAGGGCAAATCAGATAAAATGTGTGCAAACAGGGTGCAGCGTTTGTTGTGCTGGGCAACACTTATTTTTACCATTATTTTTTGTATTCTTAGATGTTCCTTCTTTATAATTAATTCATCATTTGATGCCTGAATTATGATATAACCTTGGTCCAGATTTCCTTACTCAGTGTTTTTAGTCATCTTTAGGCATGAAAATCACAATATGATTGTATTTTTTTTTTTTATGAACCCATTTTTCCTGGAATTACAAAAATATCCACTCAGCAGAAAAACTCATCATCAGAAAGTGATAGACTGTGTGGAAGTAAACATAGAAATGAATAAATAAATGAATGAATGAAAAAAAAATCAGCAAATCTCACATTTTAACAAACTCTAATACTAGTTATTATTACTTTAATTATTACTTCCTAGAGATAATATGCAAAAAAGAGACTACATTGTTCATCAAGGAGAGCAAGGTTACAGTAATAGTATTAATGTCAGTGTACTGGATGACACATAATCCACAAAACCTATTAATTTATAAGAGAACAGCTGTGGAATAACTGTCCACTTTGATAACCAGTATGCGTCAAAGGGTTAAAGTTCTTGCATATAATTATTAGTGTGTATTTTTCTTTAGTATAACAATTTAAGTGTTCCAACCTTCCCCTAGTAGTATTACGCCTTACCCCAGTACCAGGGCAGGTTATAACAGCATGTGATGGTGCATTAAATTGTATTAAATGTACAAGTGAATGTATTTCATAGCAGATAAATATAGGTACTACGTGTCAAAAACTGAACGCTACAAACAACTACTGAGTTACTTGTTCAAATAAAGTGCTCCAATTGTTCCCGGTCTCGCCTACATGAAGAACTAAAATGGAAGAAAAAAAAAAACAGTGGAGATTGACATTTAGTTATTTATAATCGATTAATAGGAAACCTGACATGAGCTTGAAAATGCTGTCATGACCTTTGACCTTGAATGACCTTAAGAGGTAAAAATCAAGGTCACATGATTGTAACTTGGAAAAGTGTGGTGATAAGTACTGTTACTATTGTTGACAGATAGATAGGTAACTACATATAGGCTCCAAAATGGCATCGTGACCTTTGACCTTGACAGATCAAATCCATCGTCTAATATTTTTAGAGGGAGACGTCCATTGAAAGATAAAATATTTGCGAGGGGTGGGGTTTGTTGTGCCGGCGGACACTTGTTTTTAACACATTTTTAAAACGCATTTTCTTTTTTAATGTCTCTTTTCACACATTTTAACATTTTTGTGTATTTTCTTCATAGTTTTTCAACACATTTTCAGATCTGTGTATGTTTTTAACATTTCCTCGCTATAATTTTTTACACATTTGTGTGTTTTAAACCATTCTCATTTCATTAAGCTTCCAGTCAAACATATTATAACACAATAACACACAGTGGCAGTGGAACATCATGAGGATCAATCCATGAAAAGTCAAATTTAAATAATGAGGTTCAGACTTCCTCCGTGCCTTGCTCGTCCCAGACTCTGTCCTCTCTCACTGTTACTTGAGGTGTAATTGTGGTTTATTCTGTAGTTATTTAACCACATGTTTAGCCTTTTTTCAGGTGTATTTTTCTCATATCGTGCCTCCCTTATAGTCCTCTATCGCCCCCCAGGGGAGGAACACCTCACTATTTAAAAAACACTGCTCTAGTTAGTTTATAGCTCTGAGTATTAAAAATGTAATGTTGATAAAATGTTACTTTTGATAAAGAAACGTGTGTTCCCAAACATTATTATTTGTAATAATTATCTTGCTGAGCTAAACATGTGAGTATGAAGGTTTTGTTTGATATTTTTCTTTTACAAAAATCCAAAACGAAACTAACATCCAACATTCTAATGTAAAGTGAACTGGTTTGATGCCAATGTGTCTGTTAGCTTCTAACATTTGTCTGTATTTTAGCAAAGTGTGGTAATAGATAGAGACTTTATTGTCATTCAAGTATACCCAAGAATCATTTTGATGTAAGGTTGGTTAAATTTAATAGAAACACTCAGACTCAGACAGCATACATTACACTGATGTACAAGTAAAAGCTTCTAGAATAAAACTAATGAAGTGGGTGAAATGAACAAAATATGGAGGAAAGTAAAAAATATAAAAAATAAGGAAGAAAATTAGTAAATGAACAAATTCTGACAGAAAATGAACAAAATGTATATAACAAAATTACAAAATAATCAAGACAATTCAAAGAAACAAATTAATGAAGAAAATGAAGACAATATGGAGGAAAATTGACAAAATATGGAGGATTTTTCTTTTTTTAAAAAAGAAAGAAAATTAATAAATGAACAAAAATTCACAAATTTTTAAAGAATTTTTTAAAATTCACAAAATAATCAAGACAATTCATAAAAATCAACACATTAAGTGAGGAAAATGTACAAGATATGGAGAGAAAAAAAAACAATAAAGTGAACAAAGAAAAAACTAATTCTAAAAGAAAAGGAACAAAATGTGTAAGAATTCACAAAGTAATCAAGAAAATTCACAGAAATAAATAAATTAAAGAAAAAAATTATCTTAAGATGGATGAAAATTAAAAACAGCACCAACATTGGTCTACAAGTACAATGCTTCTGGAAGAAAACTAATGAAATGTTCTCATATGTGTGTTAGTGTGTTACGACTGCGGTCGTTCCGTTTGTGTGGTCTCCTGTGTGTTTTTATTGTCAATCAAAGATGCAAATCAACTGCGCAGTAACTCTGCGACGATTGGACGCTATTGCGACACATCAGCAGTGGATTGGCGGAGAGATCCCAGATGGTGCCATATAAAGACACCTTTGTGACGTCATCTGGGGTTCAGAGGATCAGAGGGCGTGGCGAACCTTTCTCTGGCTACCAGCATGGACATGTCGAGTGAAAGCAGTGATTTCTGTTTAGAGACTTTTGTTAAGTAATCACAGTGGGCAGTCACCCTTTCTTTGTTAGAGGTTTGTGAGAGAGATAAATGGCATTTTGTTTGTTGTGTTAGTTGGTGCTGCTCACTGTCGTTTTTTTGTTAACCACCCTTTTGTAAAATAAATATATTCATTTGACTTGAGAAACCGGTGTGTCCACTGCTTGGGACCAGGGGAAGGGTGCCACTTTCATGCTGCGTTCAGTGACCCCTCGGCTGGGCGTAACATAGTGATAAATAAAACTCAAGTCTCAGGGCGTATTCACATGGTAAAGTCCTCACCAAGGTTCGCACTGTCCGGACCAAGGTTTGGACCAGAACCTTTTTTTTGCATTTTCACACTGTACTTATAATCTGGACTTTATTTACAGTCTTCATTCACACTGCATTCACACAGCGTGCGTCTCTCTATACTCGACCCTGATTGGTTAGTAGATGAGTGCGCTACACTGTTGCAGGAAATGCTCCCAGATAATGGACTCAGTTACTAGTTCCATAATTTTTGCCCTATTTTGGCAATGTTGCCAACTCTCGTACCAGTGTTCCCACCAGCGGCTTGTCTCCAATTCAGTCTTTATAGTATCATCTGACCAAATTTCAATGAAATACCTGGTTTCCTCGTCTCCGCATGTATTGCCGCGACTCATGCTTGGACGTTGACTAGATTCCGCGCACATGATTGTGACGTAATTGGTCCGATAGTCCGGACTTTCCTAAACAGACCCTTCACACTGTGCACCAGCGAACCTTGGTCCGGACCGAGACTACCTCCTCAGCTCGGACCAAAGACTTGGTCTTTAGTCCGGACCAAGGTTCGGGGGAGGTTTCACACTTGTCAATAAGGTTTGAACTTTCCTGGAAAGTCCGAAAGTCCAGATTTTCTGAGTGCTATGTGAATAGGCCCTTAAATGATGGTTGGATCAAGTTTCCAACATAAGTCTGGGGTCAAAATGTGAAATTCTTAGAATGAACAAGAGAATAGGTTTTAATCCAAAGGAATATTGTTGTCAGATCTACCAGATCTACTTCCAAACACTGTCTGTACATTATGATCCATTCACTTTACAGGTTCTTTCTAGTGGAATATTTACTAATCCGTTTTATACATGTACATAAACCAGCATATATGTGGAATAACACACCATCATATATATTAAAAACATGAACTAACCAACACTAAAGTCATTTGTTTTATTGTTCATCTTATTAAAGTATGTAAGATTTAACACATTTAATGTCTGAAGCAGATCATTTCTAAAAAAAAACAAACAAAAAAACATCAGTGTAATTCACACAGTACATGTGGGGACATGATGGGACTTTTATGGCGGTTCTGGGTACGGTAAACACAAAAAAGACTGAGGGTTCAGAAGCAAACACAGATTGAATGATGGGCTGGAAACTCAGTTACTGTGGCTCAGTTGGTAGAGTAGGTCAACCAATGACCAGAGATTTGGCAGTTCAAATCCTGGGTCGACGTGTCCTTGCATCAAGACAGTAGGGTCTGGCAGCAGCACCTACTGAGGACAGTGTAAGCTTCATAGATGGTTATGCTTGAGCTGAGTTCATTTGATCATTTTTACATCTGAACAAAAAATACTCAGTAAGTGAAAAAGAATGTAGTGCTCAAAATACCAGTCAGCAGTTTGCAGAAATATCTATGATTGGAGAAAAAAAACATAATTAGTTGCAGTTTTGCAGAATAAAAAAAAATCAGTGTTGAGATTCAATTGTTCACAATTTGTCAAACAGTCACACACTAAAGTCTGTGCAGCACAAAAATGGAGGCATTTTGTCCATATAAGGAAATATGCGGTAGAGCCCTGCACTTCTGCGAGACCCCGCGGGACCCAATGCAAAGCAATGTGGCCTGGGACAAATTTTGAAAGCTCAGTGCGGGCGGGAGAGGGACTGTAGAATGTGGGAGCAGTGATAAGCTGTAGTCCCACAAACTAAAAATGTGTTTAAAATAAAAGCTATAAATGATAAGCTTAGTTCACTAGCCATGAACGATGTCTGTTCATGGGTAGTCACCTGGTGTCTCCTTTCCCCCCTCCCCCTGGGGGGAGTGGTGGCTCTCTTGACAGTGTCTGCGTGGGAGCCATGGACGACAAGATCTGCAGTGACTCGCCTGTGCTGACCTGTGACCCCAGACCCCCTCCCTTGCCTGTCTGGTGTCTGGACCAGGCCCCCCCCTTCATTTATAAATGGACGTTCATCTATAGTCTGTCTGTCCATGGGAGTTCATCTGTCCTTCAGTGTGGTTCTCCTCAAGATTTCTTCTTTTTCCAACTGGGTTTTGTGATTTGGGGCTTTATAAATAAAATTGAATTGAATTAAAATGATTAATTTTGACTATCATATATACGTGAGATGGGGGGAGGTCCCGCGAAGGAACCCTCCCAGCACTGAGCGGCCGACCCTGACCCACCGAGGTTGAATCCCCTGTGTGGACTGCCTGGACCCCACCCAGTTTCACTCTCTCTTCAGTTATTTTCAACGTTCCCTTCAGGTACTTGTGGACGATCGGTCTGGTGTCAGTATTTAACCTTAGATGGAGTTTAAAACCTGCTGCTGCAACACTGTCTCACTGTCAGTGCATCAAACTACAACACTGAGGTGTTCCTCAGTCTCTAATTCAGACGCGGTGGGTTTCTAACCCGTCCACGGTAATATGAGACGCTTGGAAACACTTTTTGCTCGAGGTAAAGGATAGGGTTAGGGGTTAGGGTTCTGAGCGTCACACATTAAGTGGATGGGTTAGAATCCCACTGCATCTCAATTAGAAACCTTCTGTGTCAGAAACCG
This sequence comes from Siphamia tubifer, assembly GCA_020466265.1. NCBI lineage: Eukaryota > Metazoa > Chordata > Actinopteri > Kurtiformes > Apogonidae > Siphamia > Siphamia tubifer. Next base: position 12,274,778 of record CM035798.1, on the reverse strand, counting down.
ATGGTTGGATTTTGACACATTGCCTGCCTGCTAAGGCATTTTCAGGGCACTCAAACAACCCGACTCTCTGAAGACTGGACCCTGGCATGATGGGGGCTGTTACGGACCTCACACTGTCCATGGGCTGAGCCCTGATCGGAAGGAGTCCGGCCCCTGAGAGACACCGTGTAAGCGCTCCACCGTACGCCACATTTACACTCATGTTGAATCCTGCAAGATTTGTGGGTGGGAGTGGGACAAAATTTGGCAGGACCGGGACTGGAAATTCTGTCCTGCAATGATCTTTAATTATCTTTTACAAACAGGAGAAGACAACCAAATAAAGACAGTTTATATTGTCCCATGTTGGAAGCCTGTGGGAGGAACTGACAAGTACCTGAGCAGTGTTCAGTAGTTTCTACCATACATCTGCCACCAGTCAACATATTTACTTTTCTTAATCTAAGCTAAATGGATCCATGTTTAGTGTCCAGTGTTGTACCTGAACGAGTTCATTGAACGATCGTTCACTTTTGCCAAATGAACGAGAAGTTGTGAACGCGGTTATTCTGGCATTTATTGAACTGTGCTCTTATGTAGTTCACATTTCGTTCTTATCACGTTGTAATTATTGAGTCCTATAAGGCATAAAATGGGATCAAAACACAGCATTATCATAGATGTCATTTTTGTATTATTCTGAACAAATTTTGGCAACATAATGTGGTGGAATAGCCAATGAGAAGCGTTTTGGGTGGGGCAGAGAGAGAGAGAGAGAGAGAGAGAGAGAGAGAGGGAGAGTGGGGAGAGTTTTTGGGAGCAGAGAAAAAGAGCTGGAAATAAACATTGAAAATGAAGCTCACTGAAACCGCTCCTTGTGTTCTAAGAACCTGCAGAGGGAAGTTAACCCCGGGGTAAGGTACTTACTTCAGCCCTGGAGGGCCGGCATTTTCCCCTGATTTCCTGACTACGGTCAGGATAACGTTAGGAACGGTTAATAATAAGTTTACAATAATAACACAAAAAAAGAATGAAAAAGTTCATTTCCATGAACTTCTAGTTCATAATTTGGAAGAATGAACGATGAACTGAACTAATTCATATTGAGTAACTTGAACTGAACTTTGAACTAGTTCCTAATCAAGGTGAACTTTCCCAACACTGTTAGTGTCTATGTGTTTCTGACTGATGATATTAGTGACATAATGACACTGAACATGACAAGTAATACACATTGAGTTCAGAGTTCATCCATGGCTCAGGTGGTAGTGTTGGTCATCCATTAACCAAAGGGTTGGTGGTTCCATTCCTACTCTGCCCTAGTCAGTCCATTGTGTCCTTGGACAAAGACACTCCACCCTCCTTTCCTCCAGTGTCACATTGGTGTATGAATGTTTGCTGGTGGTCAGAGGGGCTGCAGGGACGAACTGTCGGCCACTCTTCTGTGAATCTGTCCCAGGGCAACTGTGGATACAAATGTAGTTTAACACCACCAGAGAGAAAATGTGAGAATGGATTAATAATGCAAAACATTATAGGTGCCTTGAAAAGCACTATAAAAATCTAATCAATTGTCAATTATTATTATTGTTAAATGCTGTCAATATAGGTATTCCAATACAATCCATTTTATTCATAGAGCACACATTTAAACATCTACAATGGTTCCAAAGTGCTGTAAGTGTGCTTTTTATTTATGCTATATTGTCTTTGTCTTGTTATTTTATCAATTATTGTCTTTTGAAAGATAAAATGTTTTTGTGTTTGACATATTTGAAATAAAATGACTAAACTAAACTAATATAAAATAACATAAAAGACAATCAAAAGCTAAGAAAAAAATACGAAGAAAAAACACAATAAAGCATAATCAATAAATAACTAATACATGGACCCCTACTTCCGCACCGGCAAAACTTAAATGGCAAATATGACAGCAACGACCAAAAGTTATTGTACCATAGCAGGATGTTGTTGTAACGTCCAGAAGCAGTCTTATATTTTGTTCCACTCTTTACCTGTTAACGGCAAAGCTGGACGAAAACGGCTCCCAGCTATTCAGCGTTATGAGTTTTATAATTAAAAAGAGAAGCACTTCCGTCTGCAGCAGACACTTCACATCAGAACACTACATCCTGGGGAAGACTGTTTGAAACCACAGTCTGTCCGCAGCATTTTTCTTGGAATGATTATATTCCTACAGGAAAAAGGAGCCAGTATATGAACGCTGTCAAAAACAGCAGCTGTTAACGTCGGTATGAGTTGATATAAAACAAATGTCCATGGTTTTAATGTTATGTCGAACACAAATAAGTAATGTTGTCCTTAACCTGTAGTTAGGATCTTTAGCCTTTAGATGCCAGTACATCAATGTCAGCAGTAAACAACAGTAGCATTGGAAGAAAAGAGTTGAAATAGGCATAGAACTGCAGCCAGTGAACAGTAGTTACTACAACAGTAGTAAGTCACAGTAAATGTATGTATGTATGTTTGTGAGGTTCCTCTTTTTTTCTTTGTGATGGGTAGCATCTAGTCCTCACAAAAAGATATTGACTTGAACCATAGACAGAACAAATATAAAATAGTGAAATAGTCCATGTCCTCTATACTATCCATACATAACCATATAACCCTAGTCATGGTATGAGTGGATATAGTAATGATTTGTGGTCGTAGTTATCAGTTCAGGGCGCTCTCTACTTACATTTATACTTTTTCCTCACTGAAAAAAATCATAGCCTTTATCAAGTTATTTTTTCGTTTCCTCCACGATTCTCCCAATATCTGCAAATGTTAAAAGTGGCAAATTTCTTCAGGAACTTGAAAAGGCTCTTTCAATATTACCGGATTTGTAACGTCTTGACGTTTAACAGGAAGTTCGGTCACGCTCCTGTGACGTACTTCCTCTTTTTGTGAAAAAGGTCCATTAAGTGACAGATTATTGAGTTGTGAAGGTTGTAGAGTGAGGCTTGGGGATTTACAGAAAGTGTTTACCAATGAGAGAAGAACATTTTGACAACTTAAAATATTGCAGAAAACTGAAAAAAAAAAGCATTTAACCACTAGAATGTGATTTCAAACCCAACCTACTGTATCTGAAGGGGTTCAAAGGTCATTAGAGAAAGCACACAACACTATGTCAAACAACAAATGATTTTTTTTAATGGTTTCCTTTAACATTTTTCTCAGTTTTTTGCAGGCATATTTTAGGCAGAATAACACATCTGTGTGATTTAGAGAAAGAAGCCGTAAGCAGAAAAAAATAATACTGTGTACAAAAATACAACCTGACTGTACAAACGCTGCATTGTTACAAAGCAAAGACATCAGCACGCATCAGTCTCCACAGGCATTTGGCACTTTTAAAGACTCAAACAGTCAAGTCGAGATTTATTCTCAGAAACCATGCAGGAGTGTAGACGAGGAAAAAACATCATTTTGGAACTGTAACGATATAAAAACAACAAAAAGAAAGGAGCAGTTGTTGGTGAGAAATGACGTGAATCACTGTCATTTATGTTTATGTTATTTTACATCCAGAGTAACTGAATGTATTTGTGCGATTTCTATAAAGACTGAAAAAACAATATTATTTTTAAAATTGTAAAAATACCCTTAACGCCTACTGTCGCAAATATGCAACATAATTGTATGTGCTATAGGCAAATTAATTATCTCAATTTATTTAGAAAATTTTTAGATTAATAATTTTAATCAGATCATTCACAGGGTTTATATGGATTAATTTCAATAAATCATGATTACAATATTTTATGTTGGTTGACTGTTCTAAGGTTTTCTTTTGTTTTACTGAAATTTCCCACAAAATACATGAAGGTAACATGAAAAAATGTGAAGAAAAAACATACTAAAATCCAGTAAAATTCAGCAGAAAATATAAACAACACAAAAAACGTGATTAAAAGTCCAAAACATATTCAAAAACTTTTCTAAATTACAGAAAAAAAACACCAAAAAATTTGAGAAAATATCCAAAAAATATGAAAAAATATGCATTGGGTTGAAGTGAATTAATAATCAGATTAATCATGATGATGGATTAATCTGCATTAAAAAAATATAAAAAGGACATAATTTTTTTTAAAAAAAAAGGTCTGAAGGAGACAAAACAGTCAAGTGACAAAATGTGTTTTGATAATCATTAATAAAAATTAATTCAAAGCAACCCTGTGATTAATCTGATTAGAAAATGTAACCATTTGTCAGCCCAAGTTTTAAGATAATCATGTATCTCCATTTTCACTCTGAAATTTTACTCTGAATATCACACAGGTCTATTAGAGTTTTATTATGTGGAGTGAAGTTTACAGAGATTTTGAGGAATAAAAATGTCAACTTTTCAAAAGGTGTGCTTTGTGAACGCTGCTAAATGCTTCTGGAAGCTACTCTTTTTGGATTCTACTGATTTGTAATATTGATTTTTTAAATCAAGCTTGTACTTTACATGTCAATACTCATTTTGTGTCAAGACTGAACAGCTTAACGTATGCTTGTATGCACAGTGGACTGTAAACACTCAGCAGAAACATATGAACAAATCAATGACAGCAGGAGGTCAAAATGGAAAAAGGCAATCGTACTGTAACTGTAACACTCAGGATTTCAGTTCTCTTCAAGGGTTAATACTTTTCTCACAACAAAAACATAACAAACAGAATACACTAAAAGTATGGAGGACTAAAACTGCCAAAAATAAATGAATAAATGTCATTAAATAGATTAAATACATGTCATTGATTAATTCAAATTTTAATTACAGAGATGAATGTGTTATTAAATTTGTCATAAATTTATTAACTACCAATTCAATTTAGGTAACCCCCCCCCATTATTTCAGAAATAATTCATTATTTCATGGTCCTTGTGTTGCAGTGGATGATGAATGTATTTTATCTGTCAAACTCGTCCATCAAATCCACTACATTTCATCTAGAGGTTAGAGGTATATGTATACCTTTCTGTGTGGAGTTTACATGTCCTCCTCATGTCTGCGTGGGTTTTCTCCAGGTACCCCAGTTTCCTCCCTCCTACCAATTAATTTTAGGTAACAAAAACATTTATTATTATTTGATTAATTCATTCATTATTTAGATTTTGAATTTTAATAGTTTATTTCAGTTACAAAATTACAGTAGTGCAGTGGTTAGCACTTGTGCCTCACAACATGAAGGACCCTGGTTTGATTCCCACACCAGACCTTTCTGTGTGGAGTTTACATGTTCTCCTCGTGTCTGCGTGGGTTTTCTCCAGTTTCCTCCCACCATCCAAACACATGCACTGATAGGTTAACCGGTTAATCTAAATTGTCCATAGGTGTGAATGTGAGAGTGATTGTTTGTTCAGCCCTGAGATGAACTGGAGACTCATACAAACAAAGAAAGGTTTGGGGCACATTTGGTGAGAATTTTAAAGATGAGAAGTGACTCCCAGTGTTTTTTTTTCTGTGGAAACTGGGTCCAAATGTGTTTTTGGGTGTTACGGGTCATCGGCCCCTGGTTTAGATGCTGGGTGTTGATAACTATTAAGTGATGAAGAAGGACAAAAATATTTTCTCAACGTATAATTTCTCAAGCAATGACATCAAATGTTAACACAAATGCAGGTGTGTGAGTAAGGTTATGTGATGTTTATAAAGACCATTGACAAATTTTTTAAAAATGTGGGTCAAGAACTGTAATTTTGTGGTTCAAGCTGCGGGCAGGACAGTTAAAAAAGCAGTTGATTGTGTGTCGACTGCGCATATGTATATATATATATATATATATATATATATATATATATATATATATATATATATATATATATTCTCCTCGTCTCATCATCTGAACCCACTTTATCCTCACTAGGGTCACAGAGGTCACTAGGGGCCTAATCCAGCTACAATGGGTGAAGGCGGGGTACACCCTGTATGAGTCGTCATTTCATCTCAGGGCTGAACATATATAGACAAACAATCACTCTCACATTCACACCTATGGACAATTTAGATTAACCGGTTAACCTATCAGTGCATGTGTTTGGATGGTGGGAGGAAATTGGAGAAAAACCACACGTACACGAGGAGAACATGTAAACTCCACACAGAAAGGTCTGGTGTGGGAATCAAACCAGGGTCCTTCATGTTGTGAGGCACGAGTGCGAACCACTGCACTACTGTAATTTTGTAACTGAAATAAACTATTAAAATTCAAAATCTAAATAATGAATGAATTAATCAAATAATAATAAATGTTTTTGTTACCTAAAATTAATTGGTAAAATTTATAAATTTTATTCAAATTTTAATGAATTAATGACATATTTAATTAATTATTTCATAATCTATTTATTTATTTAATTTTGGCACTCTTAGTTCTCCATAAAAAAGCACATCTTTATCATAAATATGATATGATTAAACCGAGTAACTCTGTCAACAGATTACAGGCAGAATTTTTTATTTTTTTTTAAAAGTTCATTTTCCACAAATGTCAAACCAGATGTGGATCACTCATGCACAAGGTCCTGAAGACTTTAGTACAATGTCAAAACAAGCAGTGTCATGCATTTGTATGATTAGAAGTGTTTTTAAAGGAATGTTTAGTACTTTCTACTTAACATTTACTGACGGAGCAGCAGCACGGCAGTTGAAATTTGACAAGGATGACTCACAGGAGCAAAACAACAACAACATTAGAACAACATTTTTTAAAAAAAATGTATCTTTTAACTACTTTAAGGTTTTCATGAGTTGTGTACTGAAGTAAATGTGGAGCAAAGAGAACAACACATCTAAATAAACACATTTGGGGATGATCAGCTGCAGAACTCCAGATATGTCAGATCTTCTACCACTGTCCATCATGCATCAGGGATATGCAAATGCAAACCCCAGAAAACTGGTAAAAAAAAACCAAAACAAAAAAAACCCAACAAACATCAATAGCAGCAAAATAGAAATAAATAAATAAAAAACAACATATCACAAAAAACACATTCATCTGTGGATTTATTCCACGTGGCACAAATCACAACAGCCAAAATAGAAATAGACTTTTAGAAAACAGGTCATTTGTAGAAATGGACCTCCACAAATAGCTTGACTATTTTTGCAGCGAAACTACAGAACACACTGCAGATCAAAGTGCCTTGCTCACTGTCACTTCAGCTCCTGTGTGTGGAATCCACATGCTGCAGACCAGACCCACTCTGAACCTGGTGTTTACTGGACTATCAGACTGTCAAAGACCCCCCCACACACACACACCACCACCACCGCTACTGCTGCTGCTGCTGCTGCTGCTGGTCCCACTCATGATGCCTGTTCTGCAGATCTGTGAACGCAGGCTGGTCATCAGTCTTTGCTCTCACTGCGCGTTCGCCTGATGATGGAGGAGAAGAAGCTGCGACCTTGACCTGGTCCCATCAACATGGGCGCCTGGTTCTTGTGGACGATTTCAATCTGGTATTTAGAATAAAGAAAGAAGAGTGTTTTCAATGTTTTTATTGAGGCACATCACAAAAGTGTTATAGAATTATTACTAAATTATAGCCTAGCAGCGCTATCCCTATTTATTACATGTATAGGTCTAGGAACATAGTCAGGGGGTGCGGGGCTAAAAGGTTGTCTTTCAAATCCTTCTGTATGCAATAGGACGGTGATACAACCAATCAGTGTAATCTTTAGGATAACGTAGTTAGGATAACGTAGTTAGACGCTGGAAAGCTCACAGAGGAGTAAGTTAGAAATGACTAAACAAAATGGTGGATTATGGAGCTTAACGACTGTTGTCGCATCTGTAAAAATAATTTCAAGATTGTTGACGTTTTCTCACATTCTTCACTCATCTTTGATAAAAGGAAATCACCACCCATTGTTTTTCTTCTTCTATGGTTGTTTCCGGTTGCTTCTCTGTGAATTGTTACAGTGTCACTTTGTTAGCCCCGCCCTCTGACTCTATACTTCACCGTGATTTGTCAGCCAGTTTCAGGGAAATCTAGCCAAAAGTTACATTGAGCGTAACTAGACTACTACTGTAGCACATTAGATTTGCTGCGGCTAGGGGGGTGGGGGGGTGGGGGCGGTTCTAGTGTGGCTACACAGTAAATTTTGCAGTGTTAAATCAACACTTAGAGAGTTTATTTAACTATTTCTAGAGTGTATTTGGTCCCATTGTCTCCAAATTAACACTGCAAAATCTACAGTGTAGGCTAGCAAAATTACTGGTATATCAGATATCCACATATAATGCTTTCAGTCTTTTTTTTCAAATTAAAGATAGAAAACACAAACAGGGAATAATTGACATATGTAGAAAATACAAATAAAGAAAAACAAATTAAACCAAAAAGAAAAATTTAAATCTCTTAACCCCCCCCCCCCCCATCCAACCCACCTGACCTGGCCCAACATAGACCAGCTGTCATTCCACTACTTTGTTATGTTAAAGTGAGGAAAATAGCTTCTAGTACGGAGGTGTGAGATAGAGAATGAAAGGTTATCACATTTTTTCAAAGCGTGGCAGATTATCCATAAGAGTGTACATTAACTCTCTTCACTTAGTTAGTCATGTCACTAAGCCATATCTTAATGAAGAGGAATAAGTATAACATAAGGTTTGTTTTGAAGATTGAGGCTATGTTTATATGGAGACGATTGGATCGCCTTCACATTTTTATCTGTATTTATACGATCTCTGTCAGGGCGGCTGTAGCTCAGTTGGTAGAGTGGGTCGCCCAATGACCGAGAGGTTGGCGGTTCGTGTCCCAACTCTGGCTGTCCACATGTCGAAGTGTCCTTGGGCAAGACACTGAACCCTGACTTAGGCCCCCAGTAGGACTGACCTTAGACTTTAGAAACCTACTGGTGTATGAGTATGGGTGAATGTGAAACTAATGTAAAGCGCTTTGAGCACCATGAAGGTGGAGAAGCGCTATATAAATGCAGTCCATTTACCATTAAAGGGGACATATCATGTCCATTTTCCAGCAGTGGACACAGTTCCCTGGTGTCTCAGTGACCTGTCCGTCACATGCTTTGGTCAAAATATCACATTGATGCAGAAACAGGAGCCTCTTCGACCTGAAGAAACAGCCTTTTTAAAACACTGGGTTTTAATGCCTCATGCTTTCATGCAAATGAGCCACAGCTGACTCCACCCCTATCTTCTGACTCCGCCCCTCTCTTCTACATTCTATCAAGAAGAAGAAGACAAAAAAATGGAACCTGGAACCTGAAAAAGTTGAGGCAGAAAAAAAGAGACAAAGACACAGATGAAATAAAATCATCTGGAGAGAATCAAAGTGGACCGAGTGCTGAGTTTTACAGCCCTGGTGCCTTCAAGTGCTGGTCTGCATGTTTGTGTCTGATTTGTCTGGACCCAGAGGAGCCACGACACCAGAGGAGCCACGACACCACAGTCGCGGTGCCACCCACGGAGCAGCCCATCCCAGACCAAGTGCATACACACAGCAACCAGGGCTCAGATCCCAACGCACTGGACACACACCAGGATATGATAGAGAATAATGGAGGATCTGAGCAGAGGTCATGTGACCAGTAGGTGGGGTTAGCTGAGCTGCTGGGGTGTAAATACACTTGTAGCATCCTGTATTTTGTTTACAAATTGGAGTGATAGAGTTGCTCACCCATTGGCTGGTAGGGAGTTGTATCTTCATGATACCCATGATGCTTTTCATGTGTCTTTGACACTCATTGGTCACAGAGTTCAAACACACTTAAAGGACAGAGTTACTGTTTCATGAGTTTCATTTGACTCCTCCTCCCTCACTCCCTCACTCCCTCACCACAAACTTCACTTCACTACGCACTCGCCCTTACTTATCTTGGGCGTAGTTTGCTCAACCGCAGTGGTAAATGATTTGCATGTCATTTTTATGGTTTAATAAGTAATTTTATTTGACTTTTAACACATATTTTATACAAAATTGGTATACTTATTGGGTTTAGGGCAGGCATGGGCAAACTATTCCACAAAAGGGCCGGTGTGGCTGCAGGTTTTTGTTCCAACCAAGAGTTCACCGTTTGACCAATTGACTCTCTGAAGACTGAGATCAGTTGATTAATTGAGTCCAGTCTGGTTTGCTGCTGCTTGGTTGGAACAAAAATGTGGAGTCACACTGGCCCTTTGTGGGATAGTTTGGACATGCCTGGTTTAGGGGGTAGTATTGGGGGCCTTGGAACGAATCAGGCCTTTTATATGTAAAATGTGACTCTACTTAAAGCTGTCATTCCATGGTTATTTCATTAATATTACTATTTTCTCCATTGTTATTGAATACATTGTGTATTGGTTCTATTTTAAAAAACGTCTGGATTGTTTTGTTTCCAGCTGTTTTTACACAGTAGAAAAATTACTTCAGGTCGAACAACAGAGTTTACCGGTACTTCCTCATCCATGTCCATGACGCGGTGATGTGGCGTCTCTGATTGGCTCAGAATGCGTGAAGGAACACTCCCCCCTCCCCTCTCACTGTGTGTGTGTGTTTTATCCAAGTAACATCCAGCTAGGTTTCGTGCCGTTGCTTGTTCTGAAAACTTGCAGGAAAAAAATTATGCTTTATTTGAGCTGGGCATGTCTATTTATGCCTAGCTGACAAGTACAAGCTGTTTCGGGAAGGAGGTGCATCTGTGGAGGTGCGGGTTGTGCTGCGTCTGTTACCGGAGGAGTTTCCACAGAGAGCACATGAACGAGTTTGATCCGGCATTTTTTTCCAGTTTGTGCAGCATCTACTGTGGCGCCGTCTTCTCTTGTAGATGCTAATGCTAATGCTACTTCAGATTTGCTGCCGGGCATGCAGCCAGTGGCAGCATGTGTTGGTTAGTCTGGGTGACCCATCAGATTCCAAAACGAGCGTGGAAAAGTGGTTTTCAGAGGAATGACACCTTTAAGAAAAAATCCTGTTATGAAAAATGTATTAATTTCATAAGGTGAGGTATGACTGTATAACCTTTTGAGTGATCAAAACAAAACACCAGCAAAAATATAACTCCGCCGTTCCTTGGTGGAGTAAATATTGTTTTATTGTGCACATATTTCTCTCCGCACACAGTAATCTAGTTGTGATTTGGCAGCTAAACATCTGCCATGTGGGCTGTGGTGTGTATGGATCCAGTATGACAGTCATTCCAGTTCCAGTCTATGGATCACATACATTAGTCTGCGGTTTGTCGTCAGGGAGAAAAGAGGACTTATGCTTCTGTTATGTTTGTGATATCTAAAATATCCTGTTTCCCAATAATGATGTCATTCTATATAGAGGTTGATATTGCAGATCAATGGAAAAACAAATATCAACCATCAAGGCTTGACATAATAAGCCCATAGTTCATTCTGCTGTTGTGAGAGTCAAAAGGCAGTAATGGGGAGAGGAAATGTTACCATCTGCATTAAACAGACCACGTCCCATTCACTTCAAAGGAAACCTGCTATTTATGCACTTGGACTTTGACTGAGTAGCAATTACCAGCTTTTATGGGCCATCACATATGATTGAACTAAAGATTTTTGATGTACTTTACAATATGCACAGTAACCTTTTCAGATAAGTCATGTGATTCAAAGGAAAGATGTGAAAGGTAAACAGAGGTCTGCTTTAAACATATATATAGATTTATACCAGGGGTGTCAAACATGCGGTCCATGGGTCCAGTCTGGCCCCTGGGATACATTTATAAAATACAAAAATGATAGTAATTACATTGATAGTTTTATTTCAGATCTTCCTCATTCCTCATACAGATCAAAATGGGTTACAGATTAGTAAAATAAGTTTATAAAAAGCTATAACCTCTTTGTGATTGAAACGTTTTCATGGAATTTTACTGTATTTACAATAAAACAAACTGTCATTTCACAAAAACGCAATTAAGGCATTAACATGGATTAATCCATCATCATGATTAATCTGATTAAAACATTTAACACAATTAAATGAAACAGTTATTTACAGTTAATTACATGTATATTCATATTTTTGCATATGCTTGGGATATTTTATCATATTTTTTTGGCAGTTTTTTTTTTTATATTTTGGAGTTTTTTAACGGATTTAAAAAAAACATATTTTCTTCTTTGCATTTTTTGTCTTTTTGTGTATTTTATTAGAAATTTGAGTACAGAAAAAAATACGGGCAAAACAGTTGACCAACAGTTTTGATCATGATTAATCCAAAGCAACCCTGTGATTAATCACATTAAAAACAGTAATCATTTTACAACTCTAATATATCAGGGCTCTAGTACTCGAGTCTTGGACGAGTCCAGTGTTGGACTTAGGGTGACCACTGGCATGAAAGAGGAAAGGAGAATACTTGTGTCCAAAAAGGAGGACAAAAGCCCTAAAGTTAGGACAGACGGTCCCAGGAGGTGGGGGGTGGGGAGGGCACTTTTGCTAAAGAGTGATGTACTGAAGAACTACCTCCACCTCAAATGGCTGGAGGTGCAGCACAGAGGCAGCAAAACTTCATATTTCCCCGGAACATTGATGGATGGAATATGTAGTAGCATATCGTTAATTATTGTTAATCAAATAATATTTTGAGTCAATTTTATGTTTTATCCAATTGTAGTATCCGACACTCCTTCCTCTGTTATAGTTGTGTTACTGTAGGCTACAGTTATAGCTGAACAGTGGAACGATAGAAGAGATTTTTCATCACTTGCATTTAAATATTTGTACACTTGTATTTGGCTTGTTATATTTAGTATAAAGTTTGTTAAATGTTTAAGCTTGAAAAAGTTAATTGGTCAGTTTTCCCTCAGGTGGCTCGGATCAACTTACCCCTAAGCTGGGGCAGGTTTAACCACAGAACTACTTTATTTGAGGAGTCATATTTTCATTGCCCTTGGTCATAGATTCATTCCTATTATTCTCATTGACAAGAGACATCCTGAAATAAAGGTAGATGTGTTTTTCTTCTGTATCATTTTACCATAGCTTGAGAACAGCATGAATAAAAAATGGCTCAACTTACCCCACTCTCCCCTATGTATATATTAGAGCTGTTATTAAAATAATGTCATCTGTGTGTCACAACTGCGATGTAAGACTGGGTAGACGTTCACTTTAAGGATGCAAAACAAAAACAAAAAAACATGCAAAGGCAATAGTAGGTATTTAAAGATAATGAAGACAATCCAGAAACAAAACCATTCAAAATATTGTTTTGTAAAGTACAATTTTCTTCCCTGGTTGTGTCTTAAATACAGTAACAAAGCACTTTGTTGCACGTCTTTCAGACCTAGTTCTCACAGTGACACATGTCATGTGTAACTTGAAAATGCAAATGGATGGATGGTGTTGAATATGTTACACGTGCAGAGGAATGGGAGTTAATTTGCATAGCTGTTGTTGTTAATAATTAGTGGAATAACATTCCATTTGAGCTGTGATGTTTTCATAAGCATTTAACAGGTTGACTGTTTCATATTCAGCTGAGACATACAGTATGAAGAAGTCACCGTGGAAATCCTTTCAGCACAGTTTGTGTTCTGCCATATTCTAACTTTGCTCTGTGGAATTGTGCCAACAGACACAAGAGCACTCATAGACTACTTGTTTTGTCATGCACTGGATTGTTTTTTTTTGGTTTTTTTTTGCATGGTGTCAATAAGTAATGTAAATCTGTGTAACACTTCAGCTGCAGCAGCATTGTAATTAAAGCTAAAACCAACTGTAATCAACACAAACACAAGCGTTCCAGTTTGAAAAATGAACAATTTGGATAGGGAGCAAACACTTGTGGAGGTAGGTAAGCAAATTAGATGCAGTAAAGCCTTTCATCATTAACCCCGTAACGCCCACTGTTGGAAATATGAAGTATACAAAAAACCTATCTATTGTATGTGCTTTAGTCAAATTAATTATCTCCACTTAATTTAATGTTTCCCTTTTTTAGTGCTGTCAAACGATTAAAAAATGTAATCAAATTATGAATTATGATCAAAACACTTGATGTCAGTCGACTGTTCTGTCTTAGTATTTTTTGTACTCAATTTTAAAAAACAAACAAACATAAAAAATACACAAAGAAACACAAAAAATGTGGAGCCAAAAAAATACAAAAACATGCCAAAATCCCCTAAAATTCACAACAAAAAAGAACCTGTCACAAAAATGTGATGAAAAAATCCAAAACATATTCAAAAATCCTTTTAAAATGAAGAAAAAATACATGATAAAATATATGCAAAATATGAATATATAAATGTATTTTATTCAACACCTAGATTAATTTGTGTTAATGTGTTAAATTTGACAACCCTAGATAAATTGAAATAATAATGGACGGACGGACGGACGGAGGGATGGATGGATGGATGGGTGGGTGGGTGGGTGAGTAGGTAGGTAGGTAGGTAGGTAGGTAGGTAGGTAGGTAGGTAGGTAGGTAGTAGGTAGGTAGATAGATAGATAGATAGATAGATAGATAGATAGATAGATAGATAGATAGATAGATAGATAGATAGATAGATAGATAGATAGATAGATAGATAGATAGATAGATAGATAGATAGATAGATAGATAGATAGATAGATAGATAGATAGATAATACAGTACCACAGTATGTTACTGCAGAAATTAGAATGTGATTTAGGTATTAGAGGAGCAGCCCTCCGCTGGTTGAAATCAAATGTATCTAATCACTACCAATTTGTTACCGTTAATCAACAATCACAATTAGTTATGGCGTGCTTCAAGGGTCAGTCCTTAGGCCTATTTTGTTTACGTCGTATATGCTTCCTTTAGGTAAGATCATTAGAAATCATGGCATTGACTTTCATTGTTATGCAGATGACACATAGCTATATTTATATATTAAACCTCATCAGACCAGGCAAATAGATAAACTAAGTACATGTGTCCAAGACATAAAGACTTGGATGAGTGCCAGTTATCTTCTATTGAACCCTGAAAAAATTGAAGTCATTATAATTGGCCCTAAAAATGAAAGAGACTCCCTAATTGACCAGATAGTTACTTTAGACAACTTATGTGTAACACCCAGTTTTATTTGATCCAGATCTTTCATTCAAAGCACACATTAACCAAACATGCAGAACAGTCAGTCAGTCAGTGATTGAGTTGAGTTGAGACGACACGACACGGCATCGCATCTGGTGAGTGTATTGTTTTCCTCTTTAACTTCGCTAGCCTAGCTTCCCTTAGCATGGCTAGTTCTCCTTCTTCTCGTATTTTCTGCTCAGTGTGCTGTATGTACAGCGAGTCCCCTGCCTCCTTTACTGAGGATAGAAGTAGCTGTTGGAAGTGTAGTTTAGTATCAGGGTTGGAGGCCAGGGTCTCTGAGTTAGAAGCACGGCTCTGCAGCTTGGAGGCTAATGCTAGGCCTAGCTATAGCGAAGTAGTTGCAGGGACCACAGGCCGTGCTAACAGCAATAGGAGCCTGGCTAGCCCCTCAGCGTCCCCCGTGCAGCCCGAGGATTTGAGAGACTGCTTTGTGACGGTACGGGGGAAGCGTGGTGCTGGTCGCACAAATGCTAGTCACACAAATGCTAGTCACACAAATGTAGCGCACCGGGAGCTTCGCGTCTCTAGCAGACCCCATGGCAGAACACCGGCCAAACCAGACACCCTCCTCATTGGCAGTTCTGTTCTTAGGGACGTGAAGCACCCAGCACTGTCTGTCAGGTGTTATCCAGGGGCCAGAGTCGGTGACATTGAAGGAAACCTTAGGCTTTTACAGCAGAGCAGGGCTAGCTTCCGCCGCATCGTGATCCACGCTGGTGGTAACGATGTCTGACGGAAACAATCAGAGGTTCTTAAACTGAACGTAGCATCAGTGTGTAAACTTGCTAAATCGATGTGTAACACCGTAGCATTCTCTGGACCCCTGCCCGATTTGTCCAGTGATGAGATGTACTCTAGGTTCTCATCATTTAACCGCTGGTTGTCTAGATGGTGCTCAGAAAACGATGTTGTTTTTATAGATAATTGACGTACATTCTGGGGAAAGCCTGGGCTCATTCGCAGAGATAGCATTCATCCCACTTGGGAAGGTGCTTCTCTCTTAGCACAAAATGTGGCTACCAAACTTAGCCTGTCAAAATGACAATCTGGAGTGCGGGCCCAGGCGCAGAGTCATAGAGTAAAACACTTCTCTGTGCATCCACTTTACT
Organism: Siphamia tubifer; assembly: GCA_020466265.1. Lineage (NCBI taxonomy): Eukaryota > Metazoa > Chordata > Actinopteri > Kurtiformes > Apogonidae > Siphamia > Siphamia tubifer. Next base: position 12,258,641 of record CM035798.1, on the reverse strand, counting down.
CTGAGCTGTCACAAGCCCACCTTGTAGCAAATAATAGAAAGACTGCGTCTATTCCCTGTGTAGTTAATAATAAACCCCGTAAAGTTAAAAATAAACCTAATATTAAAAAACCTATAGGAGTGAGACCAAATAATTTAATAAAAATAGTTTTAAGTAATAATCAGATTAAAAGAACACCTAACAATTTTATCCAATGTGGACTGATCAATATTAGATCTATTTCTTCCAAATCTCTGTTAATAAACGATCTAATTAGTGATTGCAAAATTGATATTTTAGCTCTGACTGAAACCTGGCTGCAGCAGGATGATTATGTCGCATTAAATGAATGCACGCCACCAACACATGTGAAATATCACACAGCCAGAACCAGTGGCCGTGGTGGTGGAGTGGCAGTAATATCCCACTCCAGTTTAGGTCTTAGCCCTAAAATTAATCATAAAACTAATCCCACTTACCATTCCTTTGAAAGTCTAGTTTCATCCATTACTTGCCCCAACTGCAGAAACCAAAAACCAGTCCTTTTTGTCATAGTCTACCGCCCTCCTGGCCCTTATTCACAGTTTTTATTAGAAGTCTCTGACTTTCTATCCAGTGTAGTGTTGAACTGGGATAGGATTATAATAGTTGGTGATTTTAACATACATGTCGATAACAACGCTGACTCTCTTAGTAATGCATTTAGTGACCTACTAGACGGATTAGGCTTTATCCAAAATGTTAATAAACCAACCCACATTCACAGACATACTCTTGATCTGATCTTAACACTTGGTGTTGAAATTAATGACCTCGTCGTTTTTCCCCATAATCCCATACTCTCAGATCACTTTTTAATGACCTTCCAGGTTTTGTTTGAGGATATTTCTACCTCAGTGATTAAAACGCAAATGAAAAGGATACTATGTGACCATGCTGTCTCAAAGTACAAAGAGTTAATTCAGTCACTAATTGTGCCTGTGTCATGTGATTATGTAAAGGACACATTTAGTCCCAGTATAAGTGATGAGTTAGTCGATAGTACCATGCTCACATTAAAAACTACGTTAGATATAGTTGCCCCCCTCAAATTAAAAACTACTGAGGTTAGATTAACCTCCCCATGGTACAACACTGACACTCGCTCCATTAAACAAGCAACACGTAAATTAGAGAGGCAATGGAGGCGATCCAACTTAGAAGATTCTCTCAATGCCTGGAAAAATAGCCTAATAAAGTATAAGCAAGCTTTGCGCACAGCCAAAACTAAATATTACTCATCCATAATAGAAGAAAACAAGAATAACCCTAGATTCCTGTTCAGTACTGTAGCCAGACTGACAAACAGCCACACCTCCGTGGAACCAGTTATTCCATCCGCGCTCCGTTCTGATGATTTCCTGCAGTTCTTTAACAATAAAATATCAACTATTAGAGAGAAAATAGACACATTTCTCCCAAATATTAGATCAGAAAAAATAGCGCTTTCAAACCTAGGCCCTTTAATAAATCCCTCTGTAACACTAAATAATTTCGCCACTGTAGACCAAACTGATCTCATATCTATTATCATGTCTTCCAAGTCAGCCACCTGCCTCTTAGATCCAATTACAACAAAACTCTTTAAAGAGATTCTGCCCCTAATTATTAGCACTGTCCTAAATATAATTAACACTTCATTAACTACCGGATATGTGCCGCAGTCATTTAAATATGCTGTTATTAAACCAATTCTGAAAAAGCCTACCCTAGATCCTGACATTTTAGCCAATTATAGGCCTATATCCAATTTGCCCTTCCTGTCAAAGGTTTTAGAACGAGTAATAGTTAAACAGCTGTGCCAATTCCTGCAGGATAATAGTTTATTTGAACAGTTTCAGTCTGGCTTTCGTGCCCATCATAGCACTGAAACAGCGTTAGTTAAAGTTACTAATGATTTATTATTAGCCGCTGACATCGGATTAATATCGGTCCTGGTGTTATTAGACCTTAGTGCAGCCTTTGACACCATTGACTACAGTATCTTAGTGCACAGATTAGAATGTGATATAGGTATTGGAGGAGCAGCCCTCTGCTGCTTTATATCATATTTATCTAATCGCTACCAATTTGTTCACGTCAATCAACAATCATCGCAGTCCTCCAGAGTTAATTATGGCGTGCCCCAAGGGTCAGTCCTTGGGCCTATTTTGTTTACACTATATATGCTCCCTTTAGGTAACATCATTAGAAATCATGGTATTAATTTTCATTGTTATGCGGATGACACACAGCTATATTTATCGATTAAACCTGATCAGACCAGGCAAATAGATAAACTAAGTACATGTGTCCAAGACATAAAGACTTGGATGAGTGCCAATTATCTTTTATTGAACCCTGAAAAAACTGAAGTCGTTATAATTGGTCCTAAAAATGCGACAGACTCCCTACCTGACCACATAGTTACTCTGGACAGCTTAAGTGTAACACCCAGTGCCACAGTTAAAAATTTAGGAGTTTTATTTGATCCAGATCTTTCATTCAAAATGCACATTAACCAAACTTGCAGAACAGCCTTCTTTCACCTGCACAACATAGCCAAAATTAGGAATATTCTGTCTAAAACGACTGCAGAAAAATTAATTAATGCATTTGTTACATCATGATTAGACTATTGTAACTCCCTACTTGTAGCGTGTCCTAAATATTCCCTAAAAAGCTTGCAACTGGTTCAAAATGCAGCAGCAAGATTATTAACAGGATCTAATAGAAGAGAACACATCACCCCTGTGCTCCAAACCCTTCATTGGCTACCAGTTGAGTCTAGAATTGAATTTAAAATCCTCCTCCTTACATATAAAGCCATTAATGGTATGGGCCCCTCTTATCTTAAAGATGATCTGGTTCCGTACCAACCCAATAGAACCCTTCGGTCTCAGAATGCAGGTTCCTAAGGTTTCTAAAAGTACAGTAGGAGCTAGAGCCTTTAGTTATCAGGCCCCTGTCTTATGGAATCAGCTTCCCTTTAATATTAAAGATGCCGACACAGTCTCTACATTTAAAATCAGGATTAAAACATTCCTGTTCGAGAAAGCCTATGATCAGGTTAGTTAAAAAATTATGTGGTGTATGAGTCACAGTTCAGTTTGGACTGCCCTAGGAGTTAGAATGCTGGGGGAAGTACAGTACACTGAGTTCCTTCTTTCTTCTCTTTCTCTCTCTCACACCTGTTTCTGTAACTTTTACAACCTATCTTTCATACCAAGTCTGTTCATGACTAGTCACCTGGTGTCCCCTTTCCCTCCCTGGGGGGAGTGGTGGTTTTCCTGACAGAGTCTGCACAGGAGCCATGGACGACAGGATCTGCAGTTTCTCGCCTGTGCCAACCTGTGACCCCGGACCACTGCCCCTGCCTGTCTGGACCAGCCCCCCTTCCTGCATCTATATATGGACGTTCATCTATAGCCTGTCCGTCCATGGGAGTGGATCTCTCCTTCAATGTGGTTCTCCTCGAGATTTCTTCTTTTTCCCACTGGGTTTTGAAGTTTTTTCTTGCCGAGAAGGAGGGTCTAAGGACAGGGGATGCTTGGGACTTTTTTCATGTATCTCTGTAGTTGATTGTGTTTTTGTAAAGCCCTTTGAGACGACTTTGTTGTGATTTAGGGCTTTATAAATAAAATTGAATTGAATTGAATTGAACAGCCTTTTTTTCACTTGCGTAACATTAGCCAAAATTAGGAATATTCTGTCTAAAAAATAATGCAGAAAAGTTAATTCATGCATTTATTACATCTAGATTAGATTAATGTAACTCCTTACTTGCAGCGTGTCCTTTCAATTGGTTCAAAATGCAGCAGCAAGATTATTAACAGGATCACGTCAGCCAGCTCCTCCAGGGGGATCCCGAGGCGTTCCCAGACCAGCCGAGAGATATAATCCCTCCAGCGTGTCCTGGGTCGACCCTGAGGTCTCCTCCTGGAAGGACATGCCCGGAACACCTCCCCAGGGAGGCGTTCAGGGGGCATCCTCACGAGCCACCTCAACTGGCTCCTCTCGATATGGAGGAGCAGTGGCTCTACTCCGAGTCCCTCCGGGGTGTCCGAGCTTCTCACCCTCTCTCTAAGGCTGAGCCACCCTGCGAAGGAAACTCACTTGTTACCGTGATCTCATTCTTTCGGTCATGACCCAAAGTTCATGACCATAGGTCAGGGTTGGAACGTAGATCAACCGGTAAATCAAGAGCTTCGCCTTCTGGCTTAGCTCCCTCTTCACCACAATGGACCGGTTTAACACCAGCATTACTGCGGATGCAGACAATATTGATTTGTAAATGATTAATTAACAATTTTGATAACATCAATTTATTTATTTGGAGTACAGTTCTACAAAGAAAGATTAGAAGTTACTGAAAAGTGCTATTGCTTCAAGTGCTTCAATGAGATTAAATTTACACTTAAAACATCTCAAGATATATTTTTAAATAATTCTTAAAAGTGCTTAAGGCTCCAACTTGAACATCTCAAGATCTGAAAATCTGAACAGCTCCATATATTATGGACGATCCCCCTTTACAATCACATGTCCCTCAGATGTAATTATGTCTTATGTCATTCAGTATGAGTGTGTGTGATGCATGTTTCTGCGATGCAGATGACAGCTGCAGAGGATAGCCATTAGCATATAGCCACTAGCATATAGCCGTACCATCCAAACCACTCCCGTCTGCATGAACTGCCATGAAAATAGTGAGTCTTGTCTCTTGTTGACCTTTCGGAGACTTGTGGACATTTTTTCCCCCAAAGGCTGGTCGCATTTTTGAGAAACAAGGTCACATGTGCGACCAAATTGGTGTCACTCTAGAGCCATGCAAGGCACTGCCAGGTCCACAGGCAGCAATTCAGGGTTCAGTGTCTTTGCCCAAGGACATTTCGACACGTGGACAGCCAGAGCCCGGACATTAACCACTGACCCTTCAGTCTGAATAATAATAATAATAATAATAATAATAATAATAATAATAATAATAATAATAATAATAATAATAATAATAATAATAATAATAATAATAGTTTTTAATATTGTCTTTGTGAAAAATGGTGACAAGCAGAATATTTGGTGCATGCCAGTGAATTGAATGAACATTTCAGTTTTCTTACAGTGCAGGGAGTCTGCATCCAAGGTTCACCATCAATCTGCATGGGGAGGGATTTGGTGGTTCTAACAGAAGAAGAAAAGAAGAAAACATGTTAGATTTGTATCAAACAAAACCTGTGTCATCATTTTACTTAAAGGTGTCATTCCATGGTTATTTCATTAACCTCTTCCACCCTGAGCCTATTTTCAGAGAAAAACGCCTAAAAAAACATACCCAAAGTAAATGAAGAATTGCTCCACAATCCTAAGGTTTATATGGATGTTCTTTGTATCTATGGACATCTACAGGCTTCACAGAATCTATTCCCATTGTCTAAAATAGTGTAGCTACTACTATGACTGAATAAACTGGAATATACTAAAAGATAAAATAGAATTTTTTGGTCTCGCCTGAATTTATTTATTAAAAGAAAACACCCTGCTAACAATGATTCCATGAATATAGACACCATTGATCACCTTCAGTAACTCCTTTCCAACACAGGTACAAAAGTTGATAGAATTAGAGCAAAGGACAAAGCCTCCAGAAAGGTTTAAGTCCAGATAACACCAGGCAGACAGTGCATTTGGAACAGTTTGGCACACTGTTGTGCCAAACTGTTCCAAATACATTATTTTATACTTGCAGTAAAATCTGTCTGGAAAATATAACTCATATCCATTACAGAAGTCTATTACTGTCTACTGCAGCTTTTAGAAATGAAATTTACCTTGTGTTTCATCAACTTCTACCTTTGTGCACAACTAAAATTAATAAAACTATATAAACATGGATTATTTTGTCTCCAAATGGAGTAGTTTTATTAAGAACTTACTCCAAACAATATAATAATATATCAATAATAATAATAATAATACACTTTAGTAAAAATCAAATATAAAGTTGAACAAATGTGGAAAAATATATGATAAATTCAATTAGAATAAATATAAATATCAACATTAGTGCAAATTTACTAAACAAAATAACTAAATCAAACATTCAAAACACAAACAATTGCAATAAAGTCCAAAAATGTCCATGAGTTATCATCAGGTGGGGGGCTGGTTTATCATTAGGTTGGGGGGGCTGGCAGCAGACTGAACTGGTCCATGTGTTTCTCCAAAAAGCAGTTTTATTTGTGTCAAATAAGGCTGTCATCCTCCTACCTAGGAAAAATGAAGACAATCATGATTTGAGACTTTTTCCTTCTCATGAAATGATAGAATGTTAGAATGGAAATAACAATAACATGAGAAATGAGACTGAAAAAATACTACTATAGTCAACAGTGTTTGCATGTGTATAGTATAAAATGTAGTATTATTGTTATTATTATTATTAGTTTGTAAAACAGATATCAGTAAGATACAACAACTTACTGGGTAGATGTTCATCCTGTTTTGAGTTCATATCCACAGTCAGATCTCAGTCAGATGTTGAACATTCAGCTGCTTCTCTGTAGTGTCTCTGTTGTTTACATGCTAGCACGCGGCTAACAGCTAACACTTCACAAAGCTTACCACAGTCAGTAACATTCAGGAAAATACACTGTCACTCACTGTTACTCACCAAAACTCTCTAAAATGACTTAAAACTAAGAGTAAAGTCAGGAAATATAACTATAACCGGCACACCAATGTGTAGTACTCTGCTCTACTCTGCTGCAGCGTGTCTGCCCCGGGCCCGGTCCTGAGCATGCACCCGACATGCGCAACGATGCTAACCTTTCACCTTTTACGCATGCATTTCCTGTCCAGAAAGAAATGTAGTTCATAGAATGTGAGGTGTCAATGGATTCAGGAGAATCTCCTCTTTCAAACGCCTACAAACATGGCTGCCTTATCACTCGCCAGAACAAGATATAGATGAATTAATTGCGCGTATCGGCGATTAAAAATAACTTATATTTCACCACACACACATTAAAGATCATGTTTAAAGGTGACTTTTATCACTAAAATACACTTTATATGTACTTTTATTAACATTAGGGTCTTAACTTTGAGCAAAAGTTGAAACAAATTTCCATTGTCCAGATTTATTATATGTTAATAATTAATGAAAAATTACACAATTTGGGTTGATATTACTGTGTTCTCCATTGTTATTGAATACATTGTCTGTTGGTTCTATTTTTTTTTAAAAAAAACGTCTGTATTGTTTTGTTTCCAGCTGTTTTTCATGCGAGAAAAATGACTTGAGGTCGAACAACAGAGTTTACCGGTACTTCCTCATACATGTCCATGACGCGGGAATTAAGCATCTCTGATTGGCTAAGAATGCATGACGGAACACTCCCCCCTCCCCTCTGGCTGTCTGTATGTGTTTACCTTTACCAGAGTAGCATCCAGCTAAGTTTTCGTGCCGTTGCTTGTTCTGAAAACGTTCAGGGAAAAAACGAGGCTTTAAAAAGCTTAAAAAGCTTCAACTGATTCAAAATGCAGCAACAAGATTATTAACAGGATCAAATAGAAGAGAACACATCACCCCTGTGCTCCAAACCCTTCACTGGCTACCAGTTGAGTTTAGAATTAAATTTAAAATCCTCCTCCTTACATATAAAACCATTAATGGTATGGGCCCCTCTTATCTTAAAGATGATCTTGTTCCGTACCAGCCCAATAGAACCCTTCGTTCTCAGAATGCAGGTTTATTGAAAGTTCCCAGGGTTTCTAAAAGTACAGTAGGAGCTAGAGCCTTTAGTCACCATGGTTACTGTCTTATGGAATCAGACGTTCATGACATGAAATGGACGTTCATCTATAGCCTGTCCGTCCATGGGAGTGGATCTGTCCTTCAGTGTGGTTCTCCCTCAAGATTTCTTCTTTTTCCCACTGGGTTTTGAAGTTTTTTCTTGCCAAGAAGGAGGGTCTAAGGACAGGGGATGCTTGGTAATGGTAAATGGTAAATGGACTGCATTTATATAGCGCTTTTCCACCTTCATGGTGCTCAAAGCGCTTTACATTAGCCTCTCATTCACCCATTCACACACACCAGTAGGTTTCTAAGGTCTACGGTAAGTCCTACTGGGGGCCTAAGTCAGGGTTCAGTGTCTTGCCCAAGGACACTTCGACATGTGGACAGCCAGAGCCGGGACGCGAACCGCCAACCTCTCGGTCATTGGGCGACCCACTCTACCAACTGAACCACAGCCGCTTGGGACTGTTCATATATGTTTGTAGTTGATTGTGTTTCTGTAAAGCCCTGTGAGACGACTTTGTTGTGATTTGGGGCTTTATAAATAAAATTTTATTGAAAAATTGAAAAAATTGGATTTCCACAGAGAACACATGAACCAGTTTGATCCACCATTTTTTCCAGTTTGTGCAGCAGCTACTGTGGCGCAGGTTTAACCCCACATGGGTGATGCTAAAGTCCATCTGACGTCAGATGGAGCGGGTTTTTCTGGGTCCCTCGTTCCTCTTGTTGTTTTCTGTGTTCAGGGGCCACATTCAGCCCAATGACAACATTTACAAGATGTTTTTTTTTTTAATAATTCAGAATTAAAGCCATTTCCTTCATGTTTACACAGAATTGTTAATGCTGAGCAAAGGTTTCCATGGAAACAGGTGTATTCTGCTGTAGTTAATAGGTCTTTAAGAGCTGGAGGTACAGAGGATTCCAATTGGACAGAACGGCCACTTAATGTCTGGATGTCTACTGGAAGAAAAGGACGCATCCACTTTGTGTGTTGCTTTCATTTCAACCATCAACATGAAAGAACAGATACTACATGTGATTTTTGCATTTATTTTTCTAATAATTATGAAGCAGCAGCTCGACTAAAACAAGAAACTAATGCCGACAGCGGAATATGTTCGTCATGGCGACAAGACCAGGAGCATGTGCAGGAATTAACTGTTTCCATTGTTCTTTTTACATGAGACTTTGTAGTCCTGTTTAATCCAGAATAACAGTTAATTCCTCTTTAAGATGACCATGTAAACATTTAATTCCAGTAGAAATTGATAATTACCAATTAAACTGAATTTAAATAAAGTCACTGGTTTATTTCACTCTTAATTATGAATTTGATAATTCATCTTACATGGAAACAGTTAATTCCTCTTTAACATTATTATTATTCCTGTCATTCTACACATGCTCCTGGTCTTGTTGCAATGATGCACATACTCTGCTCAGTTGACATAAGTTTGTTGATTCAGTCAAACTGCTGCTTCATAATTATTAAAAAATAAATGCAAAATTCACATGTGGGGAAAAATGTTAGTATTTCAAAGGTTTTTTTCCACTAGAACTAAGAGAATTTCATTATTTATAGATTATTATACTGTAATAATATTTTACTAGTCTGACCCACTTGTGCTATATTTGGCACCGGAACTAAAATGATTTTGACAGCCTTGAATGTTAATATTTTTGCATTTCACAGGTTACATTTTTTGGTGGGTTGGTGCTTATACAGTTTTGTGTTTGTTTCAGTGACATGGACATAAACTGGTTCCAGAGGTGGAGGTAACTAAGTAGAGTAAAGGAAGTACAGTTTTTAGGTTTCTCTGCTTTACTTGAATATTTATTTTTTCTGGAATTTTTTACTCCCTACATTTACTACACTTTATACTCTTTACGTTCTCAGAATAAAGTTATTACTTTTTCAAAATAGACAAATGTGACAGTATGAAAAATAAGCTGGAAATCAGAAATTGTGACTTACTACATCTAAAATGTGACTTTTAATCTCGAAATTATCCATTTCTTATCTCATAATTATGACTTTTTTTCTCATAATTCTGAACATTTTTTCATAATTTTGACTTTTTAGTTAATGATTTAGATTTTTGTATGTCATTTTATGCTTTTTGTTTTTTAAATCTTCTATTTTTGACTTTGGAATTTTTCCTAAATGTCCTTTCCATACCCACTAAACTAAGTACCATGAACCAATAAAACCCTTCCTCTACACAGTAACTCACCTTTAAAGGCTTTATTTTTGGATATTTTTATAATTTTTTTCCCTACTCAAATAAGTATTATTTCATCCATAGCAAAAACAAAAGTGCAATTTTACTTTTTACTTTATTACAATTGAGAAGTAAATGAGTTGAATCAATACTTTTTCACACCATATTTTTCACACCAGTAGCTGTACTTCTACTTAAGTACAGAATGTGAGTACTTTGACCACCTCTGGTTGGTTCTGACCTGATGGTGACAGAGGAACACTGTGCTAGGCGTCGTCCAGCGCTCTTCAGACCGGTGTAGATCTGTCCCATTTCCATGGCTCCTTCTAGACCCACCACCTCCAGCAGCTGGTCAGACAGATCTACAACAACAACATACATTTCAGTCACTTGTCAGAAAACCCTTCAGCTATCCCAGAGTTCAGTACAATTGATTCAATTCAATTCAATTTTGAACACTTAGGTCTTCAATTTAACTGTTAACAGCCAGTGGAAACCCAAACCAGAACTGATCTAAAATATTTCATTATTTCTGAATTAATAAACTTATATATACATCTATCTATAATTCAGCAAATCTCTGTCTGTAGTGTGTCCGTGGAACACCTAACACCTGCACAACTCCACCAAATGATCCAAAATTTGGAGGGTGACTTTCCAGTACTATGGTGGATTGCAGTGCAAAGTTTTACACCATTACGATTTACAACACAGATGTTAAACTAATGTCATTGCTCTTTCTAACTTTATCCCTCTGAGCATTGATGAGTCCCACCCCCACATTTAGCTAAAGGTGCGTCTGGCAATTTATTTTATTTTTTTTACACGATTCTGTCATTCTCGCTCACACACAGAAAGCGAGCGAGAGAGTTTGGTCCTGAAAGTTGGTATAGGTATGGAACCGGGGAAAACGTTAACGGTTGTAACCAGACCGAAACCTAACGTGAGTTTTGATACCACACATGCATCTGTTGTTTACTTATGCCCGCTCTCCACTGTTAAACAGAAGTGTGCAGCAGTGTCAAAGGTGAAGGTGAAATGTGCGGTTACAGTTCACAGGAAGTTCCAGATGCTTCATATGCTGCAGGTGTTAAATATATTTACATGTAAAGGCTGGAATACGACTGATTAAATGAAGCACTTAGTGACACATAGTGTTTCCTCAAGCCTCTGTGAAGAGCTAAGTAAGCCTAGCACTGTGCTAATAGCACTAGCCTAGCACCATGCTAATAGCAGTAGCCTAGCACTGTGCTAATAGCAGTAGCCTAGCACTGTGCTAATAGCACTAGCCTAGCACCATGCTAATAGCAGTAGCCTAGCACTGTGCTAATAGCACACTCAGAAATGACAGACCCAAGGGATAAATCTTCAGATCAGCTACTGTGCAGATACTGATCTATGACCATGTATGTGAATTCCTCAACTGGTGACAGGATATGTGGTGCTAGCTTAATAATAACTAGATATAACTAGATAACTAGAATAATTAGAAAAGCTCTGAGAGCACAAACCTCTGCCAAGGCAGACCTCCCCTTCGAAGGAAGAGAGAAAATAGAATAGAATAGAATCCTTTTTTGTCACAGTAATTATTGTTGCCAACATATACTGTACAAATGTGTTTAGCAGCTACATGGCAGTAAAACACACAAGAATAAAACAGTATAAATAAACTGTATAAGCCACAGTTAAAAATAAATAAACTAGAAAAGCACTCTGAGAGCGCAGACCTCTGCCAAGGTAGACCCCCCACCCCCCCGGATCACCACCAAAATTAAATCAGTTCTTTCTGTTCACATTTCCAACATATCCTGAAAATTTCATCAAAATCTGTCCATAAGTTTTCAAGTTATCTTGAACACAAACAGATAAACGCCGGCAAAAACATAACCTCCTTGGCGGAGGTAATAAAAACAGTACTTATACATATATTGAGGTAGCTGTCGATATATATTATGTAAACTGATAAGTCCTTTCAGGTTCATAGTGCAATGGGGGGGTGGAGTTATTGCACATAGTTAGTGTGTGTGTGTGTGTGTGTGTGTGTGTGTGTGTGTGTGTAGGTGTGTGTGTGTGTGTGTGCGTGTATGTGTGTGTGTGTGCGTGTATGTGAGTGTGTGTGTGTGTGTGTGTGTGTGTGTGTGTGTGTGTGTGATGTCACAGAGTAAAAGTAGGTAGGTTGGGTGCGGTGATGGTTTTGACTAACCGGACTATGGCCAGATGGTATTTCACAATACCACCTGGGAGTCTTCTACACCTGTTCTGTTTTCAAAGGAGGGGCCTTATATAAAATCCTTGCATGTGATTGGATTGCAAATTTGTCCGTCTCTTGACCGATGCCTCGCTTCATCCACCCTTTGAGACGACTTTGTTGTGATTTAGGGCTTTATAAATAAAATTTAAAAATTGAATTGAATCAGCGACAATAGTTTTCATCAGGTATAAACAGAAGGGGTTTAAATTTACCATTTATATGTGATGTTTATTTATAACCTCATCTAGTATGATGCCCACCAAGTTCTTCTGGTAAACGTCGTAGTAAAGCATTGTTTATTTATCCTTCAGCCATGACTCGGGGCTACTGAACACTACCTTCCAACATCTGTTACAGATGTGGTTGTCATTTCTTCCTCCAGTTCCATTACTGTCAGCCCTAGTTTTCCAGCCTCTTTGACCTGGTCCTCTACCAACACAACCGGGGTGGGGGGGGGGGGGTTGGGTACCACAATAATCATGGGCGTCTGCACTTGTTCAGTGCTCAGTGATTGGTTCAGTTGGTAGAGTGGGTCGTCCATTGATTGAGGGGTTGGCGGTTTGCGTCCCACCTCTGACTGTCCACATGTCGAAGTGTCCTTGGGCAAGACACTGAACCCTAACTCGCTCCCAGTAGGGTCAGGCAGCAGCCATCTACTGGTGTATGAGTGTGTGTGAATGGGTGAATGTGAGGAACTGTGAAGCGCTTTGGGCACCCACTGGTGAATAAAATGCACTATATAAGTACAGTCCATTTACCATTTCATGGGGACCTCAACTTTGGTCCCCATAGCGTCAGAGGTCCCCATGGTGTGACTGTGTAAACATATCAATGTCCCCATAAAGATAGGAATACAAGCACACACACACACACACATAGCTCTAGGCCCCTCTAGTGGGTGGGGTCCCAGCAGCTGCCCTTCTTGCCTATCCTCTAGCTCCGCCCCTGCACATATGAAATCATCTGTGTTCTCAGAGTGACTTTAGTTCTTTTTTTGTTCAACTAAACCAAACAAGACATGAAGACACATGAATGAGGGAACCAGGACGTATTCAGTCCAAGTGTGGAAACAGAAACACAAAAATATTAGGACTGATCAGTTTAACTCCACTTTCCTTCTGCTTCTGAAATATTTAATACAAGAGGGGAAGAAAAAAGAAAAAGGTCCAACAAGCTACAAACAAAGCAGCTATTAATTAGATGGCAGAGGCGCTGCAAAACAATCTTGCGATAATATAATTATTAATTTCTCTTGTGTTTTGTAGTTATGAGCATTGATTTGGCCTCAGCTGGAAGCCCAGTGTCACGCAGGGCCCATCTGCTGCCAGGCCTGCTCACCCTCCCCATCTTCAACCACTCGTCCCTCCACAAATTAAGAAGCTGCTGCCTCTCTGCTGGGAGCGCACACACACTAATTGAAACTAAGACCCATTTTTAGGCGCCGGGTGCGTGTTAGTGAGCAGAGGTGGAAGAAACTCAGTACAAGTACTTCTGTTACTGTACTTAAGTGGAGGATCTACTTTAGTGGAGTATTTATTTTTCTGGAAACGTTTTATTTTTACTTCCATACATTTTTGTGTAAATATCTGTACTTTATACTCTTTACATTTATATAAATATCTGTACTTTATACTCCTTACATTTCTATAAATATCTGTACTTTATATTCTTTACATTTATGTAAATATCTGTACTTTATACTCTTTACATTTATATAAATATATGTATTTTATACTCCTTACATTTATATAAATATATATACTTTATACTCTTTACATTTATATAAATATCTGTACTTTATACTCTTTACATTTATATAAATATCTGTACTTTATACTCCTTACATTTCTATAAATATCTGTACTTTATATTCTTTACATTTATGTAAATATCTGTACTTTATACTCTTTACATTTATATAAATATATATACTTTATACTCCTTACATTTATATAAATATATATACTTTATACTCTTTACATTTATATAAATATCTGTACTTTATACTCCTTACATTTCTATAAATATCTGTACCTTATATTCTTTACATTTATGTAAATATCTGTACTTTATACTCTTTACATTTATATAAATATATGTATTTTATACTCCTTACATTTATATAAATATCTGTACTTTATACTCCTTACATTTATATAAATATATGTACTTTATACTCCTTACATTTATATAAATATATGTACTTTATACTCCTTACATTTATATAAATATCTGTACTTTATACTCCTTACATTTATATAAATATATGTACTTTATACTCCTTACATTTATATAAATATCTGTACTTTATACTCATTACATTTATATAAATATCTGTACTTTATACTCCTTACATTTATATAAATATATGTACTTTATACTCCTTACATTTATATAAATATCTGTACTTTATACTCTTTACATTTATATAAATATATGTACTTTATACTCCTTACATTTATATAAATATCTGTACTTTATACTCTTTACATTTATATAAATATCTGTACTTTATACTCCTTACATTTATATAAATATATGTACTTTATACTCCTTACATTTATATAAATATCTGTACTTTATACTCCTTACATTTATATAAATATATGTACTTTATACTCCTTACATTTATATAAATATCTGTACTTTATACTCTTTACATTTATATAAATATCTGTACTTTATACTCCTTACATTTATATAAATATATGTACTTTATACTCCTTACATTTATGTAAATATCTGTACTTTATACTCATTACATTTATATAAATATCTGTACTTTATACTCCTTACATTTATATAAATATATGTACTTTATACTCCTTACATTTATATAAATATCTGTACTTTATACTCATTACATTTATATAAATATCTGTACTTTATACTCCTTACATTTATATAAATATCTGTACTTTATACTCCTTACATTTATATAAATATATGTACTTTATACTCCTTACATTTATATAAATATCTGTACTTTATACTCCTTACATTTATATAAATATATGTACTTTATACTCCTTACATTTATATAAATATCTGTACTTTATACTCATTACATTTATATAAATATCTGTACTTTATACTCATTACATTTATATAAATATCTGTACTTTATACTCATTACATTTATATAAATATCTGTACTTTATACTCTTTACATTCTCAGAATAGACTTTTTAAAGCTAGACAAACCTGACAGTATGAAAAATAAGTTGTAAATCAGACATTGTGATACATCATAATTTAGATTTTTTTTATCTCATAATTATCCATTTGTTATATCATAATTCTGACTTTTTTTTAAATCATAATTTTGACTTTAAACTCATAATTGTAACTTTTTATCTTATAATTGAGATTTTTCCTCATAATTTGGACTTTAATCTAGTCATTTTGATTTTTTATCAAATAATTCTGACTTTATTTAAAATCTCATAATTTTGCTTTTTTTATATTCTTTTTTTTTATGACTTTTAATTTTTTCCTAAATTTCCTGTCCATACTCACAAAATAAAATACAACACATCATCTACACAGTCACTCACTTTTAAAGGTTTTATTTTTGGATATATTTTCGTGCTTATATAAGTATTATTTATTTCATAGCAAAAAAAATAAAAAATAAAAATAAATAAAATACAGTTTTACTTTATACTTTATTACAGTTGAGAAGTTGTCCTTTTTTTTACTTCAGTAAAGGAGTTGATTAGTACTTCTACTTTTACCAGAGTATTTTTCCACAGCAGTAACAGTACTTCTACTTCAGTACTTTGAGTGGGTAGAGCGTCATCGTGCCACTGCTCATGTTTATCTGCAGCTTTTCCTGAAGGCATGCTACACAGGAGCTAGTGTTGCTGTTGTCATGAGGTGTTGTTGCTACTGCCAAGCTGCGGTGTCCACCTGTCACCATGGCGATGGACACTAGTCTGTCTCGATCTCAGCAGCTGACTGTGAGTGAAGCGCTTTCCAGGGTCGGAGTGAGAGTCTGTTTGTACAAACACAGCAGGTTGACCTCCTGACACTGAGCTGAAAAGTCATTCCCTCCATCAGGACGTCTTACATCAGAGCTGGTAAAAGTACTCACATTCTGCACTTCAGTACTGCTATTAGTGAGAAAAAAATACTCTGGTAGAAGTAGAAGTACTGATTTAACTCCTGTACTGAAGTAAAACTAAAAAAGTACAACTGCATTTTATTTTTTATTTTTCTTTTGCCGTAGATTAAATAATACTTATTTAAAAGGAAAATCCTCATAAACATTTGAAAAATATCCAAAAATAAAGCATTTAAGTTACTGTGTTGATGATGTGTTTAATCAGGTCACAGTTACTGGGTTTAGTGAGTATGGACAGAAAATGATGTCTATTGTGAGAATGTAAGGAGTATAAAGTACATATATTTATATAAATGTAAAAAGTATAAAGTACAGATATTTATATATATGTAAGGAGTATAAAGTACAGATATTTATATAAATGTAAAAAGTATAAAGTACAGATATTCATATATATGTAAGGAGTATAAAGTACAGATATTTATATAAATGTAAGGAGTATAAAGTACATATATTTATATAAATGTAAGGAGTATAAAATACAGATATTTATATATATGTAAGGAGTATAAAGTACAGATATTTATATAAATGTAAAAAGTATAAAGTACAGATATTTATATATATGTAAGGAGTATAAAGTACAGATATTTATAGAAATGTAAGGAGTATAAAGTACATATATTTATATAAATGTAAAAAGTATAAAGTATAGATATTTATATAAATGTAAGGAGTATAAAGTACATATATTTATATAAATGTAAAAAGTATAAAGTATAGATATTTATATATATGTAAGGAGTATAAAGTACAGATATTTATAGAAATGTAAGGAGTATAAAGTACAGATATTTATAGAAATGTAAGGAGTATAAAGTACATATATTTATGAATGAATGTAGGGAGGAAAAGCTAAAAGTTTGCAGAAAAATAAATATTCAAGTACAGACATCTCAAATATCTACTTAAGGACAGTAATGAAGTACTTTTATTTCCCACCTCTGCCTTACATTGACACAGACAGACCTGAGCTGACACATATGATAGGACAGCATCGCCACGACGACAGGTAAACCACTGGGGATTCCTTGTTACCCAGGGCTACAAAGATCAACTACACCCAAGGGTGCTCAGTGTGGGAAAGGCCACCATGATGTGCTAAATATAACAGCTTCACAACAACATTGTTCAAACAGCCAGTGTTTAGCAAAAACACTCTTTAAATTACAATCCACCAGGTACTAACTTTAGCTTTTGTCTTTTAGAAGATATTTTCAGCTGAGAATGAAACTTTATAATGGGGAAAAAATCTCTGAAAACAAGTTTCATTTAACCCAGAGGTGTCCAAGGACCAGTGTCCTACATGTTTTAGATATTTCCATCTTCCACGTGATTCAGTTGAACCCTTTAACTCCTGAAACTTTAGCAGTTCCACAGTAAAAAATCATTAAAATAAGCAACGACATGAACAAAAATGGCCAAAGTCATCAATAAAATGAACGAAAATTAATAATAAACTAACAAAATAATTAGTAACAGGAAGAAGTTAAGACATAAATGGAGCAAAATTAAGAAATAAAATAATACAATAAAAAGTGAAATGTAGAAAAATAAACCATGAGCAAAAAAATTTACAAAAACTTTGTGTCTTACTTTGTTCATTTTACGAATTATTTTCATTTTATTTATGAATCCCATGAAAGACAATTCATGCTCAGAAGCCAAATCATCTGCGAAGTGTCGCAGATACACGGCCCATCCAAAATAAAGTCACACATGCAATATTGCACTGCATTACCTTTGGTTTTGATTAAAATACACTCAATTTAACTAAACTAATAGTCCAGGTCCTTCCATGGGTAAATACAGTGGTACCTCTACCTATGAAATTAATTCATTCCAGAAGTGTTTTTCTACCGTAAATTTTTCATAAATAGTCGCATTTAACATGTAAAAGTACCAATACTACCCCTCAAACCCTTTAAAAATTATAAAAATGTACCGATTTTGTGTAAAATATGTGTAAAAAGAAAATGTAGATTTAGATTTAAGCTCGTCCAGGCTAATGTCTGTGTCTGGGACAGAAGAGTTGAGCCATGTCTCAGTGAGAAAGAGGATGCAGCAGTGGACCATGGTCAGCTTCAGGCAGTTTGTTTTCCAGTGAGCGTACGTTGGCGAGTAGAACTGATGGAAGCGGCGGTTAGAACGGGTTAGCTCTTAGCTTAGCTGTAAATCCACCACGACAGCCACGATTTTATTTCCTCTTGTGCTGCTTCCGATGTCTCCGGAGGCGGCCTCTGTGGGGGGGGGGTCTGCATTTTTAACAATTTTTCTTAAGCTGATGATAGTCTGCCGTCATATTTTCTTCTTGGACCATTCGTCTGAACTTTTGATACTAAAAGTACTGGTCTAGGTTGTGAAATTAGTGACATTGTTACTGGGAGCGACCGCATAGTAATAATGTTTAAATGAGCACACTGGGAAAAACAACAGTAACTCTGTGATGAATGAGGGTCAAAGGGTAATGAAAAGCATCATGGGTAGCTCCCTCATAGCCAATGAGATGCTACATACAGTACGTATGTGACGTATTTACGTACATTATGTAGTTTCGTATAGTAATGGAGGTTTCACTTTCCTTCCGTAAATAGAATTTGCTTTCGTATTCAGAGATGAAAAATTGGGGCAAAAGTTTTTCATTACTTGGATCATTTGTTATCTGCATCTTTCGTAAGTAGAGGTATCACTGTACTGAAGTGGTTAATAATGTTTCAGCTGGACCAAGTTAGGGGGTGTAATGGTTTTGCATGCACCACTGCCATGTAATATCATTCATGTTAACTTTTGAACAGCTGGATTTGTCCCAAATTTATTGTGCTAATGCTCTAGCACAGGCACATACACTCCTCGGGTGGTGGAATCTGACAATTTCAAGATGGCCAAATATTTAACTTTTGACCAGGTGGACGGGTTGCCACCAAATTCAGTGTGCTCATGCGTCAGGGACATGAACTTTTATATTTTGTATGAATGAGTGAATGGGTTAATGGTGGAAATGATGGGTGACTGGAAGCATCACCTTTTGGGGAAACATGTTTATCAGTCAGAGACGACAGCATAGGCTTAGTTTAATGTAACTTATGCAGAAAGTGTCCTCTCATGTCTGTAGTTGGACACCTCCAGGACTGATCAGGGTCATCAGGTGGGTGACACAATACTTCAGGGACTATGACACATCGTTTTCACACAAAAATTAGCATCCAAAAATTCCAGACTCTAATTTGAGATGATGAAGAGTTGATGCAGCAGTGTGATCATCATCATCATCATCATCATCATCACCAGTAATCAAAAATTAATGCAACTTTGGATCACCTCACAAACAGATGTAAAAGCTTTTTTTTGTTTGTTTTTTTGACACGAGTGGAGCTAATTCCCAACAGCAGAGGGTTTTTGTCCTGAGGGGTTAAATCAGGGGTGTCCAAATCTAGTCCTCAAGGGCCAGTGTCCTACATGTTTTAAATATTTCCCGCTTCCACATGATTCAGTTTAACCCTTTAACTCCTGAAACTTTAGCAGTTCCACCGTAAAAATAATTAAAATAAGCAACGACATGAACAAAAATAGCCAAAGTCATCAATAAAATTTTGTATTGTATTTTAAAAAAATGGCGGGTCACATGTTGATAACACAATTACGCTGAGACGAGTCAACCAATCAGTGTCTACGCTGATGAAACATCACACTATAGTATCGCATGGAACCTCAATGCAGTAGATACCAAAAATATGGGACTGGGTACCATGGGACCGGGTTTTTTTTTTGTAGTGGAAACACACCAAAGTGAGTCGAATCAAGTAGAATCTGGTTGGGCTGATACTAGCCGATACGTTGTCAAACATGGAACCGTCAGGTGGTGGTATATGTTGACACATGTGGAGTGACAGGGTGAGAGTCCAGGACTAACAGACAGTGAGCGAGCAGAGCAGGACCAGCAGCTGATCAGGAGAAAGTCAAACTAAAGAGGAAGAAGGAGGCAGAGGACCACGGGCCTCCAATGAAAGCTTCATGGAGCTTGTCACGGGGCATCAGTTCCAAACATAGACAACCCCCCCCCCATACACACACACACACACTACACACACACACCCCATGGCCCGCGTACAGCCCCCTCCCTCACTTCAGCAGAACCTCAGTCCCATTCTAAATAATTAATTCTGCAGCCATTCCCTTCCACCTGAGGGGCTTGTCTCCTGGCGTCACCAGTGGGACGATTTAACAGCTCCCGAAAGGTCAGGTTTTTTTTTTTTTTTTTATCCCCCAGCCACACTCAACCCACCCATCAATCCACCCCCACTGCACACACAGACAAAGACAAACACACACATGCATACTGTAATGGGTGCCCACAGTTGAAGTGGTGTGTGATGCTCAGCGCTGCCCCCTCTGGACTAATGGACTCCTGTGTTTACCTCCAAATAAACTGTTCTCTTCATCTGACAACTAAGGCCACTCACCTTCAGCTCTGTCACCAAGGGCAGACCTTCACTTAAACACACACACACACACACACAGACACACACACTATGTTTCTATTCATTTAAGCTTCAGTCGTTAACATAACATCAACTTTAATCTGACTCAAAGGAACCAGTCTGTTGGAACAAACCTGCCACAGATGACTGTTCACACTAGGCCTGGGTGATAAAACCGAAAATCTACCGTTATTTATATTTACTATGATAACCGACATCATTTTGCCAATGCCGGTAAAATCGGTATTTTAATAAAAAAGAAAAGTTTTGACTATGTGTGTTGGTACAATATGTTCACTTCCCTTTAAGGTAGTGCGGTGTGTGTAGTCACATGACTCCACCCATCCAGTCACATGACTCCACCCATTCACTCATGTGACTCCACCAATCCAGTCACATGACCACCCATTCACTCATGTGACTCCACCAATCCAGTCCCATGACTCCACCCATTCACTCATGTGACTCCACCCATCCAACCACATGACTCCACCCATCCAGTCACATGACTCCACCCATTCACTCATGTGACTCCACCCATCCAGTCACATTACTCCACCCATCCAGCCATGTGACTCCACCCATCCAGCCACATGACTCCACCCATCCAGTCACATGACTCCACCCATTCACTCATGTGACTCCACCAATCCAGTCACATGACTCCACCCATTCACTCATGTGACTCCACCCATCCAGCCATGTGACTCCACCCATCCAGTCACATGACTCCACCCATCCAGCCATGTGACTCCACGCATCCAGCCACGTGACTCCACCCATCCAGTCACAGAACAGTCGACTGACATGACGTGTTTAGATCATGATTAATTGAAATTAATCCAAAGTAACCTACTGAATAATGTGATTTTTTTTCATTGACAGCACTAGGCAATGCTGTTTCTCATTGATGTCATACAAAAACTTGAAGGTGAATTTCATACCTATGCTAAATATTTGACATTAGTATTTGACATTTTTACTGCACACATTTTCTGCAGTGACACAAGCCTCCTTAAAACGACACCAAAGCAATCTTTACACATGTATTTCCATGGAATTGTTTCCATTTTAGAAAAGAAACCACTTTACAGCTGCAGTGCTTGACAGTTTTTGCTGTCACTGGACACAAATTCCCTAATTCCTTTTCAGCATATTGTAATTCAAGTGGTCTGACAGGAAACAAGTTTTGTCTGTATTCTGTTTTGATGCAGCACAAACGCTTCCAGACAGGAAGGGGCTTAAGTACATGGATGATAACTGTAAATATAGATGACTGTTCAGACTAAGGCCCACATGACTGTTCTAGTCTGAGGCTCTTACACACAAGCTGCGTAAAATGTCTGACTGACTTTGACCTGACACAGTTACAGAGGGAAGGTCTACACACATGCTATACTTAAATAGTACAGCTACGAGTGAAAAAATAATCTGGTAAAAGTACAAGTACTGAGTCAACTAATTTACTGAAGTAAAAGTAAAAAAAAGTACAACTTCCCAATTGTAATGAAGTAAAATGTAAAACTGCATTTTTTTGCCATGAATGAAATAATACTTTTTTTTAAACATGAAAAACCTGAAAAGTTTCCAGTATCTCAAAAAAGTATTAAAAAAATAAAAGCCTTTAAAAGTGACTTACTGTGTAGAAAATGTGTTTGATCAGGTCACAGTTACTCACTTTAGTGAGTAAGGACAGCACATTTAGAAAAAATCAGTCAGTCATTATGAGATTTTTTTTTTAAATGAAATTTTGGATTAAATGATAAAATTGTGAGAGAAAAGTCACAGTTGTGATATTAACAGTTAACACTGACAACCTGGTAGAGCAGGAGGTGTAATACAGTAAACACAGTTTGGTGGTTCTAATCCTGCTCTGTCCTAGTCAGTCTGTCCTTGGGGAAGACACTCCCCCACCTCACCTCCAGTGTCCCTCTCACTGGTGTATGAATGTTTGGTGGTGGTCAGAGGGGTATATTGATAGACACTCTTCTCTTGTCTGTCCCAGGACAACTGTGGATATAAATGTAGTTTAACACCAGAGGGAGAGTGTGAGAATGAATGATGACTCACTAATGAAAAACACTATATAAATACAATACTTTATTATTATTTTAAAAGTCAAAATTATGAGACAAAAAATAAATGAGGTGTTGTATAAATTGTGAGATAGAAAGTCACAATTTGATTTGTGTGTGTGTCTGTAAAATAGTTTTTAAAATCAACATCTGATGAATTCGTTCATAACATCGTTCAATAACAAAACAGAACAAATGAAAAACAACCAACCCTCTAGAAACACACGTACACCTGTGTGTGTGTGTGTGTGTGTGTGTGTGTGTGTGTGTTTCCCAGTGGTTATATCTGACATTACACAATTTTGAATATGTGTGTGTGTATGTGTGTGTGTGTGTGTGTGTGTGTGTGTGTGTTTAAAATTATTAAACTGACATTTAAAGGGTTACAATCCTGAAAAATATTGAATTGTTGTTTGTTTTGAGGAAGAGGGAAGTTGTTTAAGGTATGTATGACAAAAAAATAAAGAAAAAATGTTGATATATGATGATTTTCTTTTTTTATGGGTGGACATTTTTGTGCCGAGGTATTTCCATAGAATAATATGACAATGTGCAGAGGATTCAGCTGTTACAGATGAACCCTGAGGTGACTGCACCAGCAGGACACACACATACTCATAAATTTAACACACACACACACACACACACACACACACAAACACACACACTCTGCCCACTTCCACTAAGTGCCTTCCCAGGTTCAGACTGTGGCCTTTTTTATAGCACTAACACCAAACTGATTGATTTTTATTCAGGGATTAATGGAGTGTTCACGAGGACCAGGTTGGGCTTTGAATTGATTAACTATCCCTCTCACACACTGGGCCACACTGGACCTTCATCTGTCTCACAGTCATACCAGCACAGTAGGAAAAACTAAAACACAGCATCACAACTGTCCAACGTTCTTTAGTTTTCACTGATGCACCAACGTGTTATGAAAAGACTGAGGCTGGCTTTATATTATTGAATCCAGGTGTGTTATCATTCAGACTCAGATTATGAAGGAGAATTTAAAGGGGACATATCATGTCCATTTCCCAGCAGTGGACACAGTTCCCTGGTGTCTCACTGACCTGTTTGTCTCATGGTCAAAATATCACATTGATGCAGAAACAGCAGCTTCTTCTACCTGGAGAAACAGCCTATTTAAAACACTCACTTTTAGTGCCTCATGCTTTCATGCAAATGAGCCACAGCTGACTCCGCCCTCTCCTCTAACTCCACCCTCTATTTTGACTCCACCCCTATCTTCTGACTCCGCCCCTCTCTTCCGTTAACGGCCCTGGTGTGCGTTCAGGTCCGGTTCATTTGGACTTGGGCTGACCAGATGAGCCATGACACCACGGTCGCGGTGCCACCCATGGACCAGCCCGTCCCATTTACCTGTGTCAGACCAACTGTGGACCCAGACGCACACACATTATAAATTTCACCAATTTTCTTTCAGAATTTCTTGTTTTTTGTTCACTTTATTGTTTATTTTATTAACTTAACATATCTTGTACATTTTTCTCACTAATGTATTGATGTTTATGAATTGTCTTGATTATTTTGTGATTTTTAAAAAATACATTTGGTTGAATTTCTTTCAAAATGTGTTAATTTTTCATTATTTTTTTCATTTTCTTGCTTTTTTTTCTGGCTTTTTTCTAAAAAAACCCATTTTGTTCAGTTTCCTCCATATTGTCTTCATTTTCTTCACTAATGTGTTTATTTCTTTGAATTGTCTTGATCATTTTGTAATTTTTAAAAGTAAATTATGTTCATTTTCTTTCAGAATTTGTTCATTTATTAATTTTCATGCTTTTTTTTTTTTTCAAACTTGCCTCCATATTTTGTTCATTTTCTTCACCCATGTGGGGACATTTCATTAGTTTTATTCCAGAAGTATTTTACCTGTAAACCTGTGTTGTTAAATGTGTCTGTTATTTGTTCTAAGTGCATAATGTTGTAACTGTGTTTGATATGTTCTGCTGCCTACCTTGGGCTGCCTTGTAAAAGAGGTTTTTAATCTCAATGGGACGTCCCTGGTTAAATAAAGGTTAAAAACTAAATAAATAAAAACATTGTGTTAGTTCTTTCATGCACTTTCACAATGTCTCCGCTGTGATTTGCAGGATTTCTTTCTTTTCCAATAAAGCAAAAAACAAAAAAATCCTTTTGTTTGATCACAAATGCAGTCAATGCTTTAATTCAGGGACTGTGTGAGACCTCTGAGACCACCATCCTATGAGGAATTAGCAAAAACCAAAGCTTGTATTAAATCAGCACATTTTCGACAATATTTGAGAGATTTAAAAGCACTTTAATATCAAAAGGCAGGATTGATGGCGTGTCCCAAAGAGCTCAGAAATGGAAAAAACAACCGGCTTCACAGAGACTTGTTTGTTATCTCATGAGGGGATTTTCCAGCCATGTCTGGAGATCTTTACTGACTTGTCATGTTTCAAACCCAACACCAACTGGAACATCCACTCCGTCCTAGAGTACAAGTGCACCATCGCACCAGGAAATCCAAAAACACACAACTGGCAAAGTAAACATGATCAACTGTGTTTGATTGTGAATCGGGAAATGTGCTTTGATCATTTTCACTGAAGTTCTGACAGATTCTTCAGTTTCATTCACTTAATGTAAATGTTCTTCACTTCATGGTGCTCAAAGCTCTTTACATTAGCCTCACATTCACCCATTCACACACACTCATACACCAGTAGGTTTCTAAGGTCAAAGGTCAGTCCTACTGGGAGACTAAGGGTTCAGTGTCTTTGCTCAAGGACACTTTGACATATGGACAGCCAGAGCCAGGACACAAACCGCCAACCTCTCGGTCACCAGACGACCCGCTCTGTTTATTAATTATTAGCTCATTGTTCCCACTTGGATTTTTCCTAGTAAAATTTAAATGTATCCAGAGCTGGAAAAAATAATCAATCAGTCACGTTGACTTTATAAAAACATTTATTTGATTAGAATTGTCCTGAATTTAAGCATTTTTTGCTTAACTGCCACCCAACATTAGTTCTTTAATTTGACACATATAGTAATAATAATAATAATAATAATAATAATAATAATAATAATAATAATAATAATAATAATAATAGTAATAATAATAATAATAATAATAATTATTATTATTATTATTATTATTATTATTATTATTATTATTAACACAATACAAGTAATTCAACATTCGAAATGAGTATTCTATATTTGAGCATGCCACAAATATTTGAAAATCATGTCCCATCCCTACTGCTGACTCTTGTTTTTTTTTGGCTAAAGTTCAACTATAAGTTAAATGATGTGACTGTTTGTGTGGGTTTTTCCAGGTAGGAAAGAGCAGCTGACTCATTCTGCTTTGTTCATTCATACAGACCCATTGATGGGTTCCCTTTTGACGTAAATGGATTCAGGGGTATACCCTCAGTCCCCTCCGATTAAGCCCAGCTGCTTACTGGTGCCTACACACACCATTAATACACCAGTGACAGTTCCAAACACTGACATGATTGCTCCTCTTCTTTGCAAACAAATGGTTCTGGCTGCGATTCACCTTGTCATCAGTGAAATATTCATGTGCACAGAAGAAAGTTTTATCCAAAGGTAGACTTTGATATATTTAATAAGTACAAGGACACAGTGTGTCTGCGTCTGAAGGGAACTTTATGAAGAGTTTCTAATGTGTCACATTTATACAATGACAAGCTCCATTATTCTGCCTGAGGACACAAACCTACACTTAACTCTGAGACATTATTCACAATTACCTTTCACACACTCATATGAACTGCATTCACACACACATGTGACAATGCACACACATGCATATGTAATTCAGGAACACACACATGAAAATGTAAATGCATGCACACACACACACACACACACACACACACACACACACACAGATATATATATATATATATATATATATATATATATATATATATATATATATATATATATATACAGTATAATATATATATATATATATATATATATATATATATACAGTATAATATATATATATATATATATATATATATATATATATATATATATATATATTATACTGTATATATATATATATATATATATATATATATATATATATTATACTGTATATAGGCTAAAATAATAAAAAAAAATTAAAGAATTTTAAAGAATGAAAATAAAATGTATATTTTTAAAGTAAACATCTGTTTAAGACCAAAAAAATAATAAAAAAATTATGAAAAAAGTAAACAAAAAACAAATCAGATTCAGATTCATGATTTATTGTCCCTGAAGGAAGTTCATTTTCACAGTTCTGTTCCATAACAAGGAACAGACTGAGGTGTCGCAGCAGAGCGTGCGCCACGTCACAAACTCCATGAAGAGACATAGGAAAGGAAAAGAACGAACAAGTGCACATTTAACACATAGAATTAACACTAAAACAGATCACATTAATCAACGTCATTGAGCTGGAAATTAAACAGGATGAACACACGTGTATAAACAAAAAGATAAAGTTGCAGAACAGACACATGACTTTGTTCCAGGCCTGGAATTCAAGGACACATGAGGAAAAACAAAGGAACCCAAAACAAGGACATTTACTAGGAGGAAAATGAACCCCTTGTAGAGTTTTTCTGCACCCCTTAAATTAGGTGTGGCCCCACACAGCGCTCATTGACCCCCAGTTGTTGTTGTTGTTTTCTCAGTCCATCCACCTCTGCCCTTAGTCCACATAAAACTGTCACAGCTTCACCAAACTGTCCACGAATATAATCCCATCTGCTTTACGACTGCAGAACAATTCAACAGGTCGGTTCACAGGGGTGTCCTGGGTCATAGACAGACTCCCCAATTTCATCACACAGCATCAGTGGTTCTTTCAGTGCTGTGATCGTCCCCATTGGTTCAACATTCCTCCCAGGACAAATGTGAGGAATGTTACCACGTTAATCCAAATAGATACACATCTTATTAAATTACATTAAATAATAAAAAATAACTAGCTAAATAATAATAATAATAATAATAATAATAATAATAATAATAATAATAATAATAATAATAATAATAATAAACAAACCTTTGAAAAATAGATGTTTGAACTTGCACCTGCTTCCCCTATACTTTATGGGGACTTCCGTGGAAAAAAAAGTATAACTTTCCAGACTTTTTACAGATTTATATTGTTCTCTCCTGGGGACCTGGATTTTGGTCCCCATATTGTCAGAGGAGCCATGGTGTGGCTGTGAAAACAGACCAATGTCCCCATAAAAATAGGAATACAAGCACACACACACACACACACACACACGCACACATACACTCTTTTCCATGTTACACGGGGACCAAGTTTCCAACCATCATTTGTAGATAAAGCAGCCGTTGGGTAGTTGTTGTGGTCATTTATATATATAAAAACACATTAAAATAACCAACAAACACATTTTCAAACCTTTGAACAAACATGTTTTGCACTTGTTTCCTCTTGTGTTTTATTCAAAAACATGAGCTAACTCAGACTTTTGTCATTTGTTTCCTGATTCATTTTATTAAAGTATGTAAGATTTAACACATTTAATGTCTGAAGTAAAAGAAAAAAAACTAGTAGAGCAATGTAATCAGATAGATATCCTGCTGGAACGATATCCTGGCTCCTGGAAAATATACAATAACCTGGTATCAAGACAAGGAGGGCTTCACCTACGTCCTGCGTCCTGAGGCTGGACACAAAACGAAGGAGTAAGTGTCAGAACTACTGTCCAGGAGGAAAACAACACATTTAACCCAATGACCAGCTGTTAAGTGAATGTCTGAGGCAAAAAACGCCTAGTAAAGAGGAGGAGTCTGAGTGGAAGTGTGGGTCATAGAAGGAAAAGCTCCTGATGGAATGTATCAGTGGAAAACTGAGGAAGAGGCTGATATGGAGAAAACATCCAGTACCAGTGGCTGGAAAAGGCTGGACTGAAAGACAACACAGAGGAATTACTCACGGGGACACAGGAACAGACCCAGAGCTATAGAGGGCGGGGTCTGTTGAGCCACATTTTGTAATAAATGTCCAAAATGTAATAACTTTTTCAGTTCATTTTGTAATAAACTGGCCCAACGCATTTTGTAATAAATTTTGCCACATTATGTAATAAGTTATTCTATTTTGCAGCAGCAGGTGCTTTGGTGATGTAACATTAAAACTCAAGGAAACATTTAGGAAACATTCCAAATGGTTTATGGCTTGGCTGGTAATTAGACATATTAGACAATATGGACAATTTGAAATTACGAATATATTTTGGAAATAGAAAAATGTGTTGGGGCACTTTATTACAAAATTAAATGAAAAAGTTATTATGTTTTGGATACATGGCTGTCAAATCTCCGTCCACAGACGGAAATCCGTCAAAAATGAAATTTCTGTCCGTCAAAATTCCGTCAAATCTATCCGCTGACCGAAAAAAATTATTCAAGCTTTATTTTGGTCGAAAACCACCACAAAACCCTTTCCTTTTCTGGTTTATTTTATTTTATTTGGACCTGAAGAAGACCTATTTAGGTCGAAACGTCGTCCACTTTTTTATTTTTATTTGACTTTCACGGGAGTTTTCCGCCCGGCTTTGGCGGAGATTTCCGTGTTAGCTAGCTTCTTTTTCTTTTCTTTTTGTCTCTCTTTTCTTTGTTAAAATTAAAATGCACACACTCACAGACACTACAGAACACACACACAACACGGGACACACAGACACATACATATATAAAATAAAATGCAGAATTTTACGGACGGAGAGGGCTGGACGGTGGTCCACAGGGGACGCGGCCAGGTCGCTTCGCGCCCGGGGAGTGGGAAGGGGGACGCCGCGGTGGGGATGATTTTCTTCGGGGGACGGACAGTACATTTAGGGCTCCGGGGTTTCACAACGCCGGGGTCCGCAACCACTATAACCCCAACCTTGAGCCAGTGCCACCCCGGAGGATTATCCCCATCGGTCGCCCCCAACCCCTCATCCGGACTTATGCACAGGCGGTGCGGGGCACACGGGGAGGATTCCGCCGTGCGCCCGGGCTGCAACGGGGGGAGATGCGGGGTCCAAAAAACATGGCGGACTACATTAAACCTACGGCCCGGTTTAAACAAATTACACATACTTTTCATGATTTAATTAGAGCTATTCACCACGGGGCCGATGTGAGGGTTTCTGAGGATGAAAAAAGACCTAGAACAATCATTAACATGTTGGCTAATTTAATTAAACCTGCTTTGCCATCACAGAAAACACGTGATGACATTAAAGGTAATGCTAAAAATTGGGCTCACACCACGATGTTAATTTTAAAACAGCATTATGAAGACATTGTGGAGGAATTAATGACCAAAGTTGAGGAATTTCGTGGGGATGAATGGGAAGAGCCATTTAATGTAGCACTGAGATGGTGTAAAAGGAAATTTCCCAGACTAAGAGAGGATGTTGTGGATGAGATTAGGGGCACTGTTTTAGCCACAGTAAGGGACAGACCCACTGAGGAGAACAATGTGACCCCTACTCCCCAAAATAACATACCTACTTCCACTCCAAGAGGTCACAGCACACAGACCTTTGCTCCCCAGGCCACAAGAGACCAGGGGACGGATCCCCCAACAGATTTGGGGTCTCCGCCTGTTACCACCAACGTAAATAGGGGTCTCCACCTGTTTCCACCAATGTAAATAGATGGTCTTCACCTGTGAACCTGGGTATTACTAATGCAGATTGGGGGGTTTCACCAATTACCACCAATGTAGATGGGGGGGTTCCACTGCTTACCACCAATGTAAACCCGTCCATTAAGGAACAGAGGGTACAGACACATGGGGCATCCAGAGGGGTCCACACCACAATAGTAACCAGACCCCCACTAGACTCCATTCCAGATCCTATTCTGTACATAATCTGTACCACAGATTATGGATACACCCGTAACTGAACCCGGGACAGACCACCTAGATTTGGGGAACATTCAAAGTACTTCGGGGGATAGTATTCTGACTCCTACAACACTGGAATTGATCCAGGTGTTGGAGTAGACAGAACGGAACCTGAATATGATTATAGATTCACTCTAATATATGATATTTCTGATAAGGAAAGTTTATTTTCTTAATGACAAATATTTGCAAAAGAAAACTCAGGACAATAATTATTAGTAGACAGTGCTACTAAATTAAGTATCTTCTTGACATCACAGTGAAAGACACTAGATTTTACTAGATTTAATGACATTTTTTATTATTTATTATTGGAATTATTTTGTTTGATAGTGAAATCAAAAGCTTTAATTGTAAAGATGGTAAGGTAATCTTTATGGAAGCATCCCATGCTAGTCTTTTGTATATTATCCATTGTTTATTTAGTGAAATTATACAATACATTTGAACAAACATATATAGTATTTTCATTTTCCTAGATGAGTTATAAGTAAATTTGAAAATTTTATGATCATATGAGCCAGATTTTTCTAAAATGTAAGTACAAATTTCACATTCTGTAATGTTAAATCATGGCCTATAATGCTCTCAGAATGCACCAAAATGATGCAATTTTAAAAAATTTTCCGGACCCCCCTAGAGAACTTCACGCCTAGGGCGCTCATGCTGGCTATGCCTGCCAGGCTCCGCATACGCAAAAATGTTCAATCAAAAATTTTTCAGTTACTTTCAGCCATGTGGATATTTATTTCAAAATGTACCGTAGACCCAGGTATAGGCTGTGTGGAGAAGACTCTACAACAGTCCAGTCCATCACAGCAGGGTCCAAGATGGTGGTAGGTTAACAGAGACATTTTGCTGTAAGAGCAGAGCCCTTAACTCACTCATTGTTCCATCAAGCTCACACTGGATTTTTTTTTCATTATCCACCAAAGACAGAAGTGTCTCCACCTCCACCACCAACCACACAGCAGTTTTGCAGACGGACATCATTGCATTGCAGAATGAATTAACTGACATAGTATGACTGGAACCTCAGCGATGGCGATACCAAAAATCTAGTATAGGTTACCATGGTACTAGGTCATGGAAACGCACCAAAGCAAACCAAGTCCAGTCAAATAGAACCAGGCAGATACTAGTGGAAACATGGCATTAGAGAACAGGAACATCTGTACTGGATGCAATGACGGCTCCTGAAAATTTTCACAGGAGCAGCAATTATCCAATAATGTTAAAGGTGACACATTCAACTGGTGCATTAATAGGTAGTTCATTATTATAGACATTATTCATCCTATGTCTTTATCTCTCTGCAAATTGCAAAAAATTGCAATGTCACTTCAATCCAGTAGATGGCACCGCATTACAAAAATATTTTCCCTGTAGCTAGCTAGTATATAATACATAATGGTGCAAAGTTATGAGCAACATTCATAGTTAAATCTACAACAAATAATTCCAATTCAACGCTATTTACATTTTTTTCAAAATAGTATAATGTGAAATAGCCAAGGATATCTTTATAAAAGCTATGACAGAAGAAATGGAATGGTTTTAAAAGGGAAAAAAAAACAGTTGAGTGGATATTTACATATTTACATGATATTTTAATTGATAATGCCACCAGGGAAACTATCTCAAAGCAAAATATGACAAATACAAAAAAAATACCTGCATTTGCACGCATGCACAATACTAAGAGTGTAAGGTTTTCCTCCCTTTGACAAAACTTGTTTTATTTTGACATTTAGTCGAAGTTGTTGTTGTTTCATTGCCAATTTGGTTTGATCTGAGCGCTGACTAAAGGGAATTACTTTTGAGGATTGGACCGTTGTTTTCCACCCAATCCATCTGGACAGAACTGATGCTCGTCCTTTGACAATTTGTATTAATGAAAGTACGTTGAGTCAAGCCGTCCTGGTGGCCATAGAGATAGTGTTGAAGTGAGTGTTACGTGAAAAAAAAAATGCATGAAAGTCTATCAATGAACTCTTGGGTGACTTTCAATGTAACTGAAATCACCCCAAAAGGGGTGGTACCAAGTGTCACTGACTTTGCCCTGATTGGACAATGATATCCACAGAGAAACAGATGAGGTCAGTCAGCTCTGCTAAAGTAGGGAAGGGGGAAAGTAAACGTTTTTTTTCCATTGATGTTTGCTATGGTGTGGCAGTGTGTCGCCCAATCGCCCTTATGGAGAAACAGCCCATGACTGGATGTCCCTGGGTCCAGATGGGAGACACCCCTGAAGGTGACAGAGAACAAATAGACCAAGATCCTGTGGGACTTCCAGATCCAGACTGACAAGATGGTGATGGTCAATCAGCCTGACAGTGTTGGTGGATAAACATCAGAAGACGGTGGTGGTGATGGATGTGGCAGTCCCCAGTAATAGCAACATCAGAAAGAAAGACTCGAGACACTCGAGAAATTCCAAGGCCTGAAAGCGGAGGTAAAGAAAATGTGGTTCCAGTCGTGACCCCTAGGCTGAGCAGATGGTCCAGCACACACCAGGAAGAACATCAGAGAATTCTGTCCAAAAGAACGCACTCCTATGAACAGCTATGATCCTGCGCAGAACCGTCAGACTCCCAGGCTTCGTGGACCCTGTTCTGAAGGAGACAATGCCCAGGGGGGAGAGAGGACAAACGTCTGTCCGCCCGTCTGTCCATCAATCAATAATTTAACATAAATACTTGTTGAGTGTAAAATCTTATTCTCTGTGAATATCTTGTCTGGGTTTGTGGTAGAGTGTTTTGACACACTGCTGGGTGGTTATAGTCTAGCCGCGCTAGACCCCCTAGCGACAGCAAATCTATGTGCTACAGTAGAAGTCCAGTTACGCTCAATATAACTTTTGGCTAGATTTCCCTGAAATTGGCCGATGAAGTATAGAGTCAGAGGGCGGGGCTAACAAAGTGACGCTGCAACGATTATGAGAGAAACAACTGGAAACAACCATAGAAGAAGAATAACAACGGGTGGTGATTTCCTTTTACCAAAGATGAGTGAAGAATGTGACAAAATGTCACCAATCTTTAAATTATTTTTACAGAAGTGACAACAGTCGTTAAGCTCCATAATCCACCATTTTGTTTAGTCATTCCTAAATTTCTCCGGACTCCTCTCTGAACTTTCCGGCGTCTAACTACGTCATCCTAAAGATTACGTTGATTGGTTGTACTACCGTACTATTGCATACAGAGGATTTGAAAGACAACATTTTAGCTCCGCCTCCCCTGACTATGAAGCATGACTAGACCCATACATGTAATAAATAGTGATAGCGCGGCTAGGCTAAGGTGGTTATTTAAAAGCATGATTGTGTGTAGCTGTAAATGGTCTGCACTTATATAGTTATATTCCACGTTTATCGTTCTTGAAGCACTTTAGAATAGCCTCACATTCACCCATTCACACACCAGTAGATGCTGCTGCCAGACCTACTGGGACAGTAATTTAGGGAAAGACACTGAACTTTTTTTTATTGAAACTTCAAATATGCGGACAGCCAGAGAACCAGGATGTGAAACATCAGTCAATGGAAGACCTGCTCTACCAACTGAGCCACAGCCGCCTATGTATGATGTAGTGTGTGTTGGGGGGGTGGGGGGGGTCTTACTTGGAGCCTCATCAGACGCTAGCAATGCCCCTGCCCAGGAATTAAAAACATTTCAAGGCCTAAAATCTCCTCATGACTCATTAATTGTCTTGTGTTTTTAGCCTCAGTAAGAGATCACTTGTAAATAAATGTTCAGATGTTGATTGAACATTTACTAAAGAACATTGTTTAACAAAAGTTAAAAAAAAACAAACTTGTGTGTAATTAAGAGTACATTTAATAAAACAGTTGTTGTTGTAAATGTGTGGATGTGGGATTCTTTACCTTGAACTGCGAACATGAGCTCTTTAGGGTCGACCACCAGCGTCCTCTTGTCTTGGCTCTTTTTCCCAGCTTTGCGGTTCCCTCTTCTCTTCTTGCTCTCTCCCCAAAGGTTTGAGCCGCCATGCATGCTGGGAATGTTGAGAATGGCAATGCCTTCCAGAGAGATGCTGCTGAGGTCCAGAGTGACACCATCACACTTTCAAGAGAACATAGAAGACAAATAGGAACAAAGCAAACTGATGCTGATTACACTTTTGGAGTCTGTGTCTAGAGCACAGGTGTCAAACATAAGGCCCGGGGGCCAAATGCGGCCCACCAAAGGGTCCAATCTGGCCCCTGGGATGAATGTGTGAAATGCAAAAATTATACTGAAGATAATTAATAATCAAGGAAGTTAAATTCATTTCAGGTTAATTTAATCTAAAGCGGATAAGAAAAGTAAAATACTGTCATAAAATCCTAGAAATAATGGAAACCAACCTAAAACTAATTTTCCTTTTTTGTTTTGGTGTAAAATAAAGTACAAAAAAAGACCAGCCTTTTTAAAAAAAAATGCAAATAACATGAAATATTTGTGGAATTTTACCAATATGTGTGTTAGTAAATGCTGTGTAAAATTGTAGATCTACTGTGGTCTGTAAGTTGTGATGCACATGCATAAATGATCAACTAAAGCCAAATATCATCAACATTTCACTTATTTTTTCTTAAGAATTTACAGGTTGTTCATATTTGTTCGGGTTATGTTCAGTTTGTAGATATAAACATTTTTATTGGAGAATTTAGTTTTTTTTCAGTCAAAAACAGTTAATTTTTGGCGTTGACATTATTTTATGTTTTTTTCCTTTTATTTATCTTCTTTTACTGGTGTGGCCCATTTTAAAGCATTTTAGGCTGAACGTGGCCCCTGAACTAAAATGAGTTTGAGACCCCTGGTCTAGAGGATGTGAGTGATATTATATTTATTAATTTACACCTTCAGGCCATAGATAACCACCCCCACCCTCTCTCTTTCTCTCGCTCTCTTTCTCTCTCTCTCTCTAGCTGAACAAAATTTTAGAAAATACTTTATCTGAACATGAAATATAGCTGGTATGGGCTTCAGCATTCTGAGAATTTAACCTAGAATTTGGACCTTTCTCTTTATCTTCACCTGAATTTGGGCTAGACTTATTGGCCACAGTTACATGATGTTTTTTAATTCAGAATTATTAATATTGAAAAAATAATTCAAAATTAAAGCTATTTTTGTTTTCATGGAAAGAAATAGCGTAATATGGAAATGTTAATTCTGAATAAAGGCTTCCATGGAAACAGGTGTGATCCACTTTAGTTAATTGGTCTTTCAGAGATGGGGGTACAGAGGGTTCTGATTGGACAGAACAGTCTGGATGTCTACTGGAGGAAAATGATCATGTCCACTTCCTGTTTTGCTTTTGTTTCAACTAGCAACATGTTAGACCAGATACTACACGTGATGTTTGCATTTATTTTTCTAATAATTATGAAGCAGCAGCTTAAACAAATCCACATATTAATGTTAGAATATGTGCATCATCATGACAAGACCAGGAGCATGTGCAGAGTTATAATAATAATGTTAAAGAGGAATAAACTGTTTACATGTCAGAGGAATTATTGAATTCAGAATTAAGAGTGGAATAAACCAGTGACTTTATTCAGAATTCAGTTTAATTGGAAATAATAATTTTCAACTGGAATTAAGCATTTACATGGTCATCTTAAATAGGAATTCATCTTTATTCTAAATTAAAGAGAAAAAAAAACAGGCCCACTGTACACTGATCTCTTTCCAGGACCCTTCTACCAACTTCAACCAAGTTAGGCAGTTAGGCTTAGCCAGTGGTTGTATTAAGACTTTAGTTACAAAAAACAAAAACAAAAACAAAAAGCAAAAATAAAATAAATAATAATATTAATAATAATAATAATATTATTATTATTATTATTAATAATAATAATAATAATAATAAAAAAAATATATATATATATATATATATATATATATATATATATATATATATATATATATATATATATATATATATATATATATATATATATATATATATATATAAATATAATACCACAGAGGACAAACCAACAGATTGTGCATTTATAAAAACATGGAACAAAAAGAGGACTAGAGAAACAGATTGTCAATCACTTTTCACAGCAACACCATTTGAAGTGGATGAAATTGTTTTTCCTGTCACTGAAAGAACAAAAATAGAATGAGGCGTATGCTCTCAGAAGCCGACAGCAAGAGTATATCCCAAAAATACCCACAATTCTCTTCTTCCCGAACCATTTGGAAAAAATACACTGGCTTGTGTGAAAACATGACCTCAGATAATCTGAAGGTAGAGGTTTGAAGAAAGATAATTATTAGAAAACTGATCTGAACACAGGTTGAGCTACATTGATCTGATAGTGGCAGAAGAATGTTCACAGTAAGAGAGTGGCTTTAAGTTTGACACTGGTGGGAAGTAACTGAGTAAAAGTACTTCATTACTGTACTTACATAGATTTTTTAGGTATCTGTACTTTTCCACCCTACATTTGTTCAGAAATTTCTGTACTTTATACTCCCTATATTTATATAAATATCAGTACTTTATACTCCCTATATTTATATAAATATCAGTACTTTATACTCCTTATATTTATATAAATATCAGTACTTTATACTCCTTATATTTATATAACTATCAGTACTTTATACTCCTTATATTTATATAAATATATGTACTTTATACTCCTTATATTTATATAAATATCAGTACTTTATACTCCTTATATTTATATAACTATCAGTACTTTATACTCCTTATATTTATATAAATATCTGTACTTTATACACCTTATATTTATATAAATATCAGTACTTTATACTCCTTATATTTATATAAATATCAGTACTTTATACTCCTTATATTTATATAAATATCTGTACTTTATACTCCTTATATTTATATAAATATTAGTACTTTATACTCCTTATATTTATATAAATATCTGTACTTTATACTCCTTACATTTATATATATATATATATATCTGTACTTTATACTCCTTATAGTTATATAAATGTATGTACTTTATACTCCTTACATTTATATGAATATATGTACTTTATACTCCTTACATTTATATAAATATCTGTACTTTATACTCCTTATATTTATATAAATGTATGTACTTTATACTCCTTACATTTATATAAATATATGTACTTTATACTCCTTACATTTATATATATATATATATATATATATATATATATATATATATATATATATATATATATATATATATATATATATATATATATATATATACATATATATATATATATATATATATATATATATAAATATATCTGTACTTTATACTCCTTACATTTATATATATATCTGTACTTTATACTCCTTATATTTATATAAATATATGTACTTTATACTCCTTACATTTATATAAATATATGTACTTTATACTCCTTACATTCATACAATAGACTCGTTACTTTTTCAAAGTAAATGGATGTGAGTCACTTTTGAGGGAATGTCATTTTCTATATAATAATTCTGACTTTTTATCTCAGAAGTTTGTCATTTGATTTAATAATTATGCATTTATTATCCCATTATCATGACTTTTTTTTTTTTATCATTTATCATTATGACAATCTCATTATTTATTTTAGACTTTAGGCTTTTTATCTCAATTTTGACTTTTTTGCCCCATTTTTCCACAATATTCTTTCCATACACTCTAAAATGACTACTGCAAACTGATCAAACACATTTTCTACACATTCTTCACTTTTAAAGACTTTATGTTTTAATACCTGGTTAAATAAGTATTATTTCATGCGTGGCAAAAATACATTTTTCCTTTTTTTTTTTTTTAATTACAGTTCATAAGTTATACTTTTTAACTGCCACTTCAGTCACCACCAATCACCACACTGACAGTCCCAGGGGTGGTGGACTATGGGGACCAGGCTGACTGTCCCACAATTAAACACTATTACAACAAAGGTCTGGAATCTATTTCCTCATTTAGACCTGGGAGCTCCAGAGAAAACCTTTTGGATCAGTAGCTTTAAGGCACTAGAGTACACAGGTCTAAATGAGGAAATAGATGTAATAGTGTGTTTAATTGTTTTAACCATTGACATTGTATGGCAATGTTTAGTATGCTGAGTTGGCATATATATATATATATATATATATATATATATATATATATATATATATATATATATATATATATATATATATATATATATATATATATATATATATATATATATATATATATATATATATATATACCTGCTCCATGGCTGTCTTGTTCCAGTAGCCAATCAGCATGACCTGATTCCTCAACACCTGACGTGGACCTAGTTGTCCCGTGCGCCATCCAAGCCTAGTATGACTCTATTTATCGTATCACTCATCGTGAGGTATAGGCATGTATAGCATAAAGGGCCTTGCCTAAGGGCACCCCTGGGATTTGAACCGGCAACCTTCCACACCAAAGAATCCAGAAAAGCTCGAGGAATACCAAGGGCTGAAAAAGGAGTTAGAGAAAATGTGGAGTGTGAAGGCAACAGTGGTACCAGTAGTGGTCGCAGCACAAGGGGCAGTGTCTTTTTGAAGAGGAAAAGGCCACTGAGGAGACAGAAGAAGTGCAGACAACTTCCTTTTCTTGGAAGTTGTCGGTCTGGATGTTAGAGACCACTGTTCTAAGATGTGTATGAGGGGTGGGTCTTAGTAGATCCACTACAGTCTGTGAAGGGGAGGCGTCACTTGCACCTGTGGACAATTAAGTAATTAATAAGTGTTTGTTCATACTAAAGACTTTAGTGTTTTACTGTTTTTATACTGTTTTCAGTCTCACTATGTCCTGAAGAAGGCTCTAGCGCTGCTGCACTTTGGTAGTTTTAGGTCCTCAGTGGACATGTCATTTTAATAAAGACATTTTAACAATATTTTGAAGTGCCTTGGTGAAGAATTTTTTATTTATTTTTTTTTTAACTAACTGGGTTTCTTAGGCAAAGGTAAATTTATTTGTATATCACATTTCAAGGTGCTTTACACAAAATATATAAGAAAATTAAAATGATAAAGATGCCTTAAAAGACAATTAAAACAGAGACATAAAAACATTTAAAAGCAAATGAGAATCTAAGTAAAAGCTCTAGTGAACAATAATGTTTTCAGTCTGATTTAAATGACAGTTCCTCAGACCTCAGGTATTCAACTGAATGATGCTTCACTTTGTTTGATTTTTGGAACACACAGTAGACCTGTTAGATATGTATCTTGGCCTCATGGTTTTACTGTTATAATCATAACAGTCATAGTTTCACCTAGGGTCAGTGTTCCATGAAAACGATGGGTGTCAAAACATTAACCTTTGTAATCAATCTGATGTGAGAACTATAGATGACAAACGACCCACCCGAGTCTAATTAAAGAATAAAAGTAACTGTACATCTGTGACTCAGGTGCCCTCCTTAGTGAAGCCACTTCTCAAATAGCAAACACATACTTGAGCAGCTTCTTTCATCTTCAGCTCCATAACTGTTCTCCTTCAGTAGCTACTAATTAATAGAGACCTCTGTATGGATAGATCTG
The DNA here is from genome assembly GCA_020466265.1 of Siphamia tubifer. Classification (NCBI taxonomy): domain Eukaryota; kingdom Metazoa; phylum Chordata; class Actinopteri; order Kurtiformes; family Apogonidae; genus Siphamia; species Siphamia tubifer. Next base: position 12,218,167 of record CM035798.1, on the reverse strand, counting down.
AGAAGAGGGAAGATGAATTGTATGGACACCATCTTCATTATCACTCAATATCACACACAGCAGGGTCATGGAGGGCTAATTACCTGCGTGTTGAATTGAGCTTCAGTGAGAAGTGGGTAGGGAAGAGCACACTGGTGTCACACATCCACACTTGGTCCAAAATGAACTGTACAAATCAAGGCTATTTATAGAATGAGCCACATTCAGTTTGTCTGCTCAGGTTTTTCTAACTTTACTTGCAGTATGTTGTGTATGACAGGATCCACACTGCTTATGCTTACATTATGGGTTTTTTTAAATTCAGAATTATTTATTCTCAATAAAATCATACAGGATTAAAGCTATGTCCTGTAAGAGTCAGAGGTACAGAGGCTTCTGATTGGACAGAACGGCCACTTAACCCTTTGTTGGTCACACTATAAAAATCAACATTTTTTTTGCTTTTTCCACCTCACAGGGACTATTATAACATAAAACTGATTTTTTTTTTTTTTTTTACTGACCCTAAATAAGTATTAAAACTCAACCATTATTCCTTCACCAATCTTACCAAGATAATTTGTGACTTGGATGAAATTAGATTAGATTAGATTATTAAATATTTGTGTTTGTATCATTAGTGATTAGCATTAGTGATTAGCATTAGCATTTCATGACCCTTTACTATCATCTCTACCGTTTGGTTCAGCATGTTTTCAAAAAAAATATTACATGAATACCAATGTATTTCTGAAACATGATGAGGATTATTTATGTAAAATAGACTCTGTAAAAGTTAATAAAATTAAAAAAAACTGAACTTTCCTATAATTTTGTATATATAATTCAAAATAAATAAATAAATATATATATATATATATATATATATATTAAAAAAAAAAATGTTCCTCTCGCCCCACGTGGGCGGTGTCTCCTTCAGGCTCGGGTCCTCTACCAGAGGCCTGGGAGCCTGAGGGTTCTGCGCAGGATCTTAGCTGTTCCTAGCAATGCGCTCTTTTGTACAGAGATCTCTGATGTTGTTCCTGGTATCTGCTGGAGCCATTCTCCCAGCTTGGGGGTCACTGCCCCTAATGCTCCAATCACTACTGGTACCACTGTTGCCTTCACACTCCACATTTTCTCTAACTCCTCTTTCAGCCCTTGGTATTTCTCAAGCTTCTCATGTTCTTTCTTTCTGATATTGCTATCACTGGGGACTGCTACATCTATCACCACCACTGTCTTCTCATGTTTATCCACCACCACTATGTCAGGCTGATTGGCCATCACCATCTTGTCAGTCTGGATCTGGAAGTCCCACAGGATCTTGGCCTGTTTGTTCTCTGTCACCTTTGGGGGGTTCTCCCATCTTGACCCTGGGACCTCCAGTCCATACTCTTTACAGATGTTCCTGTACAGTATGCCCGCTACCTGGTTATGCCTCTCCATGTATGCCTTGCCTGCCAGCATCTTACACCCTGCTGTGATGTGCTGGACTGTTTCAGGGGCTTCTCTACACAGCCTACACCTGGGGTCCTGTCTGATGTGGTAGACCCCAGCCTCTATTGCTCTGGTGTTCAGGGCTTGTTCTTGTGCAGCCATGAGTAGTGCCTCTGTGCTGTCCTTTAGTCCAGCCTTTTCCAGCCACTGGTATGTCTTTTCCATATCAGCCACTTCCTCAATTTGTCGATGGTACACGCCATGCAAGGGTTTGTCCCTCTATGATAGCCCCTCTGGTTCCTCGACCTTACTGGGCTTTTGTTGCCTGAGGCATTCACTTAGCAGTTGGTCATTCCTTTCGCTTAGTGTACAGTCTCAGGACACTGGACTTGGGGTGGAACCCTCCATGCATGGTAAGGAGTTTCCTTGTCTTGATATCAGTGGCTTGTATCTCTTCCAGTGGCCAGGATATTATCCCAGCTGGGTATCTGATTACTGGCAGGGCATAGGTGTTAATGGCCTGGATCTTATTTTTGCCGTTCAGCTGACTTTTCAGGACCTGTCTTACCCTCTGTAGGTATTTGGCTGTGGCTGACTTCCGAGCTGCCTCCTCATGATTACCATTTGTCTGTGGGATCCCTAGGTATTTGTAACTTTCCTGCACATCTGTGATATTCCCTTCAGGTAGGTCAACCCCTTCAGTTGTGATCACCTTTCCTCTTCTAGATATCATCCGCCCACATTTATCTAGTCCGAATGACATCCCAATGTCTTTGCTGTAGATCCGGGTGAGGTGAATTAGGGAATCAATGTCACGCTCATTCTTGGCATACAGCTTGATGTCATCCATGTAGAGGAGGTGGTTGATGGATGTTCCACTTCGGAACTGGTATCCGAAGCCACTCTTTGAGATGATCTGGCTGAGGGGGTTTAGGCCTATGCAGAACAGCAGGGGGGACAGAGCATCTCCTTGGTAAATGCCGCATCTGATGTTCACCTGTGCAATTGGCTTTGAATTGGCCTCCAGAGTTGTCTTCCACAGCCTCATTGAGTTCTGGATGAACTCTCTTAGTGTCCTGTTGATGTTATACAGTTTTAAGCATTCCAGTATCCATGTATGTGGCATTGAGCTATAGGCTTTCTTGTAATCAATCCAGGCAGTGCACAGGTTGGTGTTCCTCGTCTTGCAATCTCGGGCAATTGCCCTGTCAACCAGTAGCTGGTGTTTGGCGTTATATATAAAAGTTGTCTGATTCCTCTTGCCATCCCAAAAAGCACATACATACATACATACAGTTTTGTTATCTGCGAGGGTCTTTGAATGCAGCAGCCCTGCTTGTTGGGGTCATACAACCCAGACAATAGTAACAGTAGCACCTGGCCGTCCTCTGGGTATGTATGACTCCAACAAGCTCCGCTGTTTGCTTGAAAATTACAAAACTATACTAAAGTTTTTATTGTTAAATGTATATTTTAATTCATAATTGGCTATCAATTCAGTTTCATAATAATTAGGACTGTTTAAGTCCATTTATTTTATGAAAAATAAACCCAGTTTCTTTTGTTAGCTAACTGGTTTTCCCTCCATTTAATTTTAGTACTTTGTATGTGCTGCTACTGATGCATCAAAGACGGACTCATATTTTTGTACACCAGGTACCATACAATGAATAAACGGGATGTTTGAAACCAAAGAGAGTGTCTGTGGTCATAAAGAACACAACGCAAGAGTACGACCGCTACATCTGGATGTCTACTGGAAAAAAAAAAAAGTTCTTCTTTTGCTTTCGTTTCAACTGTCAACATGTTAGACCAGATACTATGTGTGATTTTTGCAACAATTATGAAGCAGCAGCTTGACTGAATTAACATACATACAACCTACTACAGCGCAGAACATGTGCATCATCAGGAACATGTGCAGAATGACAGGAATAATGTTAAAGTGGAATTAACCTTTATTCTGAATTAAACAGGAATAAAAACTGTCATGTAAACAGACCCAGTGTTCATAAAAAGAACAGTGGGTAAAAGAATTATTCATAAAAGTCTGTGAAAAACTGCATTAACGTACCTCAACCTCCAGAAAGTCGTGGAGTTTCTTACACGTGGCCGAAAATGTCTCCGAAGTGCCAAACTCAAAGTACCACAGTTTGTTCTTTGTTCTGAAAAGAAACAAGACAAACAGAAAGTGCAAAGGGACTGAGAAAAGAAGCAAGCATCGAAGTGTTTTCCCCACATCAAACTCTGAGGCTCATAGCATCCTCTTCCCTTTAATGCTAACGGTATAAAAACATTTGTGATTCACCGAGACCTTCTTATTCTTTACTCTGGTGTTCCTGCTCACATTTGACCAGTTCTGCTTTAACTATTCTGACATTAAATAATAAAACTATCATTATTACATTTTATTTAAAGGGGACATATCATGTAAAATACACTTTTGAATGTTTTTCAAATGTTTGTGTGTGAGGAGACCCTTAAATTATGAACTAAAGCCACCCACTCTCCTTTTGTCCTGATCCATTTCTTGTTGGAGGGGGATGAAAACGTTCCCTTTTGGATTTTCTGTGCTTCGTATATTGCATGCATAGATTCATTTGAATACCCCCCCTCCCCCCACCAGCTCAGATAACCCCACCTACTGGTCACAGACACCTCTGCTCAGACTCACAGATTCAACATTATTCTCCATCGTATCCCTTTGTTTTAACATATAATAACTGCATTAAACATGGAAATAATCAATGTTAAAAATATAGAATAATGTTAATAATAATAATAATAATAATAATAATAATAATAATAATAATAATAATAATAATAACAATAACTAATAATAATAATAACTAATAATACCTTAGAATTTTTACACTGGAGAACATGGAGAATACATTTTAAAGTGATCCAGAATCCAGGATCTTTCTGGATCATCACCAAAATATAATCATTTGTTCCTTGTGACACCCCCAATATGACATGAAATTTTTATCAATTTCCATCCATAACTTTTTGAGTTATCCTGCTAACAGACAGACAAACAGACAAACCTGGCAAAAACATAACCTCATTGGCGAAGGTAATAGTAAGGAATTCAATGTGTGTGTGTGTGGATGGAAAGCATGTGTGTATGTGTGTAGTTGTGTGTGTGTGTGTGTGTGTGTACATGTGTGTATAAATTAGTCGTTGTGTATCTAACTAAATTAACATAATCTTGTCCAGTGGAGAAATTCAAGGGAGGCGTGATATAAAAAAAAAAAAAAAAACCTGGATAAAAAAAATCCCACCTGAAGTGAAAATGAGAGAAAATGTTAAGATGAGTTCAAAGAAACGTTACAAAACATTTGAAAATGTATTTTAAAAAAAACACACAAAGATGTTAAAATAGGGAGGTGTTAAAAACATACAGAGACGTGAAAAGTATTTATGCTGCAAACACAGAAAGCTGTTAAAATGTGTTAAATATATTTAAAAACATGTAGAGGTGAAAATAAAGATGTTTAAATATGTGTTTAAGAAATAATAAACCTAAAGATAAATATGGAGTGGAGGGTCTGGGTTAAAGTACTCACATTCTGTACTTAAGTACAAGTACAGTTACTGGTGTGAAAAAATACTCTGGTAAAAGTAGAAGTACTGATTCAACTGCATTTTAAGTATACTGAAGTAAAAGTAGAAAAGTACAATTTCATAATTGTAATAAAGTACAAAAGTAAAAAGTAAAACAGTTTTTTTTTTTTTTGCAATGAACACAATAATACTTAGCTATTTAACCTGGAAAAATATGAAAAGTTTCAAAAGTATCTAAAATAAAGGTTTTAAAGGTGAGTTACTGTGTAGATAATGTGTTTGATAGGGTCGCTGTACTCAGTTCTGTGAGTATGGGCAGGAAATTTAGGAAAAATGGGGAAAAAATTTAGATAAAAAGTCATCATGACGTTTTTGTTTTTTTTAATTACAAATGACTTTTTAAAAAATGCATAATTTTAAGAGAAAAAGTAAAAATTGTGAGATAATAGTCATATAATTATAATATATAAAGTCACAGTTTCTCTTCTTCACTGATTTTTCCTCTGGTGACTTATTTTCATACTGTCACATCTGTTTAGTTTAAGTAATGAGTCTATTTTAAAGAGTATAAAGTACAGATATTTATACAAAAATGTAGGGAGTAAAAGTAAAAAGTTACCAGAAAAATTAATACTCAGTACAGATACCTGAGTTACTTCCCAGCTATGGTAGTGGTGGTGTGTGTGTGTGTGTGTGTGTGTGTGTGGGGGGGGGGGGGGGTGTTACAGGTGTTTTTGGTTCTTTTAGAGGAGTCTCACTATGTCACATTTAAAGATCTATTGTTGCTCATTCATTTTCTCTCCAGGTCAGTGTTGAACAGAAACATCATGGCTGTGACACAGTTGATTCAATCATTGTAAATTCACTGAACGTAAGAGAAGAAACATTTTCTCTGTTCATCTACTGAGTCTGGAGGAGATCATGAGGCCTTGGAGTAATCAGAAGAATTATTATTTATTTTTTTAATTACATTATGAAGCAGCGAAAGGGTCAGATTTGACCTGAACGTCATAGGAAGGTTAAAAACAAACACAGGAAGTCCAGCTCGAAGGCTTCAGATCCCAGTTTGCATCATCACTCATCTGCAGCGAACATTAATGTGTTATTAATCACATTCTGAGGCCGTGGGCCGAGAGCCGAAAGCACCTGTGGGAGCAGGTAGGGGGGGTCAGGGGACACCCATGCCCAACATTAAGGCGCAGTGAGGGGTCTAAGAGGGTAATGTAACTGCCCCCGCAATTAACAGAGGACTGGGGTGCTGTCCCCCTGCCCCCCCCCATGGCACACACTCCCATCAGTAAGACTGATGATCAGTGACCTCTGCAGGGTGAGTCACCATCTGTCCAGCATCACTACACCTCATTATACGAACGCTAACCCTGTCTGTACACTGAGGCACAACTTTACACTTTTAATTAAAGTGTATTTGAACTAGTACCAACATGGTCATAAATCTGTCATAGGGTTAGGGTTAGGTATGTGTTAAGTTTCTACATATATACACACACACACAAACACACACACACTAACTGGTTTTGAGTTTGTAGGTCAAGTAGAATATTATTATTATTATTATTATTATTATTATTATTATTATTATTATTATTATTAATAATAATAATAATAATAATAATAATAATAATAATAATAATAATAATAATAATAATAATAATAATAATAATAATAATAATAATAATAATAATAATAATAAAGGGAGTCCCTAATGGCCTTCATCAGGGACTCCCTGAAGGCCATGATGCCAAAACGCGTTGGGGTTTTTATATGTTTTTATATGATTTTATAGGTTTTTGTAACCAAGCCAGTTTAATAAAGGCTATTTTATCTTCACTTATAAGAGAGTGCCTTGGAATTTTTCTTTCTTTTTGCTATTTTCCTATCCAATAGAGCACCTCTAATTATTATTACTTATTTTGAGTCCAGGTAGCGCTCCTTAAGCAAACTTTTTATACTTTATAAATGACTAAACTATCAGGACAGACATAATGTGAACAGATTCCGTTTCGAGAAAAGAAAATGCTGGATCAGACAAAGCATCTATTCAGCTGTGATGTGGGACGCATTAATATTCTTTAATACATTCGCACAGACTTGCACAAATATATGCAAATCCTTTATTGGACATGTGCTGTAACTGTCGGCAACAAGAATAGATTTGTTTTTTTTTTGTCATGTCCCAAGGTTTAGAATATGATTGGTGTCCAGATAAAAATGCACTGGCATATAGATTTCTATTCAAAAATGAAAGATCAAATCTCTTACAGAAGCTATATTCACTGGGATTTGTTAATGACAACCCTCGTGTAAATGTAGATAAAAAGGTTAAGATGAGACGACAGTTTGGTATCTTCTTTTTCGAACCATCTTCATATAAACATAGCCTTAGTGTCCATGTGAAACAAAAGGAACCAATGTTTTAAACCAGTGAAATTAAGAAAATAAAGCTTGGATTGAGGGCAAAATTGAATCAACATTTGGTAACCCTTTTGGCATGTTTCCACCAAGCAGCTTGGAACGGTTTGGTTTGGTTTGGTACACATTTTTGTTTCTTTTCCACTGCAAAGGGAACCAAAATAACTGATCCAACCGTCCCACTTTTTGTCACCCTTCCCTTGGGGCACCAACTGTTCCAAAGCAATCCATGTGGGTGGAGCTAAACAGACTGCCTCCAGTTGATTGGTCAACAGAATTGTCATTTCCAGGACAAAAGCACAAACAACAACTCTTCACACGACAACGAGGAAAAGAAAAATAAATAAATTTGTGCATCATGTCGACCTGCAGTATTTCATGTATTTCATGGAGCAACAAGAAGGTGCAGATGAAGTCCAGATGGAGCTAGGTGACACCATCAGGCCTTTAGCCCACAGACAACTGGAGGTAAGATCTTCAGCCCGTCAATGTCAATCATTACATTCGGGTCAGGTCGGGCCGAGCTTCTCTATCGTTGACTTTTCTTAAAAATAAATATACGTTTATAAAACTGTACATTAAAATGATGTGTGGATACTAAACTAAGGAAGACTTGGTATAAATGAAATAATTTGGATCAAACAGAGAAGACGCTGTTATCATAAATCACCCCTCCTTCTGGATATTTGGCGCACTCGTTCCCACAGTCCCGACCCGGATCCATTTTGATTCTGAAAACCGACTGTGACACGCACCACTACCGAGTGTCGGTCCTTACCTGGCACGGGTCAGTAAAACAGGTGCGACTGTAACGTGCATCTGCAGGTGTACAAGCGGATCCGGCCCAGAATCACATTCTGTCTGGGGAGTCCTCACAAATAAAATATGAAATTTTGGGTTTGCTTCAGGCTCGGGCCTGCAAATCAAGTTAATTGGTCGGGCCTGGGTTGGATCAGACTGGATTTTTTTGGCCTGATCTTACCTCTACCTCCAACATAAGGGTGCTGTAGGCAGTGGAAATGCTCAAGTGAGACAAACTATACTGAGACAATCTGAACTGTACCAAACCGTCCCAGTCTGCTTGGTGGAAACACATAGTGGTCACTCCAGTGAACTCCAGTTGTTCTACAGTTGTTCTCTTGTATATTCATGGTTTGTTGTTTTAGTTCCATATCAGTCAGTTCATATCATTACTGTAACTGGTCTGTTCTTAATACATGATCTGCACTAACATGTTTATGTGCAACATGTTGTTGTTATTAGACTGTAATAAACAGTCTCTTCTTAAACAAAAACTGTATTAAAATGTTTTATTTGATAGTGTTCTGACATTGTGTTTTTAAATACACGTTCCTTTGGTTCAAAGCTTAAACGCATGTTTTCCAGCTGAGTGGACATTTTTGTACGTCCATAAGAAATAGACTCATTAAAAATATTGGAAACACTTCAGAAATGTAAAATTAGATTATTTTTAACCAACAGGTGCAGTGTTTGTATATCTGCTTTACAGGTAAACAAAGAAACAGTTGTAAACACTGCACCTGTTGGTTAAAAATAATCTAATTTTACATTTATCTTTGGAAGACACTAGTATGAACCTTTACAAGACATTAACAAATAGGTAACAAATGGTTAATACATACTGAACAATCCATTTATAAATGAGTAATAAATGGTTAATACATAGTCAATTGTGTGTAGGTATTATAAAGTGTTTTTTCATGTCTAAAGAAGAATAAAAAAAAAAGTTGTCATAATTCATACATCAAAGAGTTAACTGATTCAAGTCAATTCATCATTCCAGGTCCAGTTTTGAGTGTCCTATCCACAAACCTCCAGATATCCATAATTCCAATAATATCCCAGACTGCTTCTGTTCTACCCTTTGCCCTTAGCATAAAACTCCATTTAATCTTACTTAAGGTAAGACTTCCAAGGAAAGAATGAATAGTATTATCTTATAATTATCCACAGACTGTGCTCACATATCCCTCCAAACAAACTCTGCATATCCGTTTCAAAATTCCATGCTAGGTCAAAACTGTAACACAGGTTGCACAAAGCTTTTTATCTTTCCAAGAAACAACCACCAATAACAAGCAATTTATCTCAAAGCTTTAAGGACAGAAAAAACCTACAACAGTGCTGACATGCAGAACTGAAGCCAGTAAATAATGGTCTCCTCTTAGCAGGAATCAAAGCGCTACAAGAGGGACGTATTAGTATAAGCAGAGTAACAATCACTGAATTATTGATTTACTCATTAGGACTTTTGTCAGGACCATTTAGCCACTTTATAAATGAGCTTTCATTAGGGTACTTGCAAGATAGACCAACTCGGAGTTGATTTATAATGTGCAACATGGTCAATAAGGGAAGAATGGGAGCAGAGGGAGGTGGGAAGAGGCAGGGGGTGACAGGGCTGTGCTGAGAGGAGCCCCCCCCCCACCCCATCACTACCACAGCCCAACCCCCACCCTGTCACCACTGTCTACACTGCACACAGGAAACCTAGAGAAAGCCTCAACAGGGGCGGGGCTTAAGGACAAGCAAGCCAGGCCGATGTTTGGAGCCCTGCCCACTAGGGGGGCCCTACAACTGTGTGTGTGTTTAGGTGTGTTGTGTGTAGTTGTGTTATTTTTTGTGTATCTGTGTTTGTGTAGTTGTGTTGTTTTTTGTGTAGTGGTGTTTTACACAACGTGTGTGTGTGTAGTTGTGTGTCTTTCAGGGACATGTGTTCATCTCTGTTTTAACGTTTTATTTGAAATGTCCCAGGAAATGAGCAGTTTTGTGTGTGTGTGTGTGTGTGTGTGTGGAGAGGGTGGGGGTGGGGGTGGGGGTGTCCTTGCTTGGAGCCCCAACACCCCCTAGCAACACCCCTGGCATAATAACAACATAAGTCTGAAAATATTTGCAAACAAACAAATGAAGGCGGTGGTTTGACAATGCATATTAAAAGTTGGTGGTTGTTGGTTCAAGGCTGAAAGAGGCTAAAGGGTTTGAGACGTTTGGATACTTTTTGGATATTGTATTACATTTATTGGTGCTTTTCTTCTGTATTTTAGGAGAGATTTTGAATATGTTTTGGATTTTTCATCATTTCTGTTTATTTATTTTTGGGGGGGGGGGGCTTAGTGGATTTTAACATGTTTTGTATATTTTTTTTCTCTTCATTTTTTGTGTTTCTTTGTGTATTAGTGTGTATTTTGTGGGAAATTTGATTAAGAGAAAAGACCATTTATGTTATGATATGTTTTACACTAACAGTAAATGACAACACAGATCTGGGAGAATTGGATTTGTTTTTTTTTGTCCTCAGCAAGAGTTGTATATTAGCTTGATAAGCAAATCCACATAATAAACTCAATTGTTTCTGGGCAAAAACAGAATGAAAAACCAATAAAATACAATAGAAAATAACTGCAATAATCAGATGTAAAGCCAAGGAAAGCTACAAACATCTGACCAGCCCGTCAATTCCCTCCACTTAACCTAACAAGCTCACCATGGCAACAAATCACCTCATGTCCTTGTTCATTAGGTAATTAGGAGCATCTCATTGGCTGGATTGGATTGTCGTTTGTTATCTGCCAACTGATACTGAACACCAGGCTCATCTGACAGACTGTGGGAGCGTCTGTGATGGTGGCCAGTTTATCCTAGGATTAATAGGAATTCCTTTTAAGTGAGATGATACTTTTAAAGGTATTAGGAGGATCTGACTTTATGGTAAATGCAATAAAAGTGAGCGTAATATACTTATTTGTGTAAATTGTTGGCCGATTTTTTGGCTTCTGCATTCTTAGAGGTTCATTAATTATACTTTGAGTGGGAGATTTGTGCTCCCAGGAAAAAAATGACTCTAATGTAAAACCAGGAATGTCCAGCTTTCAAACCTTTTAGTTCCCCATAAGCAGAACTGACCATATTTGAGGAGCAGAGTCTGGGAGATTTTTGTAGCAACGGTGGGTGAGACACAAGCGAGTAAATGTTGTTTATATGATGATAAATAATGGTAAAGTTGTATGTCATTAGTTTCCAGTCGATGATTAAATACTCTATTTATTTATTTATATCAAATAATTTTTCTGGATAAAAACAGTCTTAAATAAATAAATGGCATGTAGCTATTGTTAAATTCAATTAACATTCATTTTATAATTGTTAAATTGTCAATATTAAACTCACATTAAGTTTATTAATTTATTCTGACTTTACTCACACAGACACACACACACATGTTTCCATGTGTCATGAGTAGTAGTATGGGCCGCTTTGGTTCAATTGGTAGAGTGGGTTGCCCAATGACTGAGAGGTTGGCGGTTCGCGTCCCAGCTGTGGCTATCCACGTGTCGAAGTGTCCATGGGCAGGACACTGAACCCTGACTTAGGCCCCCAGTAGGACTTACCGTAGAGCTGTGTATGAATGGGTGAATGAGAGGCTAATGTAAAGTGCTTTGAGCACCATGCAGGTGGGAAAGCGCTATATAAATGCAGTCCATTTTACCAAGTTTGTAATCAAGTAGCCATTGGGTGGTGACTGTAAGGACTTTAAGTAAAATGAAAATTTTAAAAAAGATAAAAGTTATAAATTTAAATTAATTTTAAAAAAAATTATGAACATATTAAAAATGTTTTTAAAAATTAAACAGTCATAAAATTAAGAATATAAAAAATGTAACTATAAATAAATAAAATTTAAATATAACAAATGTGGAAAAAAAGACATACTTTAAAAAAAAAACCCTCTGAAAAACACATGTTTCGCTTTGTACCTGTTTCCCTTATGCTTTATGGGGACTTCCGGAAAGAAAACAATTAATAAATGTATTTATATGGCCACGTCATTTATATCTATTACTAGTGGGGACCTTTATTTATATTTAACCCTCGTGGGGACCTGAATTTCAACCTGCACACAGATCAACTATGCATCTATAAGTTGTTGGATAGTTAACAAATGACATGTATATGTTCCATATATCATGTCTATTAATTGGAGGACATCAGCTAAATGATATGTGTTCAGATGTAGTTTTTGACGTTCAGATCTAATAAATTATAGGAGATTAGCAGGAGAACTTACAAAAGGGGAGGGGGGTGGGAGATGGCTCTGAAATACAGTAGAGTCCTGTTAGTGTTGTCAGCTGAGGACATAAGGCTTTATGTGTGACTGTTTATAATAACATGTGGTGTACACATGACATGGGTTCTAAAGACAGCTGAGAACACAACAGCTCAGGTTTCCAAAGTCATTAAGATGTTGGTTATTTGCAAAAACAAATCACGAAAAATAAAACATCAAAAGAGAAAACACACAAATAATGTGGTTGAACCGCAGTAGCTTTAACCTCCTGTTATGTTCATTTGTCAGAAACAGCAGTGATGTTCCCACGGCAGTTTGACCTGGGACATGGTTAATTATCCAAAACATGTCCAAAAACAAAACAAAAATCACAACAAGCAATGACTAATTTTATAATTATCAATATTTAGTTCAATTGTGTTCCTTATCTCTAACAGGTAATGGTTCAATTAGGAAAATTAAAAATTTTTTCATCTAAATAAAACACGTTCAAACTTTTCTTTTGAATGTTTTACCATTTTATTACTTTTGAACATATAAAACATAATGTTGGAACATAACGTAAAATATATTTTATATATATATATTTATTATTTTATAATTTTTATATATATATAAATTACCCATAGGTGTGAATGTAAGAGTGATTGCCTATATATGTTCAGCCCTGAGATGAACTGGAGACTCATACAGGGTGACCTTTGACCCTGCCTTCACCCACTGTAGCTGGATTAGGCCCCCAGTGACCCCCACGACCCTAGTGAGGATAAAGCGGGTTCAGATAATGAGACGATATATTTATATATATATATATATATATATATATATATATATATATATATATATATATATATATATATATATATTTAAAATTAATGCATTAACACTGATTAATTCATCATCGTGATTAATCTGATTGAACATTTTAAAGCAATTCAGTGGAACAGTTGTTGGCAGTTGTTTTATTGAAACTGTTGAATACATTTGTTAAATGCATATACTGTATATTCATATTTTTTTTTATGTTTTCGATATTTTCTTAAAACTTTTGGTGTTTTTCTTCTGTATTTTAGAAGAGATTTTGAATATGTTTTGTATTTTTCAGCATTTCTGTTTATTTTTGGCGGGAACTTTTGTGGATTTTGGCATGATTTGTATATTTTTTTCTCTGCATTTTTTGTGTTTCTTAGTGTATTTGTGTGTAATTTGTGGGAAATTTTAGTAAAAAAAACAGTCAACTGGAAGTGTTTTGATCATGATCAATTGTAATTAATTGAAAACCCAACCCTGTGATTAATCTGATTAAAAATTTTATGGAACAATGGAACAGTTGTTTACAGTTCTTTTGTTGAAACCATTGCAGGTGTTGAAAAAACATGTTAATTGTATATATATATATATATATATATATATATATATATATATATATATATATATATATATATGTTTTATGTGTTTTTGCATATGTTATGGATTTTTCACCATTTTTGTGGTTAGCATTAAAGTTGAACCTAATTAAACTAATGAATTACTTTATCATTGCTCAAATTGTTCCTGGGGTCTTGTTTGAAGCTTTTTTTTTTTTTCCGTTTTTTCTGTCATTGTTAGTGTTTTGGCCTTTTATTTTGGTATTCACTCTGTCTCGTTTTTACTTCCTGTCACCAATGTTTTCCTCACACTGTTAATTCACCCTTATGTTTCCCCTGGAATTTAAACACTGTCTGTTCTCCTCTTCATTGAGAGTTTGTCCGCCCTGGTTGTGATAAATGAGCGTTGTATTCCTTGTTCTAGTCTGCTTGGTATTGAAAGTGTTTGATTTCCTGGATTTCATTTTTCAATCTTGCCCTTGTCTGCTTATGTCTGACATGTGGTTTTTCTGTGTTTGGATTTTTTGTCTGTCTGATCCTGGGCCTGACCTGTTTCTATGCATTGGTAATGTTTTTAGGATTTCCCCTTTGCCCTATTTGACCCCCCTCCCCGTGTATGAACTTTGCCTGCCTCTGACTCACGATTCAGATTCTCCTTCAGTTACGGCGCCTGGTGTCAATACATCAAACCAGACGATCCATACATCAGGACATTTTGCATTATTTATTGATTCCATTTTTGTTAATAAATACTGCAAAACCAAATGTAAGTCTCAGAGTCCTGTATTTGGGTCCATAACTTTGTCTGATCCACCACACAAATAATTGCCTCACTTGCCTCAAATTTTTTAAGTCATCTTTACTTATCCAGGCTTACAGTGCAGATATTCAAACTTTAAAACAGGTTAATGTGAGCCATGGCCAGGGTCTCTGCACATTTATGACAAGCAAATATAAAGCTTTTTAAGACCATTTTAAGTCCTTTGAGTATAAAAAAGAAGACCACTACCACGGAACAAGTACGTACACACTATAGGTCAGGGATGGGCAACTCCAGTCCTCAAGGGCTGGTATCCTGCACATTTTAGTCATTTCCCCCTTCTAAAACACACCTGATTCAATTAATGGAGACTGATAATTTTGTCATGGATTTCAGGTGTGATGGAAGAAGGAAATATCTAAAACGTGCGCAGGATACCGGCCCTCGAGGACTGGAATTTCCCTGCTCTAGGTTAAGTTCAAAGCATATCGTCTGCAGAACACACAGTATTTCTGCCTGTAGCATAAGGGGCGAATGTAGCTAAAACATTTGTCCTGGGACACGCAGACACTAAAGTCAAAGCTGGCGTTGCACTTGCATTTGTGAGTGCTGGGGTGAACATTGTCATGGGGACCGTTGTTGCCTGACTAGCAGCATAGTGTGTATGCTTTAACCCTTTCATGTGAGCGTCAATGCCTTTACAGCCCATTGTTCCTAACGTCACGTCTTTACCACATACTTTACATAGCACTTCATATTCCAACATTGTTTTTGATAATCAGCTGTTGTATTTCGGCTCCTCAAGCATACTTATCACTGAACTTGCACTTCCCCGCCTGGGTTCATGTTCATTATAGGTCTGTTCCAACCACTTCTTCTTCTTCGTCTGTTCTACTCAATGACATAAATGCTAAAAGGTCACACTGCCCCCTGAAGTCTGATTCCCACACTATTAGACACACAACAACTATGATAGAGCTGCCATCTACTTTTTCAGCATCTCGATAACGCCAGCTAAATAAAGAACTAGCGCGGAAAAAAATCCAGACGTTTTCATTCACCGTAGGTTACCCAGATGAAATATAATATCTCCTATGTGAAATTTAATGCCATAGTTTTAAAAAATTGTGAAATACAATGCTATTTAAGACCTTAAAAACACATATTGTAAATAAGACTATTTAAGGATCTGCAGAGACCCTCATAACGGAGCAGGTGGGTTAAAAATAAAAACAAGGAAAAATTGGCCAGTAAAGCAGTGATAAGTGAAGTTAGCTTCTTAGCGCAAACAGCCTGAAACTGAACAATAGCTCATGTTCATCAGGCCGTTTACCTTATAAACTGGACCCAATATTAAAGAAGGTCACAGACAATAAGCTTCAGTGTAGCATTCAGCATCCCTGCAGCCACAGCACCTTTAGATGCACTTTTAACTGGACACACTCAATGCCAGCTACATAGGCATTGATTTTTATTACCCTCTGACACTTAATCTAACCCACAATGATCTACGACCTTATTTTCACACTAATTTCTTCTTGATCAGAGGTGATAAATATCGCATTTGACATAACCAAGTCTTTGTGCATTGCATCAATGCACTGTTTTGTTTAACATGACACCGCCTAAAGCGCTCCCACTTCAGTTGGCAGTTTGAGAAATGACTTGCATTGTCCTCGCCTGTAGAGACGAGCTGCAGCAAGTCATCTGGACAATGGATTTCTTTCAGTTGCAATGCAGTGATTACTAGATGTACTGTTCACAAGGAAAGGAAAGAAATTACTCATACAGAAATAAAATATCTAACCCTTTTAGAACAAATACACATCTGAACTGCAATTGTAAAAATCAGATAGTAAGCAGACATGAACCACAACCACAACTTAACCCTTCGATACTTGAATTATGTGAAGCTTAGTCAAGATTTTTTTTCGTGTTTTTATTTCTCTTTAGGCATTGACAAAGGAGTGTAATTGAAATATTTTGAATGAACTTATTTTTTATAGTTACAAAAATGTCCACTCAGCTGGAAAATATGTGTTTAAACTTTGAAGCAAAGTAACGTGTATTTAAAATGCAATATCAGAACACTATGAAATAAAAAATTAAAATTAATGGGAGTTTTTGTTTAAGAAGAGACTGTTAATTACAGTCTAATAACAACAAGTAATTGGTTTACAGGTAAACATGCTAGTGTAGATCAGGTATTAAGAACAGACTAGTTACAGTAATGATATGAACTGACTGATATGGAACTAAAATAACAAAACCATGAATATAGAAGAGAACAACTGTAGAACAACTGTCCACTGAGTGACCAATATGTGTCAAAGGGTTAAATTATATGGTATTTTCAAAGTAAAAGGCTTATGAGTAATGCTAAATAACTAATAAATATTTATTTTTTTTACTTTCTTCTTGACCAAATGTTTAACTGCTCATACAATTCAATTCATTCAAACTAATGTAAAAAAAATTTAGAAATTTTCCTTCACGCTGTATTTATCATTTAGAACACATCCACTGTAGCCTAGCCACGCTAAATCATGCTAGCAGCAGCAGATTTTATGTGCTATTATACTAGTCTAGTTATGCTCAATGTAACTTTTGCCTAGATTTCCCTGAAACTGGCCGACCAATCACAGTGCAGTGTAGAGTCAGGGGGCGGGCGTAACAAAGTGACGCGGCAACGATTAGGAGAGAAACAACCAGAAACAACCATAGAAGAAGAACAACAATGGTTGGTGATTTAGTTTTAGTTCCACTTTGATTTCGGACTCCAGAGCATCATTCCTCTCATCACCTGAAGCTATACTGCATGTTTTCACCCTTTTCTGTTGGGACATGGAAAAAGACAGCTTCTCTTCCGTCTGAGTATAGTTATTGCACCTGAAGGCTGCACAAGATTTGGGCATTTTACACCCAGTTTTCAGCGTGCAGGACAGTGCAGTGCAGTTCACGCAGAGGTTGTTACGCTGTTGTTTTGCCCTTTTACTCGGGGAAGTGATGTCATCGCGAAGCAAATTGAACAAATTCAATTAGTACTTCCACTGACTACATTACAGTTTACCCTTTTTTAAAAAAAATTAATCACTATATTTTCAGCAGATATTAAATGTCCAATTGATTGATTGATTAATTTCTTTATTTCAAGCAATTCACATAAGAAAAGATATAATATAATGATTCACACCTGAAAAGGAGTGGGAAGAAGAAACACTTATTTAATCCCACCCCCTTTCTCATCAGTAACTTAATAAACTCAAGTTCTAAACATTCACTCCAGTCCCTTAACCATAAACCAAATAAACAATATAAATAAAATAAACCAGCCCAAACTAATTCAGAATCAACTCATTCACCAGTGTCTAAACCATGGAGCCAAAATATGAATAGAATAAAATGAAATCAAATGTTAAATGAAATAAAATGTTAAAGACTAAAGACACATTCAGATTTAAAATTTATTTGAATAAACTTTTCCATTCAAGTCCAGTGGTAGAACAGCAGTGGATATTTAATGGATGTTGCCTTTTCAGCAGAATGCATTCCTGCCTGCTATCACACCACACTTAAAAAGATCGGTCTGTGAGCTGTTACTTCCTCTCACTATGTTGATTTGAGTTTAATGGTAAAAAGAAAACAAAATGTGCAGACATTATCACAGGCATTATCACACAAGCAGCAGCTGGGAGGAAAAAAACTGCATTAGGTGTGTGTACATGTGTTTAAACAAGTGTCAGGGGTTTTTTTTGTTTTTTTTTGCGGACAGTAAAACAAAAAGATCTTATAAAACATGTGATGTGTTTGGTGTTAAACTGCTCTCTGTTGTCACACAAGTATTAAAACATGCATTTTGTTTTCCACAGAAGCTTGTAAATCTGTTGTTTCGTGTTAAACATGTAGAGAATGTATGAAAGCACTGTGATCAGTTTAGCTCAGTCAGTTAGCATAGATAGACAGACAGACAGAGATACAGACAGACAGACAGAGAGACAAAGAGAGATACAGACAGACAGAGAGACAGACAGACAGACAAAGAGAAATACAGACAGACAGAGATAGATAGATAGATAGATAGATAGATAGATAGATAGATAGATAGATAGATAGATAGATAGATAGATAGATAGATAGATAGATAGATAGATAGATAGATAGATAGATAGATAGATAGATAGATAGATAGATAGATAGATAGATAGATAGATAGATAGATAGATAGATAGATAGATAGATAAATATAGATGTGTATTTAAGTGTGTGGTGGTAGAGAGGTGTACATATTATAGTTTTAGTAGAGTTTTTAAGTATTTATTGGACTGTTTTTATTTTTTGAATTTTATGATTGAGTTTTATGTCCGATGGTGAGATTCTGCATCGAAATTTCACTGAATGTGCACTATGGTGGATATTTGTGACAATAAAGTGGCTATTGTATTCTATTCTATTCGACGGTGTCATTTATGGTTTATAAGAAAATAATGGAGTCAACTACCGGGAAATAATCCAATAATTCAAGTATGGGAATGAGATTTGAATAACAATTAATTTGGTTAATTGGAAGCAGTGTGGGATAACATCGTTCATTTCTCTAAAAACCCAAATCAACAATTTATCCACTATAACATTTTGTCACAGGACGATCTGGACTCCTCAGAAAATGTACATTATTAAGATCATTTCAAACCCTTACTGCTGGGACCTCCCTACACATGGGAATGTGAAGAAGTGCCGGAATAAAGTAGTGGCACCTATGGGTGATTTAATGGAGTGTCCCTGTTGACCCCATTGTCTGGTTACTGAATGCTGGTTCTAAACTGCACTTCTATAGTTGTTTTCCACCTTCATGTTCAAAGCTCTTTACATTAGCCTCACATTCACACACACTCATTCTAAGCTTTGGTCCATCCTACTGGGAGAGTCTTGCCCAAGGACACGTCCACATATGGACAACCGGAGCTGGGACATGAACCGCCAACCCTTCAGTCATTCCATGACCTGCTCTACCAACTCAGCTACAGCCAACCCTAAAAATAATACAAAAGTTCATACAGAAAAGAAAAGACAAAACTAAAACTACTGGAACCAAATTATAATTTTCTTTCTTTCTTTCTTTCTTTCTTTCTTTCTTTCTTTCTTTCTTTCTTTCTTTCTTTCTTTCTTTCTTTCTTTCTTTCTTTCTTTCTTTCTTTCTTTCTTTCTTTCTTTCTTTTTTCTTTCTTTCTTTTTTCTTTCTTTCTTTCTTTCTTTCTTTCTCTTTCTTTCTTTCTTTCTTTTTTCTTTCTTTCTTTCTTTCTTTCTTTCTTTCTCTTTCTTTCTTTCTTTCTTTTTTCCTTTTTTTTTTTCTTTCTTTCTTTCTTTCTTTCTTTTTCTTTCTTTCTTTCTTTCTTTCTTTCTCTCTTTCTTTCTTTCTTTCTTTCCTTCTTTCTTTCTTTCTTTCTTTCTCTCTCTCTCTTTCTGTCTTTCCTTCTTTCTTTCTTTCTTTATTTCTTTCTCTTTCTTTCTTTCTTTCTTTCTTTCTTTCTTTCTTTCTTTCTTTCTTTCACTCTTTCTTTCTTTCTTTCACTCTTTCTTTCTTTCTCTCTTTCTTTCTTTCTTTCTTTCTTTCACTCTTTCTTTCTTTCTTTCTTTCTTTCCTTCTTTCTTTCTTTCTTTCTTTCTTTCTCTCTCTCTCTTTCTTTCTTTCCTTCTTTCTTTCCTTCTTTCTTTCCTTCTTTCTTTCTTTTTACAGAAGTGACTACAGTCATTAAACTCAATAATCCATATTTTTTCTTTACTCATTCATAACTTTCTCTTTACTCCTCCATCTAACTACGTCATCCTACAGATTATGCTGATTGGTTGTAGTCAGGGCCAGTGTTAGGCATAAGCAGACTAGGTGGTCGCCTAGAGCACCAGATGTCTTGAGGTCACCAAGTCCCACACAACTATAATGTGGCCTTAAAACACTTCCATCTTCTCACAGTGCTCCTTATATATGGATTAATTCTGGTTGTGTTTTGTAACTTGGAATTTAGATTTTTTTATCCAATAATTTAGACTTTTTATCGGTTAATTTTTACTTTTTATCTCACAATTTCGACTTTTTATTTCATACTTTTGACTTTTAAAGTTTGATTTATTAGAATAAGAGTGCTTTTTGCTCCATGTTACAACTCAACAAGGCTGAGGGTTATTGCGACTGTTTGTCTTCACTCAATGTGTTTTATAATCCAGTGCATTTTATAGTGTGGAAAATAGGGAAAATAAAGCATTAAACTTAACATTGACGTTGACGTTATTCATGGACACTCAGTACGTACATAATCAGATGAAGGACACTATGTTTACAGATGCTCATTTTTAATTCCACAAAAAGGAAAGGGGGGTGTTCGCCTAGGGCAACACATTGACCAGAACTGACCCTGGTTGTAGTACCGTCCTACTGCATACAGAGGGATTTGAAGGACAACCTTTTAGCCCCGCCTCCCCTGCCTATGAATCGTTCCTACACCTATACATGTAATGAATAGGGATAGCACGGGTAGGCTAGGCTGAATGTGGAACTGAACTAAAATGAAACCAGACACTCCTGGGCTACAACGACTACTGTATGAATCGTTAACATGCTTTGCTAACATTAACTTACCAAAGCAGTAGAGGCTAGTGTAAATGAGTCATTTGGAAATGTTTACGGGGCTCTAGGTGTTTTTATGGAGTGTTTATTGTCTGGCACCTCCAGCGACGCATCACTGAAAATAATGTTTATTTTTGCTAGACATGCTAAGATAGATTTGTGTTTCATTATTAAAATAACAGGTTTCCAACCACCTTGTTAGCATGTTTTAAAAGCATTTTAGTGTTGTGTCCCCAGAGGCTGCAACACTATAGCGCACATGATTCTATATCCTCATCAGAAAACAAAGCAGCACCAAAACATGATTAGACCCTGTGGAACACCTTCAATTAACTCATTAGAAAATATGATTTTTAACCATTGATATGTAGTTGACATGGAGACGTAGACTCCGTCTGGTGTTTGACTGACAGGTCCTCCACTGCTCGGTTTGACATTACACATTTGCAGAGGTAACTAAGTAAAAGTACTTCATTACTGTACTTAAGTACAGTTTTTAGGTATCTGTACTTTATTTGAATATTTATTTTTCTGTAAACTTTTGATTTTCCCTCCCTCTGTACTTTATACTCCTTATATTTATATAAATATCTGTACTTTATACTCCTTACATTTATATAAATATATGTACTTTATACTCTTTACATTTATATAAATATGTGTACGTTATACTCCTTACATTTATATAAATATATGTATTTTATACTCCTTACATTTATAAAAATATATGTACTTTATACTCCTTATATTTATAGAAATATATGTACTTTATACTCCTTATATTTATAGAAATATATACACTTTATTCTCCTTACATTTATATAAATATATGGACTTTATACTCCTTGCATTTATATAAATATATGTACTTTATACTCCTTATATTTATAGAAATATATACACTTTATTCTCCTTACATTTATATAAATATATGTACGTTCTACTCCTTACATTTATATAAATATATGTACTTTATACTCCTTACATTTATACAAATATATGTACTTTATACTCCTTACATTTATATAAATATATGTACTTTATACTCCTTACATTTATATAAATATATACACTTTATACTCCTTACATTTATATAAATATATGTACTTTATACTCCTTACATTTATACAAATATATGTACTTTATACTCCTTACATTTATATAAATATATGTACTTTATACTCCTTACATTTATAGAAATATATACACTTTATACTCCTTACATTTATATAAATATATGTACTTTATACTCCTTACATTTATAGAAATATATACACTTTATACTCCTTACATTTATATAAATATATGTACTTTATACTCCTTACATTTATAGAAATATATACACTTTATACTCCTTACATTTATATAAATATATGTACTTTATACTCCTTACATTTATATAAATATATGTACTTTATACTCCTTACGTTCTCACAATAGACTCGTTGCTTTTTCAAACTCAACAGCTGTGACTGTATGAAAAACAAGTCAGTTCAGAGGGAAAATCACTAAAGGACAGAAGCTGGGGCTTTATATATTATAATTATGACTTTTATTTCATGATTCAACTCTTTATTTAACAATTATTTATTTGTTATCTCATAATTATGAGCTTTGACTATCTCAGAAATATTTATTTCTTATCAATAAGTTTTACATTTTATCTCTATTTTAGGTCATAATTTCCACTCTTTTTTAATCACAATTATGCATTTTTTAATCTCATATTTACAACTTTTATTTATGTCATAATGAAGAATGTTTATCTCAACTGACTTTTTCCCTCCCATTTATCCTACATTTTCTGTCCATATCCACTAAACTGAATACAGTGACATGATCAAACACATTATTTACACAGTAACTCACGTTTAAAAGCTTTATTTTTTATACTTTTGAAAGTTTAATGATTTTTTCCTGTTTAAATAAGTATTATTTCGTCCATGGCAAAACAAAGAAAAACAAATTGCATTTGTACTTTTTACTTCATTATAACTGAGAAGTTGTACTTTTTTACTTTTCCCTCAGTAAATGAGTTGAATCAGTATTTCTACTTTTTTCACACAAGTAGCTGTACTTCTACTTCAGTACAGAATGTGAGTACTTTTACCACCAGTGTTGATTTGTGGTTGAAATATTGTTTTCCTGACACACTGTCTTAGACGTTCACACTAACAAGATTAGAAGAATTGTCCCCATGTAGTAAAATGACAAAACTGCTGATATACTTTGTGTTAGTTTTGATGTCTGTTCACTGGCTTGATAATTAGGACAGCTAATGCTAACTCGACGCTGCCCAAAGCTAACTGATTTCCAAACACAATTGTATGTTTTTACATTTACACAGTAATAGAACTTACTTGGCAATGTTAATTTACCGTAAATTCCGGATTACAAGCCGCTACTTTTTTCCTAATCTTTCAACCTTGCGGCTTTTTCAGTGATGCGGCCAATTTATGTAATTTTCCTAACGGCCGCCAGAGGCGCTCGAGTAGAAAAGGTCAGATTTAGACCGGTGGAATATATGCGTCGAGGAAGACTGAATGAAAAAGGAGGGGCGGAACAAACGCGGGGTGACGGGTTTAAGTGGGAGCGGTAAAGTTGACGGACAGGTGTACAGGGGGTAAAAAGTTGCTTAAAGAAAAACCCGCGGCGGTGTGTGAGAGAAGACAGAGGCTCGACCAGACCCTGTGGATTATTTTTGCACGTTGGCACGGAGGAGTTTGACCTGAACTCTCTGCCAAAGATTAAAGTTATCGCTGACTCTGCGATAGATGAGGCGAGGCGGCGACCAGCCACCTGTTTGTGGATGCGGCGGACATTTTTCCCTCCCTTACCTTTGGAAATATACACTTTTTTTTCCTTGGATTACTTTCAACGGGACCCGGACTCTGCAGGTCTGCATCAAACCTTAAGTATCATTTTCCCTTCATTTTGCCGGCTGTGATTTTTGGACTGTGGACTTTAACCCTTGTACGGTCCTTCGGGTCAAAGAGACCCGGTGGTTCACAAATGTACCTTTTTATACGTACTGTAGGATGCCATTGCTTACTACTGAAAACAGTAATATATCCTTGGGGGGTGGGGTGATGAGTCTATGGAACTGAACTTTGGAATCTGGGTTTTTAAGACCCGATTGTAGTACACAGCCAGTGTGCCTTTTACGAAGGACCGCACAAGGGTTAATGAAGGACATTCAGTTTCATTCGCGGGACTTGAAGTCGGGTTTGGGTTAATTTTGTGTTTGTGTTACATGTTTTAATGTGGGCATATGCGGCGTATATACAGGTGCGGCTTGTGTATGTACAAAATCGGTTTTCCTCTTAGAATGAGGTGGGTGCGGCTAATAATCAGGTGCGCTCTATAGTCCGGAAATTACGGTAGTTAGTATTTTCATTTTTCTAAGTAAGCATTAGTTTGGCACTAGAGCTGAAGTTATTCATGTTATAACCAGTGGCATTGTTATGGTCTCTTGGGACCTACCTCAGGGACTGCTGCAAAAAAAAAAAGGAATTGCAAAATTTCTGGGATATTTCAGATACAAACTGAAAAAAATAGATGAGTTGAGTTCTCACAGTGAGGTCCAACAGATGTCCCTGAAAGACCGGGATGATTAATAATCATTCTTGGAAATAATGTGGAAAAAAAAGAAAAATGTATAAAATATGAACTTTTCTTTATTAGAAAAGTCAAAAACTTAAAATATGCAAAAAAAATACAAACATGAGTAAATAAGCAAACTAGAAAAGCATCCAGAGAGCGCAGACTCCACCAAGGCACATGAACCCCTGCCTCCACGAAATGACCTAAATGAGCGATAGGTTCCACTTTCACTTCTGCGAGTGGCGACCTCGGTAAAGCGACTATGATGTGAATTCATAGTCTGGATACGATCCATCGCTGGTGGGATCAACGGCTGTCTGTCAAACTGCTCTGCACGTAATAGGCCAGTGCTATGACCAATCAGAACAACGGAGAATATGACGTATACAGGTTGTTTTAACATCCTATAGGCTAGGCTAATTAGCGTTAACACACTGCTAACAGTGAAGGAAAAGTATCCAACCAGGTCAGTTTACATGCTGCTTATCCGACCATAGACTGTAAATAAATTTGTCACGTCATGTTGGGATTATTTTTATGTTTGTCGTGTCTGTTTCCTGTTTTATTTTGGTAACCATCCTCCTGTGTTCATGTCTGTGTCTTTACTTCCTTCCGTGTCTTGTTAAGTCACCTGTGCTTCCCCTCCCCTTGTGTGTGTATTTAAATCCTGTGGTTGTCAAGGTGCGTTGCCAGTTTGTCTTTGTCCTTACCTTGTGTAGCTCATTGATTCACCAACGATTTCATGTTCATGCCTGTCTTGTGTATCGACCTAGTTTCTGCCTTATGACCTATGACCTTGCTCGCCTGTAGCCTATGACCCATTGCTTTTGCCCGGACTCTGATTGTGCTATGACCCCTTTGGATTCATTATCTGGAACGGACGGCTCTCTTGGATCTGGACATCTATCTGAATTACGGTACCGTAATTGCCTGAACCCTTTATTACCTCTGTCACCTCTGCCTTCCCTTGTTCTGACCTTTTTGTCTGCGTCACCTAGAGCCTGTCTTATCCCTGGTACTGTCGCTGAGCGTATTTCCTGGTTATCGAACCCTGGCCTGTCTATCGACCTCGAGATTGGATTTCCCTTTTATCACGGACATTGTTTATTTGTTATTATTACAAATAAAGACTGTTACGCAATCCATCTGTTTCCTCTGCTTCTTGGGTCCGCTCTCAAACTTTGTCCGTGATAAAGTTCATACTTCTTCTGTAATCTACACTGTCGCACAACCCTGTCGTCATTGTGCTAAGCCCGCCCTACCATCTCGCTACACAGATGGAGTGTTGTGATTGGATCTGTTTAACTAGCTGAGGCTGTATGGAGTGCGGCTAGACCAGGGGTCTGCAACCCTGGTCCTAGAGAGCCGCCATCAGGCATGTTTTAGATGTTTCCCTGTTCCAGCACACATGACAGCTGGATGACAGGCTGATCATTTGAATCAGGACCAGGGATATATCTAAAACATACAGGAGTGGGGCCCTCAAGGACCAGGATTGGGCACCCCTGATCTAAAACCTAAAGGATAGTATCTCTCTAGGGCTGGCGTTGCAGACCCCTGGGCGGGACCAATAATTCAGACAAAAAATATTTTTTGCCACTAGAGGCAGAATAGAGAATCAGTATCAGAATCAGAAAGAGTTTTATTGCCATTGTTCGTATAATACACATGTAGTATACAACTAGGAATTTGTCTCGGTGTAACGCTGCAACATTCAACATATAGTATATCAATAAAAGAAGAGAAAAAAAAGGAATTGTATATATATATATATATATATATATATATATATATATATATATATATATATATATATATATATATATATATATATATATATATATTATATATATACATATAGTATAAAAAAAAAATATATATATATATAATAAGCATGCACCAAGATAGAATAAGATAAAAATAAATATAGTGAAAATATGTAATGTGCAATTCTGTGGGGGCAATGTGCAAGTCAGTGCAAATGAGACAGAGGTTTTAGTTTACTCAGCTAAAGTTGAGGCATAATATTGTCAAAATTGCACTTATTTTTCTTGAGAAATGTTTTTGTTTTTTTATGTTATTCACATCTTTCTCATTTTGATAGTTTATAAAACTAAGAATTTTCAACATTTAATGGGGGGGGGGTCATTGGTAGGTCAAAGGTTATTAGTTTTCTGCTCTGGCCCACTGGAGATCACATCAGGCTGAAATGAGTTTGAGACCCCTGATCTAAAAAAAAAAAGATAATTATTATAATAAATAAGATTTCCTTTATTCGTCCCGCAGTGGGGAAATTCACAGTGATAGATAAATCACTTAAGAATGTGTAAATACAGAGATGAATTAATTTGAGAATGGATACAAAAGTATCACTAGAACTGTACGTGTTAATTTAGCCTCGTCTCAGTTGTTAAGGTGTACAGTTTGTGTAGTCTTGTCTGGTGTGTGTGTGTGTGTGTGTGTGTGTTCCCACTGAGCTGGGAACAGGGCCACAGGTGAGATCTCTCTAAATTACACAGAAGTGGCCATTAATTATAGATGACATTTTGGCCACATAAACGACTTCATCCTCAAATGAGGTCCGAGAGCACCACCACTAAGGTCCACTGAGTGTGTGTGTGTGTGTGTGTGTGTGTGCGCCTTCCTATGTGTGTGATTTGGAGTATCATCATCACCTGTGGCCCTATTCGCAGCACAGCAGGAAGCTTGCACACACACACACACACACACACACACACACACACACACACACACTGGTTTCCATGTCTCATGAGGACCAATTTCGTAGTCAAAAGACACATTTTTAAATACAATAAAATAAATTGTAAAAATTAAAATGTTAAAATTCAATAAAATTGAATTTAAATTGAAATTAAGAAAAATACATAGAATAAATAATAATGATAAAATAAATAAATGAAAAAGTACATAAAAATACATAAAAACAAATGTTTTTTTTTTTTAAGTAAATTGAAAAATACCTGTTTCGCTTTGCAGCTGTTTCCCCCATGCTTTATGGGGACCTCCAAAATAAATATATATAAATTGTATTTATAGGGCTACATAATTTCTATTTTACTGGTAGGGAACCTTTATTTATCTTTTTTTACTTTTGTAATTTTATAATTTTGTGCAATTGAATTATAATGTATCTTTTATTTCACCCTGTCTTAAAATTGTACTTTAATTTTTAATCCATTTTAATCAACTTTGGGCTTCAGTGTTTGTATGAAAGGTGCTACACAACCCTCGTGGGGAGCTGAATCTTGGTCCCCATAGTGTCAGAGGTCCCCGTGGTGTGACTCTGTCAACATATCAATGTCCTTATAAAGATAGGAATACAAGCGCACACACACACACACACACACGTGCATGCATATACTCGCTCATTAGGAGTGTGTGTGTGTGTGTGTGTGTGTGTGTGTGTGTGTGTGTGTGTGTGTGTTGGTGAATGGAGCAGCCCCATCCAGCAGCATTGCACAGCTTTGATGAACACACTCATTATGCTAAAGAGTGTGCTCCATGCCTGGGCTTCCCTGTGCCTTCAGGAAAGGTTAACTCAGGATGGTTACACAGCACAGCCAGAGCCTGTGGGCGCACGGGGGCACAGCGGCTGTGGAGGAGCACCCTGACAGTGTTGGATGTCTCAGGACCAAAAATAGAGCTTGGTATGCAGAGCAAATATCATGGCAACATCAAGGTGCCGTGATTGATGCAGAAGAATAAACAAACAGGTGATGTGCTTTTATACTGGAGGATGCTTTTATACTGAAAGGATTTTAATGTGGAGGGTTATGACATTAACACATAAAAGACCCAGTGCTGTTTTAGTGGCAGTTCCCAAATTATTATTATTTATCTATTTAGAGTATTTATCATCATTTATTATATTATTATAGGGATGTCAAAATGAATGCAAATTAATCCATCATCATGATTAATCTGATTAAAAATGGTATTTTGTTGAAACTATCAAAAGTGTTGAATAAAAACATGTGAACTGCATATAAATGTAATAATTTTCATATGTTTTGGATATTCTTTCACATTTTTGGGAGTTTTTCTTTGCATTTTAGAAGAGTTTTTGAATATGTTTTGGATTTTTCGTAGCTTTTGTGGGGAATTTTAGCAACCTATTTCCTACTAAGAGGGTTACCCTAAGACCTGAAGATATGACCATGGAGAACATATTCCATGTATTTAATTTTTTTGTTTAAAACAAAGTGATAGACTGGATGTGAATATTTTTTTTACCTGAATTTGCTTGAGGTCATAAAACAGGGTTCTTAATTCTTCATTAAACACAAAAAGGAAAACTGAAAAAACACATTGTTATCCAGTTTTTCATTTTGGTTTTGGAAACAAATAATTAAGAAATTAGTTGTTCTTACATTGTCTTATTTTTGGTTTTAATTTGAAAAACCAATGAATGAATGATACATGGATTTGGGTCCTTGTTCATAGTGGAAAGACAATCAGGTAGAAGCAATACTAATGGAAACAGCTTCAGACTGGCCTGGACACGCCCCCTTCTGGAAGTGACCAGAGACACAGTATTACAACATGCACGTGACTGTAATAAATTAGAGTTTAACAGTACGAATGAAATATACTGAGCTGCTGCATAGTTGTGGTCCATGTCTTCATGGTTGTGGTCCATATCTTCATGGTTGTGGTCCATATCTTCATGGTTGTGGTCCATATTTTCATGGTTGTGGTTCATATCTTCATGGTTGTGGTCCATATTTTCATAGTCGTGATCCATATCTTCATGGTTGTGGTCCATATCTTCATGGTTGTGGTCCATATTTTGATGATTGAGGTCCATATCTTCATGGTCGTGGTCCATATCTTCATGGTTGCGGTCCATATTTTCATGGTTGTGGTTCATATCTTCATGGTTGTGATCCATATTTTCATGGTTGTGGTCCATATCTTCATGGTTGTGGTCCATATATTCATGGTTGTGGTCCATATATTCATGGTTGTGGTCCATATTTTCATGGTTGTGGTTCATATCTTCATGGTTGTGATCCATATTTTCATGGTTGTGGTCCATATCTTCATGGTTGTGGTCCATATATTCATGGTTGTGGTCCATATCTTCATGGTTGTGGTCCATATCTTCATGGTTGTGGTCCATATTTTCATGGTTGTGGTCCATATTTTCATAGTCGTGGTCCATATCTTCACGGTTGTGGTCCATATCTTCATGGTTGTGGTCCATATCTTCACGGTTGTGGTCCATATCTTCATGGTTGTGGTTCATATCTTCATGGTTGTGATCCATATTTTCATGGTTGTGGTCCATATATTCATGGTTGTGGTCCATATCTTCATGGTTGTGGTCCATATCTTCATGGTTGTGGTCCATATTTTCATGGTTGTGGTCCATATTTTCATAGTCGTGGTCCATATCTTCATGGTTGTGGTCCATATCTTCATGGTTGTGGTCCATATCTTCATGGTTGTGGTCCATATTTTCATGGTTGTGGTCCATATTTTCATAGTCGTGGTCCATATCTTCATGGTTGTGGTCCATATCTTCATGGTTGTGGTCCATATCTTCACGGTTGTGGTCCATATCTTCATGGTTGTGGTTCATATCTTCATGGTTGTGATCCATATTTTCATGGTTGTGGTCCATATATTCATGGTTGTGGTCCATATCTTCATGGTTGT
Source organism: Siphamia tubifer (assembly GCA_020466265.1). NCBI lineage: Eukaryota > Metazoa > Chordata > Actinopteri > Kurtiformes > Apogonidae > Siphamia > Siphamia tubifer. The sequence continues at coordinate 12,187,631 of CM035798.1, read as the reverse complement.
GGTCCATATCTTCATGATTGTGGTCCATATTTTCATAGTTGTGGTCCATATCTTCATGGTTGTGGTCCATATCTTCATGGTTGTGGTCCATATCTTCACGGTTGTGGTCCATATCTTCATGGTTGTGGTCCATATCTTCATGGTTGTGGTCCATATCTTCATGGTTGTGGTCCATATCTTCACGGTTGTGGTCCATATCTTCATGGTTGTGGTCCATATCTTCATGATTGTGGTCCATATTTTCATAGTCGTGGTCCACATCTTCATGGTTGTGGTCCATATTTTCATGGTTGTGGTCCATATTTTCATAGTCGTGGTCCATATCTTCATGGTTGTGGTCCATATCTTCATGGTTGTGGTCCATATCTTCACGGTTGTGGTCCATATCTTCATGGTTGTGGTCCAAATCTTCATGATTGTGGTCCATATTTTCATAGTCGTGGTCCACATCTTCATGGTTGTGGTCCATATTTTCATAGTTGTGGTCCATATCTTCATGGTTGTGGTCCATATTTTCATAGTTGTGGTCCATATCTTCATGGTTGTGGTCCAATAACTAAACAAAATCTGATGCTTTTGTTTAGTTATTGTTCTTCTATGGCACCAACTTTAAGCATGCTAACATGAAAGGGTGTTTAGCACCACCTCGTGTCTGGGAGTGGAACAATAATTTGAATTTCTCTTCCTTAAATGTAAACTTGGACTTGTGGGAAACTCCAGTTACATCCTTAATCAGACTAAGGCAATAATTTGAATTTCTAAGTGCATATAAACTTACTGAATGTGTAGTTGCTTAGTTTGCATGTACAGCATAATCATGATCATGAGGTGTGTGTTATTATCTCATAAAGTGTGAGTAAATGTGTCAGTTTGAGGAAATTGAAACACAATGATCCAATTAGAGAAACAAGAAAACAGACTGAAGCTCGATAAACATGATCCCTGAACTTCTCGATTTCTCAATTCTTCCACCCCCTCCTCCATTATCCATCTCTCCCTCAGAGTCAGAGATTAGTGTATAATTACATGGGAAATCAGCAAAAAAAAAGAGGAGGATGAAAGGAAAGGAGTAGTATATTTTAACAAGTCAGAGGAGGAGGAGAAGTGATGGGGGGAGGAGGAAGTGCAGGCCTCGTCGTCACAGGCCCACTGATTGTCTGCTTTTAATCCTCGACCTCATTATCACCTCCAGGTCCGGCAGTGGCAGTAAATGAATCTATCTGCCGAGTGTCAAATCTTCACACCTTCACCCTGGTAATCACCCTAAGGTGCAAATGCAGAAGATGGATGAAACAAGGGAGAGATGAAGAGCAGATGGAGAGAGAGGGGGATGCTATGACCTCTGCGTTTTATCAACAAATCCCCTCGTTTTCATCTGTAAGAAATGCTCCATGCTGCTGTTTGGTTAGTAATTAAAGCTGATTCAATATTCAGTGTGTTTCAGGTCAATGTGAGGACACAATGTATAGAGTTGGTGCATATGGGAGATGTAAAGCTATTACTGCTGTCACATTAAACAGCTCATAACTCAAACTTTGACATTTGTCTTTATACGACTTAATATGTATGTATGTATGGACTTAATATGGAAATTAAATGAAATTATCTATTTATTTCCACTGTCAAAACACCAAAAAAAAGTAAAACAAAGATGCCGATGTGGTCTAAAAATAAAATCTCCGCAAAAACACTCACAAAAACAAACAAAAAAAATTTTAAAATTGATTTACAATTTTTTATAATGTTTTCCTTTAGTACAAGGGTCAACAAGCTTTAACACTGAAAGAGTCATTTGAATCTGGTTTCCATGGAAAATAAAACATGGGGAGCTGCAAATACTTTTTGGCAACTGAAATGAAAGACAAAAAGAAATAAAAAATATATAACAACTTCCCTTTCATGCTGGGGGGTTGACCTTAGTCATTCACTTAATAATAATAATAATAATAATAATAATAATAATAATAATAATAATAATAATAATAATAATAATAATAATAATAATAATAATAATAATAATAATGGATTAGATTTATGTAGCGCTTTTCAAGGTACCCAAAGCGCTTCACATTAGTGTTCCATTATTCATTCACTCTCACATGCTCTCTCTGGTGGTGGTAAACTACATATGTACACATCCCTGGGGCAAACTGACAGAAGTGTGGCTGCCATTTCGCACCTACAGCCCCTCTGACCATCGCCGAACATTCATATTCATTCATACACCAGTGTGAGTGACACTGGAGGGTGACTGACTAGGACAGAGCGGGAATCGAACCGCCAACCCTTTAGTTTATGGACGACCTGCAGCCTGTATTAGTGCTTTGACTCTTTTGAAGATGTTCTATCTGATCTGAAATGAAGAGAACACTGTATATGTAGAGGTTTCACACCTTTACAATAGTCCAGTGTGAAGCAAAGACACAACAGGACCAGTTGACCTATGACCCTGTGGGACTTTGTCATATATACACTGGTACCTCAACTTACCAAAAACCCATCTAACGAATAATCCAAGTAACAAAAAACAATTTTTCGTCTATGAATACGAACAGGGCTCTACACTAACTTTTTTTTCCAGGAGCACACGTGCCCCTAAGTTAAAAAATTTAGGAGCACACAAAAATAGGGGCACAAGTAGGTTTTAGTTTTAAATGTTTATTTATTTACAGTGCAGTACTTGCACACAGATACCAATATTCTTGTATGACTGCTGTCATTTGTGTTAATTTAGAGCAGACCATAACATAACTTTGTATTATGGGATGCTTTGTCCTTTGATACATTTTAGAACGTTGTATTGGCTGCCTTGTTATTAGATACATTTAAGAATGATTAACCCTTTAACTCCAGAGACTGAGACACAGTAAAAAATAAAATAAGAGAAAATAAGCAACACAATGAACAAAAAACCATCAAAGTGATCATATAGCACGCGTTATGGAACGTTCTAGCACGCGTTATGGAATGCGTGCTAGAACGCGTCCTGTAACGCGTGATAGCACGCCAGTGCGCGTGCTACCACGCGTTCTGTAACGCGTGATATAATAAAGACAATGCGTGGCTATGTGAACACTTTGGCTTGCCATAATTAGCTCCTCAGGTCTGTGTGCCTGCCTTATTGTGTGCTGCAAGAAGCACTCGCACATGTTTTGTTTTCCTCGTTCGCATGATGAAATATTTGCTCGCAAATGCGAGTGAAATGGGCGCACTGTAGAGCCCTGAATACGAAGAAAATTCTATTTATGAAAGGGAACCAAAACCGGCCGGCATGGTGGTGCAGTGGTTAGCACTCATGCCTCACAGCAAGAAGGACCCTGGTTCGAATCCCGCACCAGACCTTTCTGTGTGCGCGTGGGTTTTCGCCAGGCACTCCAGTTTCCTCCCACCATCCAAACACATGCACTGATAGGTTAATTGGTTAATCTAAATTGTCTATAGGTGTGAATGTGAGAGTGATTGTTTGTCTATGTATGTTCAGCCCTGCAAGGAACTGGCGTCTCATACAGGGTGTACCCCGCCTTCACCCATTATGAATGAATGAATCTGAATATGAATGAATGAACCAAAACCTATGAGCTGTGAATACGATGGTGGCCAACAGGGGCAAACGCTTCTTCTTTGGTTTTATTTTGGTAAACTTCCATTTTGTTGTTGAGTGAATTTGCAGTGTTTCTCTCTTGGAAGTTTGCGTGTTTTGGTATTTGCAAATATCTTTCAAATTCGTTTTGAGGGTTTGTACGTTTTTGCTTTTGCTTCGTTTCTGTCATTTTTCTGTTGCATTTGTTTTATGTGTTTGTGTTTTTGGTTGTGCATCTTTCTTGTGTTTGCAGCCTTTCGTTGATGCAATGCCTCCATCGGCCACTGTAAAATACAGTACTTTACGTAATGTGCATAAATACATAGTGTACAGACTGTACATAGCATCGCATTGTCTATGAGGGAGCTACCCATGTTACCCTTCGTTACCCTTTGACCCCCATTCATTACAGAGGTTTGTTTGGTGAGTTTCCCCTTCCAAAAGTCTGTGTGATATCGAAAAAGAGGTCAGAGGTCATCACTGAATGAGAAAATGGAGACACAGGTACAGTGACTGAGGCGATTGTTTTAGAAAAAGCATCTGATGATGGAGGGGGGGTCTGAGGAACAGCAAGAACCCCTGGAATTTAAAGCATCGTCTGGGTGGTCAACAAACATTGTTGAAGGTGAAAGTAGCAATGAAAACAACCACAATGGTATGGAAATTATTTACATGTCTGGTTCATTTTAATGTTTAATGAAGAAGCATCAGTCATGTGACTTCACCGTCATGTGACTGAAGACACATTTACCCACTGACACCAACACATCTGAAATATAAATCTATATTTTCCTTTACAAAATTGGTCATTTTTTAAAAAATAATTTTAAAATTATTTCAGAGGTAGTATTTGGGGCCTTTTACATGTAAAGTCTCCAGGTTTTCAGATATTTTTTTTTTTGTTATATTTCTCCATTCTTGGCCTTTGCTGAAGTTGAAAGTTGTGACAAATTAATCGTGTTTTATCGGGCAAACTGGCTTTTGCGAGTATGATGTTTTGAGCAACAAAAAAAACTATTAAGTATATTGATTTTATTCATATTTTAATATTTCAGAATTACAATCTTCCAATTTAGAATTAAAATAAAAAAACCCCGAACACTAATACAATACACTTCAAATCCTTTTTTTAAAAGTAAATAATTTTCCTAAGTCACTCAATTAAACAATTCAGAAACGATAGGTTGTTATTGTTAAAAACATGATTTATATGCATTTGATAACGCAGTACTTTTACTGTCCTTTATGATTTGGTGCTTTTATTTTGACATGCTGCTTGCAAGTATCCGTTTCCTGTGGAGCAGTCAGTTCGTCAAGCTAACGCGAATGAGCTAGCTAGACACTCCGTTTGTCTCGTTTCACTTGCTAGCTGAAAAGAGTTGAAAAGAAAAAATAATTGTAAATGTTTTTGGATGTTTTAAGTTTAATATTGTTTACCGAGCGACCGGCTCTGTGACTGATGTGTTGAAGACCAGAAGCTTTGGTTCACCGAGTATTCTTTTATTTGAATCGTCTTGGTAAGACATCTTGTATCTTTTCTGTGCTGTTAAAATTGGTTTTAAATTGCTTAATACTTCGGTTAAACTTGAAACTTGTATTTTGTTTCATTAATATGTACTGTGTGGAACAGAAAATGTACATTTTGGTTGAAATAAGTAAATTTTAAGCTCGGAGTGAGCTAAATGTATTCCACGTGCTGCGATCACGCATCCAGCGTGTGCAAGGTGATATCCAATGTACTTGGTAAAGCTGTGTGTAATTGCTGCATTTCAGTGTACGTACAGTGTCATTTCAAAGTATTCATCCTGTTTACTTAATAATGATGTTAATTTAACTGAATGGTATCCAATGCTTTTCAGCTTGAAAGAAGTGTATGCAATTTGCATAACCTTTATTTTGAGGTGATAGAGTGAAAATGTTGTACAACTAATGTTATTTATATAATATTTAACATATGGCTAATGTGTATATCATAACTTAATGAAGGGTATGGTTACACAGGTCAAGTTTTTGGGATGGATCTGGATTTCGATGAAGACTGATCACTTCAATTGATGGTGAGCCACCCATTCGAGTGCGATCCTGTTGTCATTTCCCTATGGCAATATTGGTAGGATTGTGACCAGCCTGTGTCACGTGATTGACTATGACTGACTTGACTTATTGACATTTAATGAATTCAACCAAGGATTAACGCCTGGAACTGAAATACTTGGAAGGAACTAATTTTTTTTATTTTATTTTTTGAACAACAATTTAAAGAAATACCCTGGAACATTCTCTTGTCCATTCTTGGGTGAAAGGATCACACCCTACTTCTGAAGGACAATTTATTTTATATTTTTTTCTTATTTTAAAAAGGGTCAAATTTAATTTTGGGTCATTGTGAATACTTTAAGTATTTTTCAAATAATTACTAAACAAAAGAAAATTTATACTCTTGTGTGGTCTTTCATTTGCACTGTTGTTTCACACTCCCCAGAATCTCTAATTTAATATATCAGGAACCTGGCCTAACATCGACGTGTACATACTCAGTAGTGGGTTACACACACACATATATATATATATATATATATATATATATATATATATATATATATATATGTGTGATAGATAGAGAGAGATGGATAGATAGATAAACACATTAATTGGAGCGTTGTATTAAAATAGAAATAAAACCTATCAGTATTAAGACAGTTGATGAAGTAAAATCATTGTTCATTCATTTATGTCTGACAGAAACAGAACTTTGCTTTGATCGTCACCAGCTCCAACTGTAACAGGCTGTAATATCCACTTCCAGTGGATATGAGCCCCTCGGACAAATTCAACAAAATCTATGCTACCTTGAAGAACTATAATCATGCATTATTGAATTGGCAAGGATAGTATGTAATAGAGAGACCCTAAACCCATTCTCCCTTGTGAATTATTAAGAGGATTCAAATAACAGACAGAATAATTTTCTTAAAATATCTCAATCATTTTTCACAAAGGCTTAAAATGGTATAAAACAACAGAAATGCAGTGGTGTGTGGACAGACACAAGTGGAAGGGACTGGAAATAAAGAGGACAGTGACAAAACGTTTCCATAAGCATCTCCTTTCACTTTTTGGATCAAAATATCACATTTGTCATCATAGTAAAGAGTTATTTTTATTGTCTGTAGTTTGTTTCATTTTGTCTTCTATTATTATTTACACTGAAAATATTAAAAACTTCAAACCTAATGGTCATCAGGTCTGATCCATTTAGACATTTACACTGTCATAGTCTGCAATACTGAGTTAGCAGAGGTGGGAAGTAACTAAGTAAAAGTACTTCATTAGTGTCTTTTTATTTGACTTTTTAGGTATCTGTACTTTACTGGAGTATTCAATTTTCTGTAAATGATTGGCTTTTCCTCCCTGCAATTGTTCATAAATATATGTACTTTATACTCCTTCCATTTATATAAATATCTGTACTTTATACTCCTCATATTTATATAAATATCTGTACTTTATACTCTTTACATTTATATAAATATCTGTACTTTATACTCTTTACATTCTCACAATAGATTCATTACTTTTTCAAACTAAACAGACGTGACAGTACAAAAAATAAGTCGTAAATCAATAAATCACAAATTGTGATTTACTATATCATTTTGACTTTTTATCTCATGATTTTCAATTTTTTTTTTAAATCTCATAATTCTAACTTTTATCTCACATTTCGATTTTATTAATCTCATAATTATGCTTTTTTTAATCTCCGATTCATGACTTTCAATATTTTTCTAAATGTTCTGTCCATATCCACTAAACTGAGTACGATGACCCAGAAAACCCATCATCTACACAGCTACATTTGACATTTTTCTTTTTTTTTCCTGCTTAAATAAATATAATTTCATCCATAGCAAAAACAAAATGCAGTTTTACTTTTTACTTTATAACAATTGAGAAGTTGTACTTTTTTTTTTTTTTTTTTTACTTCAATAAAGGAGTTGAATCAGTACTTCTACTTTTACCAGAGTATATTTTTCACACAGGTAGCTGTACTTTTACTTACAGTAAGTACAGAATGGGAGTACTTTTACCACCTCAGGATGCATTTACTCATAAACCGCTTCACTTCCTTTTGGACATTTTCATATTTGCATGTTCCAGGGTGGTGCAGCTGAAGGATAACTGGCTAAATGTTATACTAAGACCAAGATAAAATATGATAATGAGTACAAATGGGATTATTAGGAGGCTGCGTGTCATCAGTCTGACTGATCCATGATGTCAAACTAAGCCAAGCAAATTCAATTAGGATTGCAATTACTCCCTGGCACTAGTGGAGACGTATTGAAGATGTTAAATATTGATGGAAACATAGATGCCACATTTATTCATCTGCAAAGGTGAACACATCTCCTCAAAGGTAATCACAAATGCTAAATATGAAGCCTGTCCATTCATCACACTGAGCTCCAGAGGAATTAAACACCAGACAGGAAGTACAAAACTACACTTTGTTCTTCTCCACTGGGTTTTGGATGTTTTTTTTCTTGCAGAAGAGGGTCTAAGGACAGGGGATACTTGGGACTTTATCTATTTCTGTGCTTGATTGTGTTTTTTGTAAAGCCAGTTGAGACAACATTTTTGTGATTTGGGGTTCTATAAATAAAAATTAAATTGAATAGATTAACTGTGAACAGTTTCCTTGTGTTTCTGAAAGAAATTTGATTCAGCTTTAACATTATTTCTATTTGTTTACTAGCCTATCCACGCTATCTCTATTCATTACATGTATAGGTTGAGGAACGCTTCATAGTCAGGGGGGCGGGGCTTAAATGTTGTCTTTCAAATCCTCTGTATGCAATTGGACGGTACTACAACAATCAGTGTAATCTTTAGGATGATGTCGTTAGAGTGCTGGGAAAGTTCACAGAGGAGTCTGGAGAAAGTTAGGAATGACTAAACAAAATGGTGGATTATGGAGCTGAACGAATGTTGTCGCTTCTGTAAAAAGAATTTAAAGATTGTTGACGTTTTCTCACATTTTTCACTCATCTTTAATAAAAGGAAATCGCCACCTGTTGTTGTTCTTCTTCTATGGTTGTTTCCGGTTGTTTTTCTCCCAATCGTTTTGTCACTTTGTTAGCCTCTGACTCTATACTTCACTGTGATTCGTCGGCCAGTTTCAGGATAATCTAGCTAAAATTTACACTGAGCGAAACTAGACTACGGTAGCATGTTAGATGTGTTGCCTCTAGGGGGTGTAGCGTGGCTAGGCTATGTTTACTTCATCTGAAACAAAATCCAAAATAATAATAATGATAAAACTAAATTAAAAAACCTGAACACCTCTAATGCACTTTCTTACCTGATGTAAAACTGTAAAAACTATAAGCAGTGGTACAGTTATTATTTCATATTATAAATGCACATGTACCTGCTGTTAAACTTCTCAGGATGCTTCTCCCTCATGACATGGAAGCGATGTGCAATAGATGCATCCTGAAACACAGAAGAGCAGTTCCAACATTACACACATGACATTTGAACTCAAAACAGATGACCTATTTCTTGTTTTATTCTCTCACAGTATCTAAACAGCTGTTGTATAGTTTAAGGACAGGAAAAATAATTATCCTATTATATTTAGAGCAGAAGAAAACTGTAAAAAAAGACACTGGTTTTGGATGTGGCAGTAACGGCTTCATAGAACGATGTGAATTAATACATTTAATATGAAAATGCAGATATTTGAACCATTTAATGAAGATTTGTTTGAAATATTTTGTATTTCCTGTAGAGTTTTGGAAGTTTCAATGGTGGTAAAAGTACTCAGATTCTGTACTTAAGTAGAAGTACAGATACGTATGTGAAAAAAATACTGATTCAACTGCTTTACTGAAGTAAATAATTAAAAACGTATTAATTGTAATAAAAGCCCAAATTACACTGGATTTTTTGTCATGAATGAAACAATACTTATTTAACTAGGAAAAAAATAATGGTTTCAAATGTATTCAAAAATAAAGCCTTTAAAAGTGAGTTACTGTGTGATACCAGTGTAGGTTAACATACACAGACTTATCAAATCACACATATTATATATACATACATATATACATATACACTTTATATACATTTCTGTGGTGCGTCGCTCTCACTATTGAACCAGAAGGAATCAAGCATATTAATATTTTGGCGCCTTATATTACATGACAGCTCTATAAACATGTCCAACTTTGATGTGCGTCCGTACGTGTCGGGCCCCGAGTCTGACCTGGACAAAGAAAGACATGATGAAAACCTTGGGACATCTTCTGGGAAGGAAAATAAAAACAATGACGGACTGTTGTGGGAAGCATCTTCTCCTGGGAAAGTTTGAATTATATGCCGGTGGGCGTGTTTTGGGGCGTGTTCCACACTGTTGGATCATTCGTCCCAATGCTTTAACCTGACGTCAGATTTCGTAGATATCTGGCAACGAGCTGTTTAAAGTGGCAGGATGTAAATTGTAAATGTTCTGCACTTATACAGCGTTTTTCCACCTTCATGATCCTCAAAGCTCTTTACATTAGCCTCACATTCACCCATTCATACACACTCATACACCAGTGGGTTTCTAAGGTTCTGTCAGTTCTACTGGGAGACGAAGTCAGGGTTTAGTGTCTTGCTCAAGGACACGTGCACATGTGCACAGCCAGAGTCCGGATGCAAACCACCAACGTTTTGGTCCAAACACATACACTGATAGGTTAACTGGTTAATCTAAATTGTCCATAGGTGTGAATGTGACAGTGATTGTTTGTCTATATATGTTCAGCCCTGAGATGAACTGGAGACTCATACAGGGTGACCTCTGACCCCGCCTTCACCCATTGTACCTGGATTAGGCCCCCAGTGACTCCAGTGACCCTAGTGTTCAGATGATGAGACAGAAATAGATTACAAAACAAACAAAAATAGTAAATTGATTAATCAATCAATCAATCAATTAAATAATAATAATAATAAAAACAGTTTAGCTGTGAGTTTTGTATAATATGTGTTGTAGGGTTTATTTGCAACTACAAAGCAGTGTATTTATCAATAACGTTTATTTTGTTTTGTATAATTTTTGGAATATGTTTATAGAGTTTGCTGTTTTCAGTTCATTATCCAGAATGTTCCACAGATGTACCTCTTTGACTGAAGTGAAAATCTACATGTATGTATGTGTGTATATGTATATATATATATATATATATATATATATATATATATATATATACACACACATACACACACACAGTATATCCTATCCTGAACAGGGTCTCTCCCAGACCCTTTAAAGATGCATTTGTACCCAGGACAGTTTTAGCTTTGACACCCTGGAGGAACCACAGGCAGGTACGAGTTAACAGCAGTTTACAGGTTAAAGTACAGCAGGAACGTTGTACAGGAACATAATAACACTTCTATCAGACCTGTTCACACTATTGTTTTGTCTAACTATGACGTTCCTGTTCCTCAGATGGAGTCAGGTGGGATGTCCTGCACCTGCAACAACAATCAAGTAACAACTTTAAAAACTGCAAAATATTCATTCAATACATAATGTTCAAATATGTCATGTGGAATTAGTTTTGTGCTAATCCTGCAAATAAAGTGTTATCGTTGCCAATGAAGTGCATTTGTTAGAAATAAAGTGCAATGTGTCCTTATTAAAAACCCAATATTTACAAACCACCCCCATTCTTCAGTGGTTACAGTGGGGTTAGCAGATAAATGACTGCTCCTATCTATATAAACCACAGCCTTTGTATCTGAAAATATCACTTTCCATATGTCTTTTGTATCATAATTAACTCTGTTTCCCAACTTTTCTCAACACTTCAGTTACACCTTCAGTAAAGTGTGTGTACCTCGTGTATGTATTTGTGTATTTTGAGGAGAGTTGTGTACAGAAGGTGGTGGTGGTGGTGGTGGGGTTGAGTGGGGATGGAGAGGTATTGACAGAAATCCTGATGAACATCACGCCACCTCCTCACCAGCTAATTAATTAAACACACAATGTGAGTAATCACAGTTACCCACTAACCCACAGGCACCCAACCAAGGTGCTCTGTCTCTCCTCACCTCTCTCTCTCTCTCTCTCTCTCTCTCTCTCTCTCTCTCTTTGTGTTTGTTCCTGTCTGCATAGGTCTCTCCCTCTTTTTTCCCACTGCCTGTGACCTGGGGCTGAAAGTGCAGCCACATGTTAGTAGTGGGTGTTACAGCTCATGTTACATATGTTACTGTAGTGTGACTGACTGAGGCGCTTCACCACTACATTCACACCATCACAGTCGACTAAGCTGCTAGGAGAGATTTAAGTGTGAATATACAATGTATTTATAGTCGACCTATGGATTGACTTTTGTAAATGTTATTTCAAATAAGCTAAATGATGTAATTAACTAGAACAGGGGTCTCAAACTCATTGTCTTCAGGGGACACATCAGCCTGATTTGACCAATGGGCCAGACCAGGTAATGAAAACAAACACAATAACCTACAAATAATGACAACTCCATATATATATATATATATATATACATATACATATACACACACACACACACATATATATATATATATATATATATATATATATATATATATATATATATATATATATATATATATATATATATATATATATATGCACATTAGTCAACATACAAATGTGGGAAGTAACTAAGTCAAAGTACTTCATTACTTCTGTACTTTGCTTGAGTAAAGGCGGCTGTGGCTCAGTTGGTAGAGTGGGTCACCCGATGATTGAGAGGTTGGTGGTTTGCATGTTGAAGTGTCCTTGGGCAAGACACTGAACCCTGACTTAGGCTCCCAGTAAGACTGACCTTTGACCTTAGAAACCTACTGGTGTATGAGTGTGTGTGTGAATGGGTGAATGTGAAGCTACTGTGAAGTGCTTTGAGCACCATGAAGGTGGAAAATAACTATATAAATGTAGACCATTTACCATTCATTTATTTTTCTGTAAATCAACTTTTCCTCCCTACATTTGTTCATAAATATCTGTTACTTTTTCCAAGCTAAACAAATGTAACAGTAAAAAAATAAGTGACCTCAGAGGGGAAATCAGTGAGAAATTGTGACTTTCTCCTGATTGTGACTCCTTATCTTGTAATTTTGACATTTTATCTCATAATTATGCTTTCTTTTTTAAATCTCAAAATGATGCTTTTATCTCAAATATATGTTTTTTTTTTTTTTTTTGCATTTTCCTAAATATCCTGTCCATACCCACAAAACTGAGTACCATGACTCGATCAAAGACATTTTAGAGTAACTCACTTTTAAAGGCTTTATTGTTGTATATTTTTTAAACTTTTAGGATTTAAATAAGTATTATGTCATCTATGGAAAAATTTTTTTACTTTTAAAAAATGTTTTACTTTTAATTTTATTACAATTGAGAAGTTGTACTTTTTAACTTTTACTTCAGTAAATGAGTTGAATCAGTACTTCCACATAAGTAGTTGTACTTCTACTGAAGTACAGAATGTGAGTACTTTGACCACCTCTGATGTTGATCCATTAATGATTAATCCTATGTTACATGTAAATAACACTGGTCTACAAGTAAAATGCTTCTGGAATCAAACTAATAAAATGTTGCCACATGTGTGTTAGTGATAAATAAAACTCGGGTCTTAAACGATGGTCGGATCAAGTTTCCAACATAAGTCTGGGGTTAAAATGTGAAATTCTTAGAATGAACAAGAGGAATATTGTTGTCAGATCTACCAGATCTACTTCCAAACACTGTCTGTACATTATGATCCATTCACTTTACAGGTTCTTTGTAGTGGAATATTTACTAATCCATTGTATACATGTACATAAACCAGCATATATGTGGAATAACACACCATCATATATATTAAAAACATGAACTAACCAACACCAAAGTAATTTGATTTATGATTCATCTGATTAAAGTATGTAAGATTTAACACATTTGATGTCTAAAGAAGGAGATCGGTGTTATTAACTGTTGATTATTTTCTTCAATTTGATTTGCTTAATGCGTTATTTGAATGGCTAAAAACAAAAATAGTAAAAAAAAAAAAAATGACAAAGTTTGAATTCCAGAAGCAGATGAAACAACAATGACAAAGTATAAAAGTAAAAGGATATAGAAAAGACATACTTGTAGAAGTTACCTTGGCGGAGGTCTGCGCTCTCAGAGTGCTTTTCTAGTTAACAATAGTATCAACTGAACATTATATGTGAGTGTGACACCCATCACTGCTGTATTAAACTCATGGTAAGGCCATGTAGAAATGTCCAATTGACTAACATTCTTTTTGTCTGTATGAGAAATGAATGGAGAACCTTCAAAGTTTAACCCTGAGAAATGTTCAAGTTGTATAAAAGGAAAAAAACATTATTCTGATAAACCAATAGAACAAGTTAAAACACTGTACTCTACATGTACAGATAGATAGATAGATAGATAGATAGATAGATAGATAGATAGATAGATAGATAGATAGATAGATAGATAGACTGTTATCAGTTTGACATGATTCATTCCCTCTCCCTCATTATTCTGCCCCATTCTTTCCCACAGTAAAAGTGAATTCACTTAGTTTAACAGTAAAGTTATTTTCTAGAAGCCAATAAAGATCAGGAGTAAACACTGAGTCCAGACCCAAACCCTCTGTGCTCTAGAAACACATCTCATCTGAGGGAAGAAAAAAAAACAGGATAAAACTCAAATGAGAGACAATTATAGTAAAAAAAACAAGAACAAAAAAAAACCCAGTGAATTGTTACAAAAATATGATATTCCAACATTATTGTTCTAATGAGTTTTGTTCTCATCTATTTTCAGGCCTTGTGAACATACCCACCTGGACAGAACTGTTAGTCACTGGTGAATCACACAAAATCCATCTCTGCAGGATCTGTGGTGATGTATGTGTGAGGTTAATTTTATCTACATAACAGCTCAAACACACGTTTCCCTTCACAGAACTTTTTTCCATGTATTTGTATTGTGTATTGTGTATTATGCTTGACTGCATTGTGATCAGTAACCATTAAAGAAGAGGCAGAAAACAGAGGTGTGACCAGAATGACATGTGTGGGTGGGCCCATGTGGGGGGGGGGGGGGCAGAAAAAAATACCTGAAAAGTTGGTGGAAGACCAATACTAAAATTACTAGGCTTAATAGTCCAACAATACTACTACTACTACTACTACTACTACTGCTACTACTACTACTACTACTACTACTACTACTACTACTGCTACTACTACTACTACTACTACTACTACTACTGCTACTACTACTACTACTACTACTACTACTGCTACTACTACTACTACTACTACTACTACTACTACTACTACTGCTACTACTGCTACTACTACTACTACTACTACTACTACTGCTACTACTACTACTACTACTACTACTACTACTACTACTACTACTACTACTACTACTACTACTGCTACTACTAATACTACTACTACTGCTACTACTACTACTACTACTACTACTACTACTGCTACTACTACTACTACTACTACTACTGCTACTACTACTACTACTACTACTGCTACTACTACTACTACTGCTACTACTACTACTACTACTACTACTACTACTACTACTACTAATAATAATAATAATAATAATACTAGTCCTGTGTTGAATTAGTGTCTCATACATGGTGTACCCCGTCTTTGCCCACTGTAGCTGGATTAGGCCCCAGCGACCCCTGTGACCCGAGTGACGATAAAGGTCAGATGATGAGATGAGATAATAATCATCATCATCATCATCATCATCAAAACATGGTCACACTAGCATAAATCATGATCAGCAATTTTGTTAACAGTGTGGAATGTTTTGGAAAGTTTTTTTTCTTTTTTTGTTTTTTGTTTTTGTAAAGAAATGTAGAACTTGTTTGATGCATCCAACTAACAGCAGCTATCAATAAAATCAAAGGTATAAAACATATGATTACTACAGGAGACCTAGAACAGAAACATAGCGTTGTGCTTGAATGGAGGAGGACTGACACGCCCCCTATTCAAATGAACCAATTGGAAAGCAGTTCTGCCTCTTAAGGTTAAAACACAATAACAAAAAATAATTAAAACTCTAAACTTTGCAGATATATGTTTTTTTTAAATCACCACCAGCACAAACACAGATCATAAGTCGTGGTCTTTTTTCTGGCCAGGTTTCTTTGGATGGACAGCCCCCCCACCCCACCCCCGTAGCCACGCCCCTGGCAGAAACTGAATATAGACAAATGCAACGTGCACATGTTTTTTAATTCCAAATTATTTATTCAGAATATAATAATTTGGAATTATAACAGTTTGTTTTGTGTTTCCATGGACATGTTAATTCAGAATAAAGGTTTCCATGGAAACGGGTAAAATCCACTGAAGTTAGTTCAGCTTTAAGAGCTGGAGGTACAGAAGGTTCTGATTGGACAGAACATCTGCTTAACATGGATGTCAACTGGAAGAAAATGATCGCGTCACTTCCTGTTTTGTATTTGTTTAAACTCTCAACATGTTAGACCAGACTCTACATGTGATTTTTTTTGCAATTATTTTTCTAATAATTATGAAGCAGCAGCTGGACTCAATCAATCAACAAACTAATGCTGGCAGTGGAATATGTGAAGAGACCAGGAGCATGTGCAGAATGACAAGAATAATGTTAAAGAAGAATTAACGAATTTGGAATTAAGATCAGAATAAACCGGTGACTTTAATTAGAATGAAGTTTAATTCAGAATTATCATTTTCAACTGGAATTAGTCATTTTAAAGCATAAGTAATTTTTAACCTTTATTTGGAATTAAACATGAATAAAAACTTCCATGTAAACATGGCTAAAGTGGCATCATAAAGTAAGCCGAAGGTGTTCTGATAAATGTTTCTACTAAACAGAGTAGTAATGCCAACATTTCCTTTAATTCCCACTTCTAAGACAGTGTCAGCAGGAAAATGCTGGCAAGGCCTTTATGAAAAACACCAGAACAAACTCTGACAAACACACTGAAGTTGTCCGGTTCTGACAAAAAAAAAACATCTCAAAAAAGAGTGAGAGAAAGTTGCTGTAAACTTTTTCAGGGGGTTGTTCCTCTCCCCCTCCCTTCCCTCTGCTGAAGCAATCTGTTTTGACCCACTCCATTTTGAGTGGCACTATTGAAACAGCACCTACAGGGAGGACCCCCTGCTAGCTCTGCACAGATATTTAGGGGAAGCCAAGAAAAAAAAAGAAAGAAAATAAAAAAAAAATCAATGGAAGCTTCTCTTGATGTCTCTTCAAGATGCTGTAAGTAGAAGACCAAAAGAATTCTCCAAGATCCCTGCAGACTCACCTCATGCTTCCAACAAGAGTCAGAAAGGTGAGATGATGGATGTATCTGAGAGAGTGTAACTTGATTTTCTTACAAACAGGACAATAGCTGCAAACAAGAGAGCAAAAGTGAGTAGAGGTTGTCTCCCCTTTGGTTTGGTTTTATTATCTGAGGTTTGTACAAGTGGAGCTGTGGCTTCGCAACAATAAACAGTGATTTCAAACAACTGCTAAAAGCACTCTGTCACTTCTGAGCCTGTTTACATGACCACATTAATCTGATATCTGGGAGTAATCACATAACTGTAACAACCACATCTGACATGTTTACATGTGCATGACAAATGGAATCATCACAAACCTTGGTTTAGACAAAAAAAATACTTTAGGGGGTTAGTAAATACATACGATGGAAATCAGTTCCATTTAATCAATACTAACAATAATAGTTTTTTAGTGAAGTATATTATCACCAGTGCTGGGTAAGTTACTTTGAAAAAGTAATTAATTACAAATACTAGTTACTTCCCTACAAAAAAAGTAATTGCATTACTAACTGCACTACAAGTAATTAGTTACCAAGAAAAGTATTTTTCTGCTCCTTTTTTTTTTGCTTAAAATGTCAAAGAAATGAAACGTTAAACAGGGTATTGATCCTTATTCTGTAATGATACTATGGACATGATTTAAGATACTTCCTTAAAAACACTATCAAAGACCTTATGACCAATGATAAAATGGTAAAAGTTAAACAACCTGCAATAGATTATAAACAGGAAAAACATGTAAATACTGAAACTGTAATATTTGTTGAACATGACTTGAATTTTTTCAAAATGTTAATATTCTTTAATTTTGCATTTAAACTCTTTAAGCCCAATTAACCAGAGCAGAATACACCTGTTTCCATGGAAACCTTTATTCGGAATTAACATTTCCATATAGTTTTAATTCCAAATTATTTTATTCTGAATAAATAATTCTGGATTAAATACATCATGTAAATATAGCCTTTGTCAGACATTTAATAATAATGGATTAGATTTTTATACCACTTTTCTATGGAAATGCCCTCAAAGTGCACAGTGGACGCATTATTCATTCACTCTCACATGCTTCCTACTGTTGGTCCATATGTATCCACAGTTGTCCTGGGGCAGACTGACAGATGTTAACAACTTGTGCCTAAGGTCCCTCTGACCACCCCCCAGCCTTGGACTGGTAATCTGTGATTATCTTGATGGGCTGCTGCACGACCCGAACAAGTTACCACCGACTCTCTTCATTGTTATCTAAAGTGGCCACTAGCGATAGCAACACAATACATTTTTTTAACTGACGGAAAGCTGGGGCGCACAGTTGATATACCCCTTACCTCTCGTGCAGTGGTCACCAACCTTTTTATAACTGCGGACCGGTCAACACTGGCCAATTTTACCATGGACTGGTGTGTGTGTGTGTCTTGGGTGGGGGGTGGGGGGGTTGGATTGTATATATCAGTTGCCGCATATTATACAATGCGGGCTTGGTCTGTGGCAATCACCTGTCACGATAAGTCCATATGTCAAATACAACTCCTGGGATTATCTGTTAAAAGCTTTTCTTTTCTTGGAAGTTGTAGACTCTTCTGTCTCTTCAGTGGCCTTTTACTTTTGGAAAGAATCTTTCCAAAGTCATCTGTTTTGTACTTATTTTGCGAACACATAGGTTACATTTTGGGCGTTCAAGATGTAACTGAGAGAATCTGGTCATTTTCCAAAAAAAAGCTTGTTCAGACTCAGATAATGAATATAAGAGAAATAATTAATTCTTTATTAGGCAGCCCGGTACCAATTGGAAAATGTGGAACTTTGGTTATACTTATCTGTCATTACTTGTATTTTTTAAATGTAATTAAAATTTTATGACATTTGTTTTCATTTGACAGAAAGGTTGATGTGGGAAAAAAAAATATGTTTTGGCCCCCAAAAATTAGAAATTCATCGATCACTAGTAAATAGTTGACAAAACAAAGTTAGGAGCACTGCAAAAAAAAAAAAAAAAAAAAAATATATATATATATATATATATATATATTAGCTTTGACGATCCCAAAAACAGGCTTGAAATTGCGAT
This sequence comes from Siphamia tubifer, assembly GCA_020466265.1. Taxonomy (NCBI): domain Eukaryota; kingdom Metazoa; phylum Chordata; class Actinopteri; order Kurtiformes; family Apogonidae; genus Siphamia; species Siphamia tubifer. The sequence goes on along the minus strand of CM035798.1, from coordinate 12,168,558 downwards.
TTTCTGCCCAAAAAGATTCAGCCGTATCTATGAAGTAGTCCTGAAGGATTTTACAAAAAATGTAATGCGATTTCAATTTCATTCACGATTTCCTTCACATTAAGTTTCAGTGGTCAACAACATTTGCAAACATCACAGAAACGTACATCATATCAAACAATAAATACAATAACTCTACTGCAAGAATGAAAACTGTAGTCAAGAATTAATTTAAAATGTAATTGTATTTATTAACCAAAAACGTGCTACAGTATTACATAGGCTACCTTGAGTGTTATTAGAAATGAAGAACTAAAAGAACCATCTATGTCTTAACTTGTTTCAAACCCTCTGACTTCTGCTTCTGGTCCTGTTGAAGCCTTTTCTAAAATTGATGACCAGCTTTTGCACTGATTGGATTCGAGAACACATGACCTGTCATCGCACAGCACGCTGCTTCTGATTGGTCAGCATGGCAGGGTGGTAGGGAGGCAGCATACATGTGTAAAATAGTTGATAAAACAAAACCAGGGCCAGTTGAGAACACTGTAAAAAATCATCCCAAAATCATGTTGTTTCAGTCTAAAACAATAGATTGTTCAGCTCTACTACGAAATATACAAACACAAGTAAAATGCAGTTCCCTTGAGCCATGACCGATCCCTCCACCCCACCCCACCCCACACCCGACCCACCGCCCATGGCTCAGAGACAATGTCAGCTCACTCACACTCTCTCTGTCCTCAAATAATTACCAATGTAAAAGTCTGGCACCAAAATTAATACAGGACATGTGTAATGTCCTCTCATAGCTCAAAGTTTAGTCCAATTATGAGTGGGCCCCAACGGTTTGATGTGCCTTTCACTACGGGGGAGAGTAATGGCTTTGACAGGAGCGCCAGGGTCATTAGAGCGACTGACTGCATTATGGTAGAGGAGCACACTCAGTGATTAGTTCTGTCTCTCACCCCTGGCCCTGATTGAGATCATTACACTTCACGTCACTTCCACATCCTCCCAAAGGGATGGCGCCATTAATTCTCAATCCAACTGGGCTCTGGCACAAGGTTAGCTTTAAGACTTTCTTTATAAAAAAAAATGCTTTCTCTTATTTGGTATGGTTGGGCCTCAGGTTGGAAACAAAGTTCAACTATTAACCCTTAAATGGTCTGCATTTATATAGTTCTTTTCCACCTTCATGGCGCTCAAAGCACTTTACATTAGCCTCACATTCACCCATTCACACACACTCATACACCAGTAGGTTTGTCAGTCCTACTGGAAGACTAAGTCAGGCTTCAGTGTCTTGCCCGAGGACACTTCGACATGTGGACAGCCAGAACTGGGACTCGAACCACCAACCTCTCAGTTATTGGGCGACCCACTCTACCAACTGAGCCACAGCTGCCCTTAAAGATGCGAAAACATCCACTGAGCTAAAATATTTAACAATGACTGAACCACTAACCGCATCAATATGTGTAAATAAGTCAGGTAAAATGGAGTTTGCCACATTTTCGGACATATCCATAGTGTCATAGTCTAAACATGGAGACACAACTGTCAACGACACCTTTGCTTCCACCAGCAAAACCCATGGAGTTTGATAAATGAGTCACATCTAAGTCCAGTTATTGGCAGTAATTGAGCTAAGGGTTAAACTGGTGTTTCCCAGAAATACAAGTTTACATGTGAGTGAACATTACAACAGAACTGAATTATTATTCCACTCCCACTCAAGACTTGGTGCTATGCGGTGAAGATTTGGACCATAACCATGAATATATGGACCACAATCATTAATATATGGACCAATATATGGACCACAACTGTAAATATATGAACCAGAACCATGAAGGTATACACCACCAGATATGGAAGATATGAAACGTTCTGACAGAATCCTTGTTAATTTCTTTTCCTCCACTGAGTAATATGTGGAAATTCAGCGGGTCATCTCACCTGGTCTGAGGTTGTAGTCAGAAAAAGAAGGGGGGAGGGGGCAAACCACCCTAACCTGACTCCCACCAGCTCAACCCCCCAGTACCCCCCTCAGGACAGGTCTAATGCGCTCAGTTTTTTGTCAGAATGAACTGAACCCTGGTCCTGGGTGCACCGCCGTACTGCGCCCTCACACACAGGCAACGTAAAAACTGCCCTAGTTTTGATTTTACCCAATTACCATTTATGAGCAAATGAACAACAGTGAAAGAGACACGGCCACATGAACTGTGCCATCAGAGAAAACTGTTTATTAATGTTTATTGAGTGATTTGAGCTCCATTTATGTTATTGGTGTCGAATGAGGGTCATAAGATCCAACACAAGCTTATATATATATATATATATATATATATATATATATATATATATATATATATATATATATATATATATATATATATATATATATATATATATATATATATATATATATATATATATATATATACATCAACATTTTTGCCACCACTAATTAGTTAATATTACTCTTGTTTGATGCGTAATTAGTTGTGTAATTTAATGGGACAAATTCAGTAGATTTGACCTAATTTCTTTTCATGTTAAACCTGTTAAAATGAGGTACATTTTACTCAAAATATGAGGTAAAATCTACTCAACCAATATAAATGCTAATTATTACTTCACTTTTATTGAGTAAATTCTATAGGTTTATTTTACAGTGTAGTCAATTTTGATTCTTTTCTGGAAATAATTCCACTACAGGCAAACATTGGTGATGATACTTAATGTCTGTGGTGGTTGCTGCTGCTGATCTTTGGATTTCAACAGTGTCATTACAGAAACAATCTAACCTTCATCTGCATAATCTCTCAAGTAATTATAAGCTTGACTTGTCACATAATCTTTATTGTCATTTTTTTCCCATTTGACGGAAAGCAAAATTCAATACAACGTATTTTATCACACTCAAATCCATAGAGAGCTCACAAAGTCATCTTAATCCCACACAAACAACTTCATTTGTCATCATCACATCTTCTGAGGACTAATCCTATTGACAGTCACACAGTTTATGATACAAGTAAGAAGGACTTTATGAACTCAATACATCTCAAATATTTCACTGTACACCTTAAAGGAGTCAAGGGATATATATATATATATATATATATATATATATATATATATATATATATATATATATATATATATATATTATTGGGACATAAAGTGGTACCTCAATTTACAAAATTAATTTGTTCCAGAAGTGGTTTCATGGTTCATTCCAAACCCTTTAAAACCCTTTAAAAAATTTCTTTTTTAAAAATGACCAATTTTGTATGAAATGTGAAACAAGAAAATGTAGATTTAGATTTATTTATTGGTCTCAGTGGGCAAAACATTAAACCATTGAACAACACATGTAAATTTTTCACTAAGTGAGCAAAGGAATGTTAAGAATTCCTTTGTCTCAGCTTAATATTTTCCCGCCTAGGAATGGGTCACGCCTTAGAGGCAATTTGACCAATGAGGTGTTCTCATGAAACTGTGTAATATGACGCTCCCCCAACCTACCAATCCCATTTAACCACATGCCCTTTCTTCCTGTTCAGTGAGTGATGTCGAATCAAATCAAATCAAAAGGTGCTTTATTGGCATGAAAAATGTTTACATTAATATTGCCAAAGCGCAGAGAACAGAAAAACAAGTATCACAGGATATAGACAATATAAAATTAAAAGGTAGTAATAATTATATAAATAACAAGTGAGATAGAATACAGATAAAAATAGAAATAGAAAACAACTTTGTAGACCGGTGAGGAAATGTGCCGTTGTGTGCTGAGTACAATAATATATTGATCTACATTTATACACTCACGTACATCCCTCACCATGGTCAGTATGATCAATATGATCAATAACGGTGTCATAACACCCTGTAGCTTCACCCACTGTCTCTCAGGTTGTGGCACAACAGGATGTACCTGGCTGCAGATCTGGCTGCTGGTCCGGAACCTCCTCCCAGAACCACCTGCAGCTGATCTGCCTCCTCTAGGTCCTGGAACTCTGGGATCCAGAGCTCCAGCTCCTTGAAAAATGCCCTTCGTTCTGTCTCGTACTTTGGGCATTTCAGGAGAAAGTGCACCTCTGTCTCCACCTCATCTGTCGTGCAGTGAGTGGGGAACTTTGTTAGGAAAGCATTGCTGGGCTGAGTCTGGTTGCTGTTGGTATTTGTCAGTGGGTTAGTGAGACTCAAAACCAGCTGCTTCAGGGGACTCTTTGCGGGGTTCAGTTCTTGGGTTTTCAGAGCTTTAAAGTGTAATGTGTCCGTTAGGCTTGTGTTTAGGTGCATCCAGAAATTTAGTGATCTTTTTTGTACATTTATCAATAGTGGAAAACGGCCTAATTCTGCCCTACATGCGTTGGTTGGTGTTTTCCTTTGTATTTTCAGAATCATTCTGCAGAATTCTGCGTGTAGGGTTTCTGTTGGATGCTTGTCCCATCTAGTGTAGCTGGAATGACTGAGTGGACCCCAAACCTCACTGGGCAGGGCTTGTGGTTTAAACAAAACTCTTCGCCCAGAGGAGGAACCGGGAAGTGAGCGCCATTTGAATTCAGAAGTAGAAGCCACATTGCTTTTCTGCCTTCTCTTGGTCCTCACCCCTCTCAGCTGAGATGAAATGACATCAAAGGTTTTCTCTGTGTGTATTTGTTTAATTGAATAAACTTTTAAACTTAACACCAATGTTCTGACATCCAGGTGGGGGGACAATCCAAAACCCACCCACCAGACACCGGTCCCACCAGGAGCATCCGGTCCTGATCGCCCCTTGGCCATCAATTGCATCAATAGCATTTATGTATAAATGACATAGTCCCATAAGGGTTAAGCTGAGCCCACATGCATTTAACCCTATATGGGATTAGATGATTTAGAAATGACACTCAAAAAAAACCCAACTTTAAAAAATAACACAAGCCTGTAATCAGTGCTCTACAGTGCGCCCATTTCACTCGCATTTGCGAGCAAATATTTCATCATGCGAACGAGGGCACATGTGCGAGTGCTTCTTGCAGCACACAATAAGGCAGGCACACAGACCTGAGGAGCTAATTATGGCAAGCCAAAGTGTTCACATAGCCACACGTTGTCTTTATTATATCACGCGTTACAGAACGCGTTGTAGCACGCGCACTGGCGCGCTATCACGCGTTACAGGACGCGTTCTGGTACGCGCACTGGTGCGCGCAATGGCACGCGTTCTAGCACGCATTCCATAACGCGTGCTAGAACGTTCCATAACGCGTGCTATATGATCACTTTGACGGTTTTTTGTTCATTGTGTTGCTTATTTTCTCTTATTTTATTTTTTACTGTGTCTCAGTCTCAGGAGTTAAAGGGTTAATCATTCTAAAATGTATCTAATAACAAGGCAGCCAATACAACGTTCTAAAATGTATCAAAGGACAAAGCATCCCATAATACAAAGTTATGTTATGGTCTGCTCTAAATTAACACAAATGACAGCAGTCATTCAAGAATGTTGGTATATGTGCGCAAGTACTGCACTGTAAATAAATAAAAATTTAAAACTAAAACCTACTTGTGCCCCTATTTTTTTGTGTGCTCCTAAATTTTTTAACTTAGGGGCACGTGTGCTCCTGGAAAAAAAAGTTAGTGTAGAGCTCTGCCTGTAATCATATTGTACCAATTTTAAAGAATTTCAGGTTAACTAACTGCACTGCTTTTGATTTTTGTGTGGGTTGAACCACATTTAATTTTTAGTCGTCTATTCAACCATATGTTCATCAACTTTTCAGAACTCTTAAATAACATTAATGTTTTTTTCTGCTTTTAGACTAATTCTGAAATTAAATATTGTAAGTGTTTTTAATCAAATATGTTCATGGATAATGAAACCATTGTCCTTTTACCAATTGTATTTTTAAGAATTCATGAAAACATATAAAAATACATACCCTAATGGGACAAAGTCATTTAGAAATGACGACAACCCAAAATAAGGTCAAAGGTCAATTTTGTAAAGTGAACATGGGGCTTAATACACATAAAATCAAAGGTCATTATTTATTTATTTATTTCATTTTTTTTAAGGATTTTCCTTAATATGTCCCATAAAGGTAAATGTTCTGCATTTTTATAGTTCTTTCCCACCTTCATGGTTTTTTACATTCACACACACACACACACACACACAGTCAGTCCTACTGGGAGCCTAAGTGTCAGTGTCTTGCCCAAGGACACTTCGACATGTGGACAGGAAGAGCCGGGACACTACCCGCTAACCTTTCGGTCATTGGACGACCCACTCTACCAACTGAGCCACAGTACCCCACAAGGTTAAAAAATAAAAAAAGACAACCCCAAACCAAATGACTACAGTAAAAATCATTCATGCTATAGATTATCCAACTTGTTGAACAAACTGTTGTAACATTTACATAAAAAAATGAACATGCCTTTACAGTCAGATTTATTCCACACTTCTTCCTGTTCACATCCACATATATTCTGCAGAGTCCACACATGATGACAGCCATTGGTTTCTTCTGACACAATGTTAACAAGAGGCGTCCTCTAATATCCTCTGACGCCGTCATTACATGCAGAGCTCCAGGTGTTATTTAACTAACATTTGTAAGGCCATGCATCACTTTACTTCCCTGCTACTGTTTGGATGAACCTCCCAACATTTGAGCGACTCCCTTCTCTGACACCTGCAAATGTCAATTACCATATTTCCCCCTGACATTTATCAGTAATGGCTAACATGAGCGAGGTGAAATCAGTGTCATTATGGTGTAGATGGACAGGGGGGGCAGATGTGCTGATGGGCGCCTAACACCACAACAAGTCACTGTTTATTGATTCCACAGACACACGCTACAGTACGTCTCAATACATGAATGTGATTAAAACACATAAGTGGAGTGATTATGCTGTTAGTCAAGACCTACAGTGTGTTTTTATCCACTCCTCAATAACATGCCTGTCATGTTTTACCAGAGTTTTGACTTGCATCCACAGGCAAAGAAGCTACATAAAAGTATAGGTTTTAATATAGGATCAGATATGGGTTTAACATATCCTTCTGAGAGCCAGGAAAGTCAAAGTTTTTAGCTTTTTAAGTTGTCTTTATTGGAAACTGTATAATGCAATATTTTTGAAATGAATGAACTTTATTTGGTTATCCACATGGGAAAAAACAACAACAAACAAAAAGCTGTTCTTTTAACAGGATAAAAATTAATTATAACCAAAAACCGTTTAGGCAGAAGCAGTGATTTTTTTAAGCCGCCATCGCCCTGTTTACTGTCATTTTCAAATACGTACTGTAATAAAGTTTAAATGATCACACTGGGAAAAACTCAGGAAATAACAGTAACTCAGTGATGAATGAGGGTCAAAGGGCAACAAAAAGCATGGTGGGTAGCTCCCTCATAGCCAATGGGATGCTACGTGCAGTACGTACACGACGTATTTCCGTACATTATGTAGTTACGTATAGTAATGCACTGTATTTATGTCTCGGAGGTTTCAATTTCCTTTTGTAAATATAATTTTCTTTCGTATTCAGAGATGAAAAATTGAGGCAAAGGTTTTTCGTTACTTGGGTCATTCGTTAGCTGCGTCTTTTGTAAGTAGAGGTACCACTGCATATACACCTGTATTTGGCTTATATGTGTCATATATGAAGTATATATGCTGCATATATACAACACATGTATGCAGGTATATGTGGAATATCATCACCAAGGGCTAGTCACCTGGTGTCCCCCCACCCACCCCCTGGGGGGAGTGGTGGCTCTCTCTCGACAGTGTCTGGATGGGAGCCATGGATGACAGGATCTGCGGTGACTCGCCTGTGCTGACCTGTGACCCCGGACCTCCTCCTTCACCTGTCTGGTGGATGGACCTGTTCATATAGATTCTTTCCATGTGGGCAGAACTAATAGTCCATATTTGAATGAATTTATTCTTTTAAACTTTGAAGGGAGTTGTACATGTTTACTTGCACCTTTCATGTCTCAGAGGTTTGTTGTTGCCATAAATAAAACCAAATTTGGTGTGAAATTTCCTAGAACAGGTGTAATGTTCGCATTGAAGCAGCAGTGCACAGGTGTTCCATTACTGTAAGTCTCCATAGTGTTTTTCCTCATTATTTGTCATCTTCTATAATCTGAGAGCAAGCTGTTCAAACGCTGTCACACACTTTAGCACTGTGATGAATACAGCTTCAAATGTGACTGGGTCTGACATCATGGCATCATCATCATCATCAAAACTACTTTGTCTTAAGTCTTAAGTTTACACAACTTGGGAAACTGTTGATAATTGTAATATAATGTTTTAACAAAGCCTGTCAAACACATTAGCACAAACTAATTAAAGAAAACATATGCAATTTTAATTAAACATTTGTTTAGTTTCAAGTTGAAACTGTTGAATAAACATGTTAATTCAATATACAGTGGCACCTCTATTTACGAAAGACCCAGATAATGAATAATTCAAGTAACAAAAAACCTTTAACTAAATTTTTCATCTCTGAATACGAAAGTAAGTCCTATTTACGAAACGAAACCAAAATCCTGAGACATAAATACAATGTACATTACTGTACGTACTGTACGTAAATACATCATATATGTACTGTACTGTACGTAGCATCCCATTGGCTATGAGGGAGCTACCCACAATGCTTTTTGTGAGCCTTTGACCCTCATTCATCGATCCGTAGATCAGTTGCCATACATAAAAGTGTGTGTCCACCGAAACCCCACCCCAGTAAGTATTCATTATCCATCACGAGCCCAAGGAAAGCAATTCCCGGTGCGAATGAAAAGAAGAAGTGGGCTGTGTTATCAAGAGAAGTGAAACAGGAGATGATATAAAAAGGAGGAGGCAGCCATCACTCCACCAGCACCAACAAAAGACATGCCGGCGAAACCCCCAAACCCTCCGAATTCATGGAAAAAAAACACCCCAAAAAATGTCCACAAGCTGTGCCATCGCCCCGATGACGTATATGCCCTGCGCACCCCAGGAAGACCACGAAAAGTCGTGGAAGCCAATCGTCGTTGGATCTACACCCCACCAAACATACGTCAACAAACACAGCTGAGGGTGAAAGTGATTAAAATTTATGAAAATGACCCACATGTCTGGTTATTTTAATGGTTAAATGTTTAAGGTTCACATTTACCCACTGAGACCAATACATTATATCTAAAATATAAATCTATGTTTTCTTTTACTTTTAACACATTTCACACAAAATTGTCATATTTTCATAATTTTAAAGGGTTTCAGGGGTAGTGTTTGGGGCTTTGTAAAATGCGACAACTTTATGAAAATTTCACGGTACGAAACCACTTCTGGAACAAATTAATTTCGTAAGTTGAGGTACCACTGTTATATTCATGTTTTGGATATTTTCTCACATTTTGGTGTATTTTTTCTGTATTTTAAAAGAGTTTTTGAATTTTTCAATAGTTTTTGTGTTAGTTCATTAATTTTATTCGTGAATTTTAGTGGATTTTAGCCTGCTTTTTAAATAATTTTTTTCTCTGCAGTTTTTGTTTCTCAGTGTATTTTTTTTTTATTTTGTGGGAAATTTGAGTTTTAAAAAACACATAAAAAATCAGAGACAAAACAGTTTTTTGTGTAGTTTTTGAATATGTTTTGGATTTTCCATTTTTCCATTTCCTTTGTCTATTTTTTGGGTCAATTTTAGTGGATTTTATGAAAAAGTATTTTTTTATTCACATTTTTTGTGTTTCTTCATGTATCTTTGTTTTATTTTGTGGGAAATCTGAACTTAAAAAAAGAAAACCTGACACAAAACATAAAAACCTCATAATGATTAATAGAAATTAATATCAAGCAATTCAACTGATTCAACTGATCATTATAATTGTTGAACTTACCACTCCAATAGAGAAGTAGTTATTAATAATGCTGTAAGGCACCGTGTCCCCGCGCTCATCCTTATCTGTGGGTGTGACATCAATCTTCCAGCGATCCAGCATCACCTCTGTACTGTTCTCAATGTCTCGCAGGATCTTCAAGAGACTCTCACCCTCGTAACCTAAAAATAAAAAACATGACAAGTGTGCAATAAAATGGGTCAACAGTAACTTCAGGCACTTCAGCAGCAGCTTTAAGCACCTGAGTTTAAGAGAAACAAACGGGTGCTGAGGTTCTTTAACTTTAATGACTTATAGAGCTATGGGTGACTGTTTAATATTAATAATACTAATGCTACTAATACTAATCATACTAACCCCGTCACATTGGGCTCCCAAGCGCTTCTGAGCATGCTCATGACCATCAAGTGTTTTCACAATAAAAAAGCCTGTCCATTCAGGAATCCTCACCCAAATGTGCAATTGACTTGGACGCCGGACATAATACTTTGAAAGTATATTTATTTTATTGTTCCTTTGAGCAGTAAACATATAAGCAATCACATGTGTACAATAGATTGAATATTAACGTTAGTAAGTTTTAAGTCAGTTTTGTATGATATGAACGTTTTGCAAATGAGTTGCCTGGGTGTTATTGTTCACATTAGTTTACACAAACAATATTCTACATTTTGAGTAACTAATTTTTCTTCATTTTGTTGTTTATTTTATCCTTTTTTTTGACTGTGGAAAAACCAAAGTCTCAGGAGTTACATGGTTAACAACATGGATGGGCATAATTTATACAGCTTGAGCTTCTTTTTTCCTCTAACAAGACAAAAACAAATTCATTTTTAGCTTGACATTAAATAACCGACTTTTGTTTGTTTGTATATTTAGCCCTTTAACCAATAAAATATTATTTAGTGTATTGTATTTATTTGGCAGAAAGCTAAAGAAAGTGTGTGAGCAGAGAAGGAAAGTGAATTTAAAAACAAACAGGTCTGGTCTGTTCAGATTATCTAACAGTTGTTTTCTCTGCACAGTAATTGGACATTTAAAAGCTGTCATTACTGTCAGCTGCAGTCACATTTAGCACATCTCATTTCTTCTCAGTGATGACATGTTTCCAAGCAGAATTCCCTCTGCTTTACAGTCATATACTGTTGATGAGCCACTTTTGATCATATAAAATCACACCCTAAGCCATGATAGAAACAAATATTTCTAATCACACATCTTGTCACACAACATTTTTAAATCTTTATCTAGACTTAACGTTTAGTTTAGTTTATTTCACACTTTAAAAGATGACAAATACATAAGGAAGTATAAATACAAATTAAAACTGCAAGCAGTTTCAAAGGCCTTCACTGTCCCTCGCGACTGCCTCAAATTTGAGCCAAATCTGTGTTCGTATGTCCGAACTACTGCCATTTTAGTAACAGTGTATTTGGCCAATCTGTAGGGGACGCCATAGTGCGAAATAACAATTTCATATGACAAACAGGTGTAGACCCGGGAGACAGACATCTGAGTAAAATTTCAGCCAAATCAGTGTTTGTATGTCCGAGCTGAAGCAATTTATGTCATGGTAATTTTTTCCAAAAACATTGCAAATTTTGCGACAGCGTAGCACAAAAATGATGCAACTTTTCCAAACAATTTGGATAACTTTTGAAGTCCCACTTGTCTAGATCGTGTCCACCAATTTTGAGCTCATTTGGCCCAACGGCCAAGGAGGAGATAGATAAATTCCAATGACAGCGAAAATCCACGACTCCAAGTTTTTAAAATTTCAATAAAAGATGGCAGACTTCCTATTGGTTTATGGGCGTGGTCATCATTAGGTTTTTTATTCATCATCATATGACAAACATGCGTCCCGATTTTCATAGCTCTAACTTCACTAGGGCGTGATCTAGCCTAATACAAACTATTGTCACTTTAATAGGAGGTGGTGTAGACACATTTCTTTACCAACCTTTACGAAACTTTAAATATTCGCAATCTTTCACACTTCTGAGGTGTGTGCAAAATTTGGTGAGTTTTCAAGCATGTACAGGGAGTCAAATTGGAGGTCAACGGCAGAATCAGATCAAACTGCAAGCAGTATCAATAGGCCTTCACCCGATGTGGGACGCGGCGAAGGCCTAATAAATGCCAGGGAGGCCAAAAGCTTAATATGTTTTTATAGATCCTTCATTCATCAACTAAATTAACACTTCAAATGAACCAAATACACACAAAATAACTTAGTAAAACTACTCCATGTGGAGACATCCATTTTTCTTTGCTTTTATTTAGTGTATTTGTTCACAAAGGTAGAAGTTGATGAAGCATAGGGTCGATGTCAGACCTAAAAGCACCAGTAGACAGTTTAGACTCCTGTCAAAGATCTGAGTTGTAGTTTTATTTTCTAGACAGTTTTTATAGAAAGTGTACAATAACAATTTGGCCCAAAAGTGTGCCCAACAGTGACAAATGGACTGTCCGCCTGGATTTATCCTGACTAAAACCTGTCTGGAAGCTTTGTCCTTTGCTCTAATAAGCCAAATGAGTGCGTGGGTCCTTCTGGGTCAGAGGTCATGACTACAAAAAGCCCTCAAAGCTTGATAGAGTAATAATGGCAGTGGCTCAACTTGTGAAAAAGGATTTAAAGGTTTTAAGGTGGTTTAATCAATATTCCAGGTTCACATTGTTCTGTTCATGGTCATAACGACACACAGGATGAAGAAGTTGACACAAGAATGTTGTCCTCTTCACCGATACCCCCCCACTCACACATGTACTGATCCCATTTCCAACAGAAAGAAAACAGAACGTTCTGCTGAATGGACTAAATTAGTAAGTTTGTTATAATAGAATTATTTTGCTAACCAGTATGGGGCTCGTTTTTTTGTTTTGTTTTCCATTCACTTAATCAAATAATTGGATTAATTATATTTTTTAAAACCCTTTAGCTTCTGACACATCATTGCTGAGTGTTCTACATGTATGAGTTATTCTAAATATTAATAATAATTATGAATATACAATGGGACAAAACAAACCAATGAGTGAGATTTTGGGATTTGTTTGTTTGTTTTTACTATGGTTTCTAATTTTGTTCTGATTTTCCTTTTTTTCACTGAATCTTGATGATGTTTTGACTATAACTACCTCCGCCAAAGAGGTTATGTTTTTGCCTTGGTTTGTGTACAACATAACTTGAAAACGTAGGGATGGATTTTGCTGACATTTTCAGGGTGTGGTGGTGATGGGGACATCAACAACTGATTAGATTTTGGTGTTAACCCAGACCCTCAAGAGGGTCAGCCTTGGTGGAGCACTGCGTTCTCAGACTGCTTTTGTAGTTATTTTTTGGGATCAAACCAAGTGCCAGAAAGAATCTGAACTGATTTTTAAGAGCCAAAAAAATAGAGGTGTAAAGTAACACAGTAAAAGTACTTCATTAATTAACTTAAGTAGATTTTTTAGGTATCTGTACTTTACTTGAGTATTTATTTTTCTAGCAATTTTTTTACTTTCACTCCCTACATTTTTGTATAAATATCTGGACTTTATACTCATTACATTCTCACAATAGACTTGTTACTATTTCAAAGTAAACAGTTGTGACAATATGAACTAGAAAAGCACCTGACACATGCAGGACTGGATTTGGACACCCCTGGTTTAGGGGGTAGTATCTGGGGCCTTTTACACCTAAAATGTGACTATTTATGAAAAATTCACGGTACGAAACCACTTCCCATAATAAATTAATTTCATAAGTAGAGATATGACTGTACTTTTATTTAGTTCTTTCTCAGCTCTTCCTGGCTGTGATGTTCATATAAATCTCTTTGAGGACCCTGCTGTTTTCTTCTAACTTTAGTATCTGTGTTTCCAGGTAGAGTTTGGATGAGAAGCCAACCCTGAACCACAAGTGACCAGAAGTGACGGAGCGTGAAGTACCGTATGGCGCCGCTAACTACAACTGCTAGAGTGAAATAAATAGATTTCATATCAATCCGACATTGCCAAAAAAAAAATTATCCCTAATTTTTATGTTTCAGTCAGATTTTTTTTTTTTATTTTCCGTTTTACTAAAAAAAAAATTATTATTATTATTTTATTTCAGTTAAGAAAAAAGTTTTTTCAATTGTAGTTTGCGTCATTTCGTTAGTTTCTATTAATGATAATAATGTTGGTGTCACATCCCTTGGCGTTCCACTCAGTCTTGCTCAACTACTGCTGCCTGTTTACTCACCTGGACATAGCTCAGGTCTGTAAACAGTTACTCATGAATGGATGTTGCTCAAACGTTCTGCTCCAGCACATTATTCACATAATAAAAAGATCCACTCTGGTGCATTCATGCTGACTTTTTAAAATTAATTTCTGCCGCACAAAACACAACTAATGTCGTAACCATGACAACTGCAGGTACACTTTAATGAATAAAAGTACATATTTGCACATTAGTCAATATGCAGAAGTGGGAAGTAAAAGTACTTTGTAATTATATTTCAGTAGAGTTTTTAGGTATCTGTACTTTCCTGGAGTATTTCTTTTTCTGGAAACTTTTGACCTACATTAGTTCATAAATATCTGTACTTTATACTCTTTACATTTATATACATATCTGTACTTTATACTCCTTACATTTATATAAATATCTGTACTTTATATTCCTTGCACTCTCATCATAGACAGTACGAAAAATAAGTCACTTTAGAGGAAAATCAGTGGAGAGAAGCTGGGAATTTATACATTATAATTTTTACTTTTATCTCATAACTGTCACTTTTTATCTCAGAAATGTTACTTTATCCCATAATTATGTCTGTTTACCTCAATTGTGTCATTTTATCCCAGAGTTCTGACTCTTTTTCTCATACTTGTGCATTCCTTAGCTCACAATTTTGAATTTTTCTCTCATAATCATGCTTTTTTGAAATCATATTTATGACTTTTTATCTCAATTGTAACTCATGTTTCCTAAATGTCTTGTCCATATCCACTAAACTGACTAACTGTGACCATATCAAACGTATTATCTACACAGTAACTCACTTTTTAAAAGCTTTGTTAAGATACTTTTGAAACTTTTATTATTTTTTTTCTTGGTTAAATAAGTATTGTGTCATTCATGTAAGAAAAATGCAGTTTTACTTTTTAGATTTGTATTTCAATAAAATTGAGAAGTTGTACCTTGTTTTACTTTTACTTCAGTAAAGGAGTTGAATCAGTACTTCTACTTTTACCAGAGTATTTTTTCACACCAGTAGCTGTACTTATATTTAAGTACAGAATGTGAGTACTGTTACCACCTCTGACAATATAATATAAGAATATATATATGTTTTCACTTCCCATGTCCATGGTTAGTAGTTTCCTTTTGTTCATGGGAAACTGAATAAAGGAGTTTTTTTCATATAAAAGCTATAAATCTCCTGCATACACAGTAAATGTACACATGTATCTGGCAGTGTAGGGGCTCTTAGTGGTGTTTGTCTCTAATGAGTCAGTGATTTGTTGTCAGTACCTCCTCCCCATCGCAGACATCGTGCCAGGTCGTTGCCAGTGCCAAGAGGAAGTATACACACAGGGGGGTTCCTGTCCAGGTTGGCCTTATCTGGAACATACAGGAAAAAATAGAACAATGTCTGGTCTGGATCCATCACATTGGTCTACAAGTAAAATAAAACTAATAAAATGTTCCCACATGTGTTTCAGTGATAAAGAAAACTCAAGTCTTAAATGATGGTTGGATCAAGTTTCCAAGATTCAATTCAATTCAATTTTATTTATAAAGCCCTAAATCACAACAAAGTCGTCTCACAGGGCTTTACAAAAACACAATCAACTACAGAGATACATGAAAAGTCCCAGGCATCCCCTGTCCTTAGACCCTCCTTCTCGGCAAGAAAACACTTCAAAACCCAGTGGGAAAAAGAAGAAATCTTGAGGAGAACCATATTGAAGGACAGATCCACTCCCATGGACAGACAGGCTATGGATGAACGTCCATTTATAAATGAAAGAGGGGGGGCTGGTCTAGACAGGCAGGGGCGGGGGTCCGGGGTCATAGGTCGGCACAGGCGAGACACTGCAGATCCTGTCGTCCATGGCTCCCACGCAGACACTGTCAGGAGAGCCACCACTCCCCCCAGGGGGGGGGGACACCAGGTGACTAGTCATGAACAGACTTTGTATGAAAGATAGGTTATAAAAATGTTATAAAAACAGGTGAGAGAGAAAGAGAAGAAAGAACTCAGTGTCTGTACTTCCCCCAGCATTCTAACTCCTAGGGCAGCCTTGACTGAACTGTGACTCATACATCATGTATACATGATATATGAGTCACATAATTTTTAACTAACCTGATCATAGGCTTTCTCAAACAGGAATGTTTTCAGACTAATTTTAAATGTAGAGACTGTTTTGGCCTCTTTAATATTAAAGGGAAGCTGATTCCATAAGACAGTAACCATGGTAACTAAAGGCTCTAGCTCCTTCTGTACTTTTAGAAACCCTAGGAACTTTCAATAAACCTGACCTGCATTCTGAGAACGAAGGGTTCTATTGGGTTGGTACAGAACCAGATCATCTTTAAGATAAAAGGGGCCCATACCATTAATGGTTTTATATGTAAGGAGGAGGATTTTAAATTTAATTCTAAACTCAACTGGTAGCCAGTGAAGGGTTTGGAGCACAGGGGTGATGTGTTCTCTTCTATTTGATCCTGTTAATAATCTTGCTGCTGCATTTTGAACCAGTTGCAAGCTTTTTAGGGAATATTTAGGACACGCTTACAAGTAAGGAGTTACAATAATCTAATCACATGAATTAATTTTTCTGCAGTCGTTTTAGACAGAATATTCCTAATTTTGGCTAATGTTGCGCAGGTGAAAGAAGGCTGTTCTGCAAGTTTGGTGAATGTGCATTTTGAATGAAAGATCTGGATCAAATAAAACTCCTAAATGTTTAACTGTGGCACTGGGTGTTACACTTAAGTTGTCCAGAGTAACTATGTGGTCAGTTAGGGAGTCTCTCACAGTTTTAGGACCAATTATAACGACTTCAGTTTTTTCAGGGTTCAATAAAAGATAATTGGCACTCATCCAAGTTTTTATGTCTTGGACACATGTACTTAGTTTATCTATTTGCTTGGTCTGATCAGGTTTAATCGATAAATATAGCTGTGTGTCATCCGCATAACAATGAAAATTCATACCATGATTTCTAATGATGTGTTCTAAAGGGAGCATATATAGTGTAAACAAAATAGGCCCAAGGACTGACCCTTGGGGCACGCAATAATTAACTTTGGAGAACTGTGATGATTGTTGATTGACGTGAACAAATTGGTAGCGATTAGATAAATATGATATAAAGCAGCAGAGGGCTGCTCCTCCAATACCTATATCACATTCTAATCTGTGCACTAAGATACTGTAGTCAATGGTGTCAAAGGCTGCACTAAGGTCTAATAACACCAGGACCGATATTAATCCGATGTCAGCTGCTAATAATAAGCCATTAGTAACTTTAACTAACGCCGTTTCAGTGCTATGATGGGCACGAAAGCCAGACTGTTCAAATAAACTATTATCCTGCAGGTATTGGTATGGCTGTTTAACTATTACTCGTTCTAAAACCTTTGACAGGAAGGGCAAATTGGATATAGGCCTATAATTGGCTAGAATGTCAGGATCTAGGGTAGGCTTTTTCAGAATTGGTTTAATAACAGCATATTATGGGCGGCTGTGGCTCAGTTGGTAGAGTGGGTCGCCCAATGACTGGGAGGTTGGCGGTTCGCGTCCCAGCTCTGGCTGTCCACATGTTGAAGTGTCCTTGGGCAAGACACTGAACCTTCACTTAGGCCCCCAGTAGGACTGACCTTAGACCATAGAAACCTACTGGTGTATGAGTGTGTGTGTGAATGGGTGAATGAGAGGCTAATGTAAAGCGCTTTGAGCACCATGAAGGTGGAAAAGCGCTATATAAATGCAGTCCATTTACCATATTTAAATGACTGCGGCACATATCCAGTAATTAATTAATTAGTGTTAATTATATTTAGGACAGTGCTAATAATTAGGGGCAGAATCTCTTTAAAGAGTTTTGTTGGGATTGGATCTAAGAGGCAGGTGGCTGACTTGGAAGACATGATAATAGATATGACATCAGTTTGGTCTACAGTGGTGAAATTATTTAGTGTTACAGAGGGATTTATTAAAGGGCCTAGGTTAGAAACCGCTGCTTTTTCTGATCTAATGTTTGGGAGAAATGTGTCTATTTTGTCTCTAATAGTTGATAATTTATTGTTAAAGAACTGCAGGAAATCATCAGAACGGAGCGTGAATGGAATAACTGGTTCCACGGAGGTGTGGCTGTTTGTCAGTCTGGCTACAGTACTGAACAGGAATCTAGGGTTATTCTTGTTTTCTTCTATTATGGATGAGTAATATCTAGTTTTGTACGCAAAGCTTGCTTATACTTTATTAAGCTATGTTTCCAGGCATTGAGAGAATCTCTAGTAGGTCACTAAATGCATTACTAAGAGAGTCAGTTGTTGACATGTATGTTAAAATCACCAACTATTATAATCCTATCCCAGTTCAACACTACAGTGGATAGAAAGTCAGAGACTTCTAATAAAAACTGTGAATAAGGGCCAGGAGGGCGGTAGACTATGACAAAAAGGACTGGTTTTTGGTTTCTGCAGTTGGAGAAAGTAATGGATAAAACTAGGCTTTCAAAGGAGTGGTAAGTGTGATTAATTTTATGATTAATTTTAGGGCTAAGACCTAAACTGGAGTGGGATATTACTGCCACTCCTCCACCACGGCCACTGGTTCTGGCTGTGTGATAGTTCACATGAGTTGGTGGCATGGATTCATTTAATGCGACATATTCATCCCGCTGAAGCCAGGTTTCAGTCAGAGGTAAAATATCAATCTTATGATCACTAATTAGATCGTTTATTAATAAATATTTGGAAGAAATAGACCTAATATTGAACAGTCCACATTGGATATAATTGTTAGGTGTTCTTTTAATCTGATTATTACTAAAAACTATTTTTATTAAATTATTTGATGTCACTCCTATAGGTTTTTTAATATTAGGCTTATTTTTAACTATACAGGGTTTATTATTAACTACACAGATAAGTCTGGGGTTATAGTCCAAATGAATACTCGTCTCAGATCTACCAGATCTACTTCAAAACACTGTCTGTACATTATGATCCATTCACATCACAGGTTCTTTCTAGCGGAATATTTATATTGTTTTGTTGTAGAATATAAATCGATACAAATTAAGGAATAAAACATCAATAATGATACACAAAACATTGGTAAATAAACTATACATACATACATATATATATATATATATATATATATATATATATATATATATATATATATATATATATATATATATATATATATATATATACATATGTATGTATGTATGGACAGTCTAAGGTACACCTGTGCACTAATCATGATGTCAGATCAGCATCTTCATGTGGCACACCTGTGAGGTGGGATGGATTATCTCAGCAAAGCAGAAGTGCTAACTATCACACATGTAGACAGATTTGTGAACAATGTTTGAGAGAAATGGTAATATTGTGTATCTGGAATGAATTTTAGATCTTTGAGACCATCTCATGAAAAATGGAAGCAAAAACAAGTGTTGCGTTTATATTTTTGTTGAGTGTATATATATATATATATATATATACACATACACCCATATACATACTCAACCACATGTATTCTCTGTTTACCGCAAGGTAAAATTTCTAAGTGATCCAGAATCCAGGGTCTCTTCCAGATCACCACCAAAATGTAATCATTTGTTCCTTGTGACACCCCCAACACACCCCGAAAATGTCATCAAAATCCATGCATAAATTGTCAAGGTACCCCCCCCCCCATTTCCAGATCCCCCCTTCACCAACCTACCCTGTGAATTTCATGAATAACTTTTTTGGAGTTATCTTGCAGACAGACAGACAGACAAACTGGCAAAAACATAACCTTCTTGGTGGACCTCTCTTCATTCGAAGGGGGGTGGTCTGCCTTGGCAGAGGTCCGTGCTCTCAGAGTTGTTTTTTAGTTTTTTTACTGTTTTGTTGATGGAATGTACGGAGATCAGTGATGCGCGGGTCAATGTATAAATGATGTATTAACTAACCTGTCCGCAACTCAGACCCCAAGAAATATATTTGAAAAGTTCAGATCCGACCCGCTTCTTGACCCGCATTTTTAAAAAGTAGCCAATGGTCTTTATGAATACTACATGACCTTTGACCTTACTTACATACCTGCATGTATTTCTGTTAAAATTCCATGTAATTTCTTGTTAGTTAATATCTTGTTAGTCCTGCTTCATCATTTAAAACTTATCAACGCTAACGCAGCATCTAAACCAGGGGTGGACGACCTGTAACACCCAAAGAGACATTTGAACCTAGTTTCCATGGAAAAGAAAACACTGGGAGCTGCACCTCATCTTTAATAATCTCAGTGAACGTGTCCCAAACCTTACTTTGTTTGTTTGTATATTTCAGAGCTTCCACTTTACTTACTTTATTTTCTGTCTTGCCCCCTCCGTACTGTAGGCTAACGACAAATGACCTGACCGAATGCAACCCGAATGTCATTAAAAATATTTTTCAATGACCCGTAACTGCGGATGACCGTGGGTGACCGCAGGCGCCCAGTCACTTCACGTCAGCCCGCATATCACTGATGGAGATAAATAGGTGCCAAAAACACAACAAAAAGGCAAAACTAAAACAACTACAACCAAATTACAATATCGTTTTTTATTTATGTTTTAAACTTCATTTTAACTCCTTTATTTGGTAATTTATTATCGATTTGTATTAGTTATTGTTGATTTCTTAGTTTTTTTGTTTATTGTTTCTATATTTTAAAAAAAAGGATTATTGTTATTTTATGTTTGTCTTCTACTTTGTTACATTTTTAAGTTATGCTCCACAGTCACCATGTTCATATTATGAGATGGTGCAGCATTTTGTGACAGTGTTAAAGTTTCTTTCAGCTTCATTTGCTGTCCTGTTTCTCCTGTGGGCGGTTTGATCCCCAGGTGATGTCGTTTCAAGTGCTTGTTCAAGTTAGTCGTATTTCCAAAATATTTCACCTCAATTTGGCACAACTTGAAAATGGCATTGGTTTTGTCCATCACATTTCCAGACTGGAGCCATGAGCCTTTTCAGAAAGTTTTCACTAACTCTATCACTACGCTCCGATGGCATGTTTGTTTCAGGTCACACACTGAGTGCGCCTGAATTTGACGATGTGCCACTGGGGGAAATGTGGACTGGATAGAAAACATACTACTAATAATAATAATTTTACAAATTTTGGATGTATGAATCATTCCTAATTAATTAATATGCAAATTGGTCCATAATTGGAAACTTAATTTCATTTTTTTTTCACACAGGCCTTATATATATATATATATATATATATATATATATATATATATATATATATATATATATATATATATATATATATATATATATATATATATATATATATATATATATATATATATATATATATATATATATATATATATATATATATATATATATATATATATATATATAGATATATATATAGATATATAGATATATAGATATATAGATATATATATATATATATATATATATGTATAGTGCCAAACAATGCCAAATCAGAAAGTCACAAAGTTACCATACAGACTGACAAAGAAAGCATCAAATCCATTTTCCAGCTGTAGTTGTAAACCTCAATATAAATGTCCAGTTGTACAGTCTATTTCAAGAGCCACATTTTGCCTGACCATTATTACCTCTTTTTGTTTTGATTGATAAAAAATTGAGGCAATTTTTGAGAGCTTGAAAAAGTAACACGTCTTCAAGACCAAACAGAGGCCAGGTGATTTTTTTTTTTTCTAATAATAATATGTTGTTTTCCAACTCAGGTAATCATCCTATTTCACCTCCCCCTGAATACACAGGCTCAGACGTAATGAAAGTATTTATATACAAACCATAAAGTGCTTCACCGCTTCAGGCTGAGCAGCTACATGCAATGTTGGCTCAGATAACTAATGAAGACATGTCCTCCTGAGACCCAGTAAGGCATTTTGTCCACTGTACTGGACAAGAGTTTTGCAGCTTTATTTAAAAAATTTTTTAAAAAATCCTAAAATACCAATGTCCAGTGAAAAGGACATGTTAAAAAAACATTTATAAAAATGTATCTGGAAAAACTGTTGCATCATTTTGTTTCCAATTAAGACGATTATTTAATGTAAAATATTGGAAATTGTCTAAGCAGCGCCGTAGCTCCGCAGACGCACATAACGCGCACTGCGTAGGGCAGTTTGGTGCCGGCAGGGCACCAAAAGAAATCAGGGTCGTGGGGGAAAAAAAGTGTAAACCATATTAATAATATGCACTAATATGTTTAAACAATACAAAAACAACATAAACCAATTTTCCCGAGAAAAGGGGTGAATCTGCTTCGTGCCCCTCTCTCCAGTCTCATGGTGCCCCCTCCCCTCCCAGTGGTCTGTTCGATTATGCCTCATTCGCAATTTGGTGAACACCTGTGCTGTGCGAATATGGCCTCGAAACGGCAGCAAGAGTCTGGAGCTGAGAAGAGGAAAAAAAAGAAGAAGCGGGATGAAGCTCATGCGTCGCTTGTCGGTAAGCAATGTTAAAATAAAAAAGCTCATTATTGTAGTTTGTTTTACGTTGTGGATATGAATGGACTACTAAAAGCAACTCATACACTCACTCACATTAGCAATCGTGAGGGTAGCATTTCCCTCCTCTGTTTCCGTATCATTCTGACGTTTCGGGACACACATCATTACAATGTTATTTATCGTAGTTTTACTCCGTGTTCATTGTATTTACCAGTTCAACGTTTAAGCATACATTCTCTTTATCGAGAGGATACCCATTCCCAACTTGAATAGTTTATATATAATTAACAATCAAAAGCATCTCGTACTCAGACGGTTTTCAGATAACGTTAGCAATCGTGAGACTAGCATTCCCTCCTCAGGTTGCTAGCTGCTAGATTAAAATCCCATCCCTGTCATACCGACGTTTCGGGACACACATCATCATTACAATGTTGTTTATGGCTATTTGACTCCGTGTTCATTGTATTCACCGGTTCAACGTTTGAGCATACGTTCCCGGTATCGAGAGGATATCAATTCCCAACTTGAATAGTGGATATATAATTAACAATCAAAGCAACTCAGTCACTCGAAGGTTGACAGATAACGTTAGCTATCGTGAGACTAGCATTTCCCTCGTCACGTTGCTATTTTAAAATTCCATTTCTCTCATACCGACGTTTCGGGACACACTTCATTACAATATTGTTTATATGTACTACACTGTAGTACAGAAGGCACTGACAGATAAGGGAGTAGCTGACATTGATGGACCTGAGATGATGCAGGAAATCATCAACCTTCCTCAGCTTCCACCACACACGTCTGCCTTGGAGATGCTGACATTTCTACACAACAATCAGCTTCAAGAGGCATATCCCAATCTGTGGATTGCTCTGCGTATTGCACTGACTCTACCTGTCACGGTTGCCTCTGCTGAGCGAAGCTTTTCAAAGCTCAAACTCATTAAAACGTACATGCGTTCATCAATGGGCCAGGAACGTTTAAGTGGTCTGGCTGTTATCAGCATCAATGGGGACGTGGCTCAGAAGCTGTCATATGATGACCTGATAGCTGATTTTGCAACAAAGAAATGCAGGCGTGTATCTCTCTAGGGTATCTGATAATTGTAAAAAAAAAGTGTAACATAGTTGCTTAAGGAAAGTGTCATTTGTGTTCTCATTCTTATTTTTCTTTAAGTTTCTTTATTGAGAATTTTTATTGTTCAACTATTATTTTTGCACTTTATTGCCAGGCTCTTTGTTCTGTGTTTGTTCTGTGTTTACAGTGTTGTTTGGTCTGTATTTACAGTTTTTACACACACCTTTTTGAATTTCTCATGTTTGTTGACAGTGTTATGTAAATAAACAAATTACACTGAGAAATTCAAAAATTTTTTTTTTTTTTTTTTGAGGTTGGGGGGGCACCACAGAGCATTTGTGTTTAGGGCACCCAAATGGTTAGCAACGGCCCTGTGTCTAAGAATGCTACAATTAAAATAACTAACACATGTTTTCTACTATAATCACATGGCAGGTCTTAATGCACTGTTTGGACTTTTGGATGAAATCATATTTTTTGTGTGCTCCTTCATATTACACATTAAACTAGAAAAGCACTGAGAACACAGACCTCTGCCAAGGCAGACCTCCACCGACCGAATGTTTGTTTTTTGAATGTTGATGAAATTTTCAGGGTATGGTGGCAATGGGTAGATCAACAAATGATTAGATTTTGGTGGTGATCTGGACCCCCCGTCTCAGGGGGGGGGTCTGCCTTGGCGGAGGTCTATGCTCTCAGAATGTTTTTGTAGTTTGTAGGTTTGTAGGTTTGTGTACAACATAACTCAAAAACTAATGGATGGATTTTGATGAAATTTTCAGGGTATGAAAGACACATTAACCCCCCCCCCACACACACACACACACACACACTTACCACCAAAATCTAATAACTTTTTGATCTCCCCATTACCACCATGCCCTGAAGATTTCATCAAAATCCATGCATTAATTTTTTCCTTAGGTTGTGCACAAACCAACACAGACCTCCGCCAAGGCAGAAGCCCCCTCCCCTGAGAATACATCAATCAGAATACAACCAGATACATCAATATTTAAGATTTTATAATGTATAAGGCGGAGGCAAAAGCAAGAGGTTCATATAGAGAGAAGCTCAACGTCACTGAGTGTGAAGATATTTGGAGAAGATCAGATACATCTGTGGATACGAACTATACCCACTGGCCCCGCCCACCTGCATCTGTACCCACTGGCCTCACCCCCCCTGGACCTGCATACAGTTAGTTCGCTATCTGCTTTTGTGGACACATCAAGGGTTACAGGGATTAAGAAGGTGTGATGGTACATGTCAGGAAGTTAGGGACGGTCATTTATTATGTCATATATGGTCAGTATTTTAGCTTATTAAACAAGAAAATGAATGAAGCTTGTGATGGTATTGTGACGTAGTGTTTCTGGAGAACAAAGACTGAATGTGTTTTCTTCCATAGTATGAAAAGACCGTGTTTTTACCTATGAAATCAAGGATCCAACCGACAGTACCGTCTCCTCCACAGGCCAGAACTCTGAAATCTGGAACGTCTCGGAAGAAGTTCAACCTGCAAACACATGCACTTTGTTAGGAGAGACAAAAAATTACTAAACTAAAAATAAATACTTGAATACATCAATAAGTGCAGAAATTACAAATAAGATAAATAAATAAATGCAGGAATAAATGTAGAAATAAAAATTTTTTAAATAAAATAAATAAATACACATAAAAATAAATACAAAATAAATGCATGAATAAATGCAAAAATAAATGTGTAAAAAATAAAATGAATAAATAAATGTATAAATTAAAAAAATATATATTCTAATTTTACAGATACAAATTTCCCAAAATAATGAAGAACAGTTAATTCAGAGGCAGTTTCAGATCACTGGTCTATCTACATTATCAGTAAAGTAACCTCTTATATAATATGCAACATACAAAAACTCTACCCATTGTACATGCTATAGTCAAATTAAATATGTTCACTTAATTGAACATGAACTTTTTTCTTTTGTTGTACTCAAATTTAACACAAAATTATAGGAAAACAAAAGCTGTCGAGAAAAAAAATAAAACTAGCTAAAAAACTGTAAAATTCATAAAAAATATCACAAAAAGCAATGAAAAATTCAAAACATATTAAAAAATTAATCTAAAAAAAGAAATGTATGACTTTTGACTTTTTCCTAAATGTCCTGTTCATACAGACTAAACTCAGTACCATGACCCAATAAAACACATCATCTACACAGTAACTCACTTTTAAAGGCTTTAATAACTCTGCCAAGGAGCTTATGTTTTTGTTCATCTGTCTGTCTGTCAGTCTGTCTGTTTGTGTACAACATAACTCGAAAACTTATGAATGGATTTCCATGAAATTTTCAGGTGGTAACAGCTCATCTAGCTGCACTTCCCTACACTCACACAACCATCTGAGTACCATTGGGATCAGATTTACTTCAAAATAAAGGAGCCTATCAGTGTCAAAGGCTGGGACTACCCAGCGGCGTTGTGGCTGGTGTGATGCAAAGCAGAAGCGACGGCGGTGTAGTCTTTTCAGATACACAACAATGGCAGCGTGTGTTAGGTATCTGAGTGTCCATATCGACTCGTCTATTTCCAGTGTTTTGTCGACTTTACCACATGTTCATTCCTTAAAAGATGAACAGAGGACGACTTTTGAAGCATTTGTGAATGGAAATGATGTTTTCACTCTTCTTCCGACCGGGTTTGGCAACAGTTTGATCTATCAGATGGATCCACTGGTGGATAAAGAAATAGTACCAGTGCAGAAGCCCATGATTATTGTGGTACCCCCCTGGTTGTGTTGGTAGAGGACCAAGTCAAAGAGGCTGATAAACTAGGGCTGACAGTAATGGAACTGGAGGAAAAATGACAATCACATCTGCAGGTAGTGTTCTGTAGCCCCGAGTCATGGCTTAAGGATAAATGGAGAACCATGCTTTGCTCCGACATTTACCAGAAGAACTTGGTGGGCATCGTAGTAGACGAAGTTATAAATAAACATCACATATAAATGGTAAGTTTAAACCCCTTCTGTTGATGTTTATATACCTGATGAAAAGTATTTTCGCTGATTAAGCGGCTTGACTTCAACGTCAGTGGATGAAGCGATGCGTCAGTCAAGATGACGGACAGATTTTTCATCTAATCACATTCAAGGATTTTAGATAAGGCCCCTCCTTTGAAAACGGAGTGGTTGCAGAAGAGTCCCAGATGGTATTGTGAAATACCATCTAGCAACAGTCAGGTTAAGATCAACAAATGATTAGATTTTGGTGGTGGGGGTCTGCCTTGGTGGAGGTCTGCACTCTCAGAGTGTTTTTGTAGTTTTTGGATATTTTTGATTTTTTTTTCAGTTTTTTCACTTTAAATAAATATTTCATCCATAGGGGGGGGGAATGCAGGTTTTTCTTTTTTTACTTTATGACAGTTGAAAAGTTGAACTTTTTTAAACTCTTACTTCAGTAAAGGGGTTGAATCAATACTTCTACTTTTTCCAGAGTATTTTTTTTTCACATAAGTAGCTGTACTTCTACTTACGTACAGAATCTAAGTACTTTGACCACCTCTGAAAATAACACATGTTATATTGTCAATTATTCATTCACTGATCTAGTCTGCCTGTTCCAGCACTAATTGAATCATAACAGGCAATGTTCAGGCCAACTTCTTCCGTTCCTTCACAATAACAAAGCCCTAACTGAATGAGCCAGCCTCCCAGCTTCGCATGGCGGGTAAATGATTCATTCAATTACTCTCCAACTGGGACCACAAACCATATTAGACGCAAAACAGACAGCCGCAAACATGAAAGGCAACTTTGGGGATATTTAAATACCAAGAAACAAACACTTAATTTGCTGTAATGGCATTAGACAGGCAGCTAATTGACAGCAGTGCGTGCGGCAGCCTCAGCCTGCAGTGTCCAGCGCTGACTGGTCACCTCGCTAATGCGGCCTGTAAGGACGGACGCTTGACGAAATGTTAACAACGTTACGGTGTCAGAGGTCATCTGGAATGTTAGCAGAGGTGAGGAGGAGGCTCCAGAGCAGTAGGGAGCAGAGGCCGGTTGTCATGCTCCACCCTGATCCAGTTAACCCTCAATGAGCCGAACAGCCGCCAGACACCAGCGCTGCAACGAGTCAATATTTTTGTAATCGAGGATACTGTCGATTTTTTATTTTTTTAAGATTAGATTAATTCTATTTTTCTTTCTTTATCATCTTTAACTAGATCAATGACCCCAACCAGCGTGTCCATGTGAGGCCCAGAAGGGTTTCATTTGGGCTGTATTGTATAAGGGTCTCATCTGGGATTGTCTGTGGTTTCCATGGTGACCCCACATGTGTTTCCCCATATCACAATCAGAGGTGGTCAAAGTACTGGCATTTTGTACGTACTGTAAGTAGAAGTACAGCTACTGGGGAGAAAATATACAACTACAAGTATTGATTTTTTTGTTTGTTTTGTTTTCCATTTTTCCAGAATTTCCTTTCCATACTCTCTAAACGGAGTAACTGTGACCTGATCAAAGACATTATCTACACAGTAACTCACTTTGAAAAGCTTTATACTTTTGAAACTTTTTTACATTTTCACTGATTAAGTATTATGTCATCCATGGAAAATACTACTACTACTACTACTACTACTACTACTACTACTACTACTATTACTACTAATGTGGTGCAGTGGTTAGCACACACTGTCCAATTTTCCTTATTTTTCTTTATTCTTTTCCACCCTTATGAGATCGCTAAGAATAGTACTAGCACTCATGCCTCAGAGCAAGGAGGTCCCTGGTTCTATTCCCACACCAGACCTTTCTGTGTGGCGTTTACATGTTCTCCTCGTGTCCGTGTGGGTTTTCTCCAGGTACTCCAGTTTCCTCCCACCATCCAAACACATGCACTGATAGGTTAACTAGTTAATCTAAATTGTCCATAGGTGTGAATGTGAGAGTGATTGTTTGTCTATATATGTTCAGCCCTGAGATGAACTGGAGACTCATACAGGGTGACCTCTGACCCCGCCTTCACCCACTGTAGCTGGATTGGGCCCCCAGTGACCCCTGTGACCCTAGTGACGATAAAGCGCGTTCAGATGACAAGTAATAATAATAATAATGCAGTTTTATATTTTGTTACTTTATTACAATTGCAAAGTTATACTTCTTTACTTTTGAAAGCCATAAAGGTTTCAAAAATATCCAAAAATAAATCCTTTAAAAATGAGTTGTTGTGTAGAAAATGTGTTTGATCAGGTCACAGTTACTCAGTTTTGTGGGTATGGGCAGGAAATTATGGAAAAATGGGGGGTTGTTATTCATTCATCATCTGAACCCGCTTTATCCACACTTGGGTCACGGGGGTCACTGGGGGCCTAATCCAGCTACAATGGGATTGTAGCTGGCTCAGTTGGTAGAGTGAGTCGTCAAATGTCCGAGAGGTTGGCGGTTTGCGTCCTGGCTCTGGCTGTCCACATGATGAAGTGTCCTTGGGCAAGACACTGAACCTTAGTCTCCCAGTAGGACTGACAGAACCTTAGATGAGTGTGTGTGAATGGGTAAATGTGAGGCTAATGTAAAGAGCTTTGAGCACCATGAAGGTGGAAAAGAACTATATAAGTGCAGAACATTTACCATACTTCAGTAAAGGAGTTGAATCAGGAGGAAAATCACTGGAGGAGAGAAACTGGGACTTTATATATTAGAATTATAACTTTTATTTCATAATTGTGACATTTTAATCTTATAATCATGACTTTTTTCTCAATTGTACCATTTTCTCTCCGAATTTGTTACTGTTTCCTCCTAATTATGCATTTCTTATTTCATATATTTGAATTTTTATCTCACAATTTTTACATTTTATCTCACAATTATGCATCTCATAATGATGTTTCATCTCAATTGTCGATTTTTTTCTCCCTTTTTCCTAAATTTCCTGCCCATACTGTACCCACTAAACTCAGTACTTTAGCCTACAAGTGAGCAGTTGTAGTTTTTTACTTCAGTAAAGCAGTTGAATCAGTACTTGTACTTTTACCATAGTATATTGCCATACTTCAGTACTTCTACAACAGTACAGAATGGGAGTACTTTGACCAGCTCTGTGTAAAATTTGATCTGCATTTCTAACCTCATGTGATTCCATCTCCTCCTCTCATAGACCTTGTGCAGGTTTGTAAATCCTGTGTGTGCTTGTGGGTATGTGTTTTTTATAAGGCACAAAGTTTCTATTTTCAGATCTAATCAAAACCAAACAGCATGTCAGCACGGCGGTGAGGCGTCTCTGCACATTTCTACAGACTGGACATAAACAGCAAAGTGGAGGAGTCTTATGCATGTAAATGATCCATTCATTTGGTTAATCACAGATGTGTAGCACAGGAACAGCAAATGCACTGGCTGCACTGAGCTGCTCGTCTGTATGCGTGATCACATGTGCTACAGTCAGGACCCCCCCCACCCCCCACCCCCCACCCCCCACCCCCTGTAGATCTGCACCCTCAGAAAAGAAGGTACAGACATGTACTTCTAATTGTACTTCCCTCAAAGGTACATATTTGTACCTTTAATATTTGTACCCGATGGTGGCAAATATGTACCTTGTATGGTACAAATAGTGAAGGTACAAATACGTACCCTGGTTAAACCTTTTACCCCTGATGCATCAGCGCTGACACATTCTGAATGGATAGTTTAGTTTAAAAATTCAATGAAAAAAGAAAATATATTTTTACTGAGTTTTGTTGATGGAACTGAGTTATAAATAAATAAAATAAACAGGTGTCAAAAAGCAACTGACTGAAAAAAAAGAAAAAATAAGAAAAACTAAAACTATTGGAAACAAATTACATTACAAGTTCTTTCTTTTGTTTTTTAAACTTAATTGCTTTGCAAATTGTTTCATGCTATTCGTTGTTTTGTAAATATATATTTGTTTTTTTGTTGCTTTATTTTTGTACATTTCATTTTTTATTTTAGTAATTTTCTTTTTGTTCCATTTGTGTCTTACGTTGTTCATGTTACGTATTATTTTGTTGGTTTATTCTTATTTTTGTTGATCACTTTTGACATTTTTGTTCATTTGTTGCTTATTTCATTCTTTTTTTTTACTGTGTAACTGCTAAATTCTCAGGAATTAAAGGGTTAAAAGGTACAATTATGTACCACTTTTATCCAAATTACTTTACATTAGCCTCACATTCACCCATTCACACTCATACACCAGTAGGTGTCATGTAAGGTGCTGTCAGACCATTTACACAAGGACAATTGCAGCTAAGAAACTCTAAATATTTTATCAGAAGTACCTTTTGTTTACACGTCAACCCTGCTGTCAGGGTCTGAAAATGCAAAAATCTGAAGACTGGTTCGTGTCTCCGTCTAAACGTCAAGAAATGCATAACATATTCACGTGGCATACATCTTTATGACACACTCAATGCACTGAGCCACTAAAACTACAAACATGTCAGAATATCTGGATCCCACAGATCTTCCAGTTGTTCTAGCAGCTCCAGTAAAATGGAAACATTCACACAATAAAGTAGATCCTCACAATTAAGGTCCAACATATCAAACACAGGTAGGGCTGGGCCGATTAAACCATAGTAATATATATTCAACATCAACATATGAGAGACTCCCAAACTGACCAGGTAGTTATTTTAGACCACTTAAATGTAACACCCAGTGCCACAGTTAAAAATTCAGGTCTTTCATTCTCTTTCATTCAAAGCACACATTAACCAAACATGCAGAACAGCTTTTTTCCAGTTGCACAACATTAGCCAAAATTAGGAATATTCTGTCTAAAAATGATGCAGAAAAATTAATTCATGCATTTATTACATCTAGATTAGATTATTGTAACTCCTTACTTGTAACATGTCCTAAATATTCTTTCAAGTTTTCAATTGGTTCAAAATGCAGCAGCAAGATTATTAACACGATCAAACAGAAGAGAACACATCACCCCTGTGCTCCAAACCCTTCACTGGCTACCAGTTGAGTTTAGAATTAAATTTAAAACCCTCCTCCTTACATATAAAATCATTAATGGTATAGGCCCCTCTTATCTTAAAGATGATCTGGTTCTGCACCAGCCCAGTAGAACCCTTCGTTCTCAGAATGCAGATTTATTGAAAGTTCCCAGGGTTTCTAAAAGTACAGTAGGAGCTAGAGCCTTTAGTTACCATGGTTACTGTCTTATGGAATCAGCTTCCATTTAATATTAAAGAGGTCGACACAATCTCTACATTTAAAATTAGGTTGAAAACATTCCTGTTTGAGAAAGTCTATGGTCAGGTTAGTTAAAAACAGACTGAAGTCACAGTTCAGTCAAAGGTGCACTAGGAGATAGAATGCTGGGGGAAGTACAGGCACTGAGTTCTTCTCTCTCTCTCTCTCTTTCTCTCCCTTTCTCTCTAATCAGGTGTGGTTGGAGAGAGAAACATCTAAAACATGCAGGGTACTGTGTCTAGAGGACCAGGGTTGGAAAAACACTGCCTTAGGGTACAGATTTGTACCCGTAGTGTACCTTTACTTCTGAGAGTGTAGGTGGCTGTCTGTGTGTTCACATATGCATATGGGGCCGTCCTTGGCCTCAGGCTATGGTATGATACTGCCGTCTCCAGGACTGGTTATGTGTGAACTCACCTCATTTGTGTGTGTGTGTGTGTGTGTGTGTGTGTGATGGAGCTGACTGAAGGGTTTAATCATAAGGCTTCTCTTGCATATGATGGTGGTTATTATATGTGAACAACAACACAAAGCAGACACTTGTTTGTCAACACAACATCATTAACTGTTGTGATTTCAGACGGAACTTCTGAACAACTCAACTGAGACTTTGTCATGCTTCCATTTTCTTTATCCTCCTTCACTCATTCATTTCATTCATGTATTTATTATTAATAACATATTTAACCCTTTGGTGCATGAATTGCAAGAACCTCAGTCAAAATGTCTTTCCTGGGTGTTTTTATTCTTCTTTAGGCATGAACAATAGAATATGGTTGAATGTTTTTTAATATAGAGCACTGGGAGCACGGACTCATAGGCTGCTCCACAGCTTTTACCCACAATGCCTCCTTTTAATGTATTTTAATGCACTTTGACACTTTAGCACCTTTTAAGTACAATAGCTCTTTTTAATCATACAGTAGCACTTTTTAAGTATTTATAAACAGGAAATATTTTTAACAGGATGTATTTTATCCATGACGTGTGTGTGTATTTACTTTTACCCCTGATACTATATGTTCTTGTCTTTATATTGTTTTTATATAGTGCTGATGTAGAGGGATGCCAAATGAAATGTCATTATATCTGCAATGACAATAAAGACTATACTGTACTACACCACACTACACTACACTACACCACACTACACCACACTACACCACACTACACTACACTACACTGTACTACACCACACTACACTACACCACACTACACTACACTACACTACACCACACTACACTACTCTACACTACACCACGCTACGCCACGCTACGCTACACCACGCCACGCTACGCCACGCCACGCCACGCCACGCCACGCCACGCCACGCCACGCCACGCTACGCTACACTATGCTACGCTACACTACACTATGCTACACTACATCACACTACACTACACTACACTACACCACACTACACCACACTACACTACACTACACCACACGACACTATACTATACTATACTATACTATACTATACTATACTATACTATACTATACTATACTATACTATACTATACTATACTATTCTATATTACTATTAACCAATTTTTCCTGGATTTACAAAGAAACATGTATTTAAAACCCAACATCAGAAAGTGAATAAAAAAAAATAATTCAGCTAATCTGATGTTTTCTCACATTTTAAAAAACTCTAATGTTATTTATTACTTCAGATAATATGCACAAAATAAATTAAAAAATGCATTATTTTGTCCATCAGCTACAGTACAGTACAGCTACTTCTACTTTTACTCTGGTAATAGTAGAAGTACTGATTCAACTCCTTTACTGAAGTAAAAGTTAAAAAAGTGCAACTTGTCAATTGTAATGAAGTAAACCTGCATTATTATTTTTTTTGCCATGAATGATATAATCACAAAAGTTTCAAAAGTATCCAAAAATAAAGCCTTTAAAGCTGAGTTATGAATAAATATAAATCCAAAGTCATGTTTGTTAGGGTCAAATCCTCCAGCCAGGTGATTCTGACCATTAGCCTGGCTCTACAGTGGAAGATTGGTCCCTAGGTGCCGCCCATGGGTGCCTACTGCTCCTTACAGGTGCCCCAATGGCATCAAAGAAAGGATGGGTTCAATGGACACATTCCATTATACTCTTGTATAATGACAAATAAAGTACTTTAACTTTACCTTACCTAATATAAAAGTCACAATTGAGATAAAAAGTCATTATGATGTGTATGTATATATATATATATATATATATATATATATATATATATATATATATATATATATATATATATATATATATATATATATATATATATATATATATATATATATATATATATATATATATACATATATATATTTCAGAGAAGCCCCTGAAACAGTCCAGCACATCACAGCAGGGTGTAAGATGCTGGCAGGCAAGGCATACATGGAGAGGCATAACCAGGTAGCGGGCATACTGTACAGGAACATCTGTAAAGAGTATGGACTGGAGGTCCCAGGGTCAAGATGGGAGAACCTCCCAAAGGTGACAGAGAACAAACAGGCCAAGATCCTGTGGGACTTCCAGATCCAGACTGACAAGATGGCCAATCAGCCTGACATAGTGGTGGTGGATAAACATGAGAAGACAGTGGTGGTGATAGATGTAGCAGTCCCCAGTGATAGCAACATCAGAAAGAAAGAACATGAGAAGCTTGAGAAATACCAAGGGCTGAAAGAGGAGTTAGAGAAAATGTGGAGTGTGAAGGCAACAGTGGTACCAGTTGTGATCGGAGCACTAGGGGCAGTGACCCCCAAGCTGGGAGAATGGCTCCAGCAGATACCAGGAACAACATCAGAGATCTCTGTACAAAAGAGCGCATTGCTAGGAACAGCTAAGATCCTGCGCAGAACCCTCAGGCTCCCAGGCCTCTGGGCCCACGTGGGGCGAGGGGAACATTTATATATATATATATATATATATATATATGTATATAATGATGAGATAAAAGTCAAAATTTTTAGATAAAAAGTCATCATTATAATATAGAAAGTCCCAGTTTCTCTCCTCCGTTGATTTTCCTCTGAAATGACTTATATTTTTCATACTGTCACATCTGTTTAGGAAACAAATACCCAAATAATATGGAAATGAACACCCAAATGAAATAGTTCTAATCTTAGATGTAATGATGTGTTTTTCATGACATCATTCATGTTCCTGTGCAGTGTGACAAACATACCCTGGCATGGGTCCGTTCTTGCCCAGGTTGTACACTTGTCTTGGGTTGAGCAGGTACTGGAACTTCCTGTAAATCCTACAAACAAAACAAAATACACAGCTCAGCTATTTTAATAGAATAGATACATTATTTATCCTTGCAAGAAATTATTAGTTTACGTCAGCAGGACACAATCAATCAACCATGGTGATAGGTTTGTCAAAATTAACACATTAATGGAGATTAATGTGTAACAGAACAGTTGTTTTGTTGAAACTGTGAAAGGAGTGGAATAAACGTGAACTGCATATAAATGTTATATTTTTGCATATGTTTTGGATATTTTTGTCTGTATTTTGAAAGCA
Organism: Siphamia tubifer; assembly: GCA_020466265.1. Classification (NCBI taxonomy): domain Eukaryota; kingdom Metazoa; phylum Chordata; class Actinopteri; order Kurtiformes; family Apogonidae; genus Siphamia; species Siphamia tubifer. Next base: position 12,133,074 of record CM035798.1, on the reverse strand, counting down.
TTTTTGGAAAGGTTTTAGATATTATTGTAAGTTAATTGACTTTTTTGTGAATTTTAATGAATTTTAGCAGGTTTTTGCATATTTCTTTCTTTGTATTTTTTATTTTATTTTGGTATATTTTGTCAGAAATTTTTTGACATTTTATAGTCATAATATCCATATACCCAGAAAAAATCTTCTAAAAAGAAAAATAGATGAGTAATTAAATAAATATAAGATACATTATATTTAATATAAGCAAAAAAACAAAACAAAACATCACACCCGTTCAGATACTCAGGTTCAGATCTAAACCTTTTCTATTAAATGTCACTTTCTTTTTTTCTTTTTTTTTTTTTTTTTGTTCCAGTTCCATGTGGATTTGCAGCCTTCACAGTCTGACGAACCCATGGAGTGGACAATAGTCTGGGACATACCCAAAGTCCCCTTGAGGAGAAAAGCATTAGAAAGACTAATATATTTTAATTCCAATTTCATTATATCAACTGGCTGAAGTCATATTTTGATCTCATAATTTAAACAAATGAGGGCCGGCGTAATAAGGACTGAATGAATATGTTTCAGTAATAACCCAATTAGCCTAAGGTTAGAAGAAGGGGGACAAGCCAGAGACATGACAGTGAGGGGGGGGGGTTGGAAAGCACAGGGGGGGGGTGGCTATGTGTGTGAGACGCTGCTGCAGGTGAGAGACAGACAAGCGCTTTAACATAAATGTTATTGTGCTTTTATAAGTAAGGTTAAAGCACTCAGCATCCACTGTCAGTGCCTTTATTCCCTCCTCTGCAGCAGATTAAACCCTTAACACCTACTGTTGTAAATATGCAACACACCAAAAACATCTATCTATTGTATGTGCTATAGTCAAATTAATTATCTCCACTTAATTTAACTTCTTTTAGGACTGTCAAATAATGAACATTTTTAATCCGATTAATCACAGATTGCTTTGGATTAATTTTGGTTAATAATTTTTAAAACACTTTCTGTCAGTTGACTGTTTTGTCATTGGGTTTGTACTCAAATTTCCCACAAAATACACAAAAAGTAGATGAAAAAAAAATGCAAAAGATTTGGAGAAAAAATATACAAAACATGTTAAAATCCACTAAAATTTAGACCAAAAAAAACAAACACAAAGAAATGAAAAATCTAAAACATGGTCAAAAACTCTTCTAAAGTACAAGGGGAAAAAAACAAAAAAATTTGATAAAATATGTAAAACATATGCAAAAATATGTATTGTATTAAAATGTTGAATCACATTTTTTATCATGACGGATTAATGTGTTAATTTTGACAGCCCTAGAAGAAACAAAAAAAATGTAGAGAAAAACTATACGAAAACATGTTAAAAATCCACTAAAATTTACATAAAAACATGACGAAAAAAACTAAATGGCTTGTAAAATACAGAAAAAACACCAAAAACTATGATAAAATATCTAAAACATATGCAAAAAAATATATTTTATTCAAATTTAAAATGATATGAATAATAGTGATGGATAAATGTGTTAATTTTGACAGTGCTTTTATCCTGGTATAAAGGCAGGTGTTTAGGGGTTAATAAATGAGGCAGGGTCTCCAGGCCTCTTGTTGAGACACATCATGTACTCACCTCTCTCCCTGCTTCCCCCCGCTCTTTGGATTGACGAACACTAGCAGAGGATGAGTGCCCTCTATTGTTGTGATCTGAATGAGAGATGTCAAAACAAAGCTCTGGGTGTTTGGAGACGGCAGGATACTTGACAGGAAAATTCACTTTCAACACTTTCCCTCAGATATACTGGTCTTCTAAAGCCGTGCCAGTCATCCCAGTTCACAGGCATGTGTCTGGGAGTCCACTACCGTTACTAGTCCACTACTGAACCCAGGTGTAGCAGCATATACATGTACAAACCCAAATCTGTCCATATGCACCACATCACACTTAACCCTTTAACTACTGATGCTTTAGCAGGTCCACAGTCACAAGAAAATAAACAACAAACGTGTTCATTCTGGAAAAAATATAAAAATCCCATCCAGACGACAGCTGAAAACAGACTAAAGATAAAAGATGCTCCTTATTAATATAAACACAGACATACACTCACCTGCTGTGATGTGCAGGTCCATGTATACATGACCCACACATCACTGCTCACCTGCCAAATGTATTTATATATATATATATATATATATATATATATATATATATATATATATATATATATATATATATATATATACATATACATTTATTTATATATACGTATATACAGTATATAATATATCAGCAGTGCTGGGAATAATGGTGTTACAGTTATATCTGGTGTTACTGATGCAGACACATTTGGAGTAAGGTAGTAACTACTTCATTACTTTATCCATAACTATTGCCATTAAAATAATGTGATGCGTTACAATTGGATGAATTGGGGCACAAGTGTTGCCCCAGGTACAGACAAAAACTGGGAGTTTTGTCAACAGTGTCAGTGCTGCATATGTCTGAACCAAGATGTCAGTGCACTGCACTGACATGAAGACAAAATGGATCATGATTGGCTAAGAAGTTAGATAGGTGGGGTCTCAACTGTCCTGTTCACACACACACACACACACACACACACACACACACACACACACACACGTCAAATACACACACAGCAATCACAACATATCAATTATACTATTAATATTTGTTTTTCTCTTTGTTAATTTCTTTTCTAAGATAGAAATAGAAATAGAAAGAGTGAATACACTTCAGATGTTTGTAACATACTCACTCACTCACTCACTCACTCACTCACTCACTCACTCACTCACTCACTCACTCACTCACTCACTCACTCACTCACTCACTCACTCACTCACTCACTCACTCGTCATCTGAACCCACTTTATCCTCACTTGGGTCATGGGGGTCACTGGGGACCTAATCCAGTTACACCGACACCACTGCACCCCTCATGATAGTGGTTAACACTCGTATCTCACAGCGAGAAGGTCCCTGGTTCAAATCCCACAGGAGACCTTTCTGTGTGGAGTTTACATGTTCTCCTCGTGTCTGTGTGGGTTTTCTCCAGGTACTCTGGCTCCTCCCACCATCCAAACACATGCACTGATAGGTTAATTAATCTAAATTGTCCATAGGTGTGAATGTGACAGTGATTGTTTGTCTGTATATGTTCAGTCCTGAGATGAACTAGAGACTCATACAGGGTGACCTCTGACCCCGCCTTCACCCATTGTAGCTGGATTAGGCCCCAGTGATCCCATGACCCTAGTGAGGATGAAGCAGGTTCAGATGACGAGTTACTTTTGAGTTTTCCTCTCTACATTTTTGTATAAATATCTGTACTTTATACATTTTCACAATAGACTTGTTTTTTTTTTAATTAAACAGTGAATGAAATAAGTGGTTTCAGAGGGAAAATAAGTGGATGAGAGAAATTGTGACTTTCAATATCATATTTATGACTTTCATCTCAGGATTGTGATTTTTTTAGCTCATAATTTCAACTCTTTTTCTCATAATTATGCATTTTTTTTTTATTTCACCTATGATCTTTTTATGTCACATGTCAACTGTGACCTGATCAAACACATGATCTAACTCACTTTTAAAGGCTTTATTTTTGGATACTTTTGAAACTATTCTTCTTTATTTCTGGTTAAATAGGTATGATTTCATCCATAGCGAAAAAAAAAATGCAGTTTTACTTTTCACTTTATTGCAATTCAGAAATTTTACTTTACTTGTACTTCAGTAAAGGAGTTGAATCAGTACTTCTACTTTTACCAGAGTATTTTTTTTTCCACACAAGTAGCTATACTTCAACTGAAGCAAATAAATGTGTGTATTTTTACCACCTGTGAAAAAAACAATTTAGAAAAATGCATTTGATATTAAATGAATGGGAGTGAGTGTTGCTGTGGTAACAGGCCGTACTGTCAGCTGCTCTACTGGACACACAGTAGAACATCACTGTCAGTCAATACTCCAGCCTAATAAGTCATGATTCCTGATGTTCATTTGTCACTGCTTGCTAATTGCAGAGGCAGTTGTTGTCGTGCGACACTTTTTCAGAGTCCTAGAGGGTGTGTGGACAGTGTGATCCTGCAGCGCCGTAGGCCGGACTCACAAAGTGCTGTGTAAACAAGCTGTAATCCAGCAGCTCATGTTCCTGCAGTTACTGTGGAGCCACTGGGCCACTGCCGGCCTTGACACAGATGAAGCGCTTAACTGGCCCTGTCTGCTCTGCCAGCAGGCCAACGGGGAATTAATGAGCCCCCTGTCCACTCCAGAGTGATCCATTACTTCCTGTAATTATAAATAATAATCTTGATTATTATGCTGGTTAGCCAGCGAGAGGCAGAGATAGATATGCCTACGATACCATTCATCATATTTCTCTTGCAGCCACGCATAGACGAGTAGAGAGAGGGTGGAGGGTGGAGGTTGCCATGAGTGTTCTATACTCTGACGATCAGCTGGGTCTGCACTCAACCACCTGCAACACTCACTACAAACACAACACTCAATATTTACAACAACAACACAATGCTTTAGAAAGTATCTTAAATCTTAAACTTTAATCAGATGAATCACAAAACAAATGACTTTATTGTTGGTTAGTTCATGTTTTTAATATATATAATGGTGTGTTATTCCACATATATGCTGGTTTATGTACATGTATACAATGGATTAGTAAATATTCCACTAGAAATCACCTGTAAAGTGAATGGATCATAGAATAGAATAGAATAGAATAGAATAGAATAGAATAGAATAGAATAGAATAGACGTACTTGATTGATTCCATAATTGAGACGTGCTAATGTGAATTTGTGATTATTTTTTACATTCTGTTCATTTTATTTCAGAATTTGTTCATTTTTTTTTTCTTTTTGCTTATTTTTTTTTCACATTCTTCTATATCTTTACTAGTTTGTTTTTAATTTTTAGGCATTTTCTTGATTATTTTATGATTTTGTAAATCTTACACTTCAATAAGATGAATCATAAAATAAATGACTTTAGTGCTGGTTAGTTCATGTTTTTAATATATATGATGGTGTGTTATTCCACATATATGCTGGTTTATGTACATGTATACAATGGATTAGTAAATATTCACTAGAAAGAACCTGTAAAGTGAATGGATCATAATGTGCAGACAGTGTTTGGAAGTAGATCTGGTAGATCTGACAACAATATTCATTTGGACTAAAACCTATTCTTCTGTTCATTCTAAGAATTTCACATTTTAACACCAGACTTATTTTAGAAACTTGATCCAACCATCATTTAAGACTTGACTTTTCTTTATCACTAACACACAAGTGGGAACATTTTATTAGTTTTATTCCAGAAGTATTTTACTTGTAGACCAGTGTAATGTTATGTTGTGAAAAAGCTGAAGTTGCTTTTGGGATTTTCTTATAAAAATAATCTAAGATTCTCTTTTAATGTAAAAACAAAAAGGTGAACTTGACTTTGAGATATTATATGAATACACCAGCTCATTGTCAAGAAAAAGTTCATCACAAAACTCTGAGATACACGACAAGCTTCTGTTACTGAACATTGTGCTCCACATAAATTATTATCTATGACATTATACACAATTAGCATTCACACACACACACACACACACACACACACACACACACAAAATGCATTCATAAATGTAAAATTGCATTTAAGCACATGTGAGAACATGGACAACACTTGAAGGTCGTTGGTTTGATTCCCACACCAGTTGATAAGGGTAAGTTAGCATGTTCTCCCTGTAAACCCTGATTTTGATTGTAATTCAACTTTTTAGTGCTAATGACTTATTCTATTGTGTTGGCCAAGTTACTTATAAAGTGTAGTGAGTTAAGCTGTCAGTTAATAAATGAAGCTTCACTACACAAAAGATATATAATATATAACAGAAATATAATCATATATTTTTACACTGCTCCACTGTGGATTAGATACAAGAAACAGAGCTTGATCAAACTGAAAGTTCCATACAATCACTGTCTCAGGATTCTCTGGAAGAAATCAAGAAGTACTCGAGCTAGTGGGTTGTTCTGTAAACTACGCCTAACTACATTCATGGCACTGCTGAGACATCTCACATTTAAATTTATGGGCAGGCTGGACCACTCTATAATATGCTAATTGCACAATTAGTAAATTCAAGTGGTAGCTCTGTTAGGTACTTGTCTACAATGTGGGAGCACTGGTACGAGTCCCTTCATTAGCTTCTGTTCTCTTTTTAAAATGTATGTATTTATTTATTTATTTATGTTTGTATGTATATGAATGTGAATTGTTCTTGTATAATTGATATTTGTATTGTGATTCCCTTTGGGCCTTGAGCCTGTTATAAGTTTATATGTATGTATATATATATATATACAAGCTACCTTACACAAATGTGGTAAAAGTACTACATCAGAAGCTACTTCATGTTTTACCAATCTAATGTCATATTATTTCATAATAAGAGTCAGGTACACTGTTTAAGGACTTTATTAAAAACATTTGGCTAGTTTACCTCTGCTAGCTAGCTGGGTTAATGTTCGTTATGATGTTATTCTTTAGTTTTTTACTCATTTCTAACATTTAATTAAAATGAGTTGGGTTTTATACAAAGACACTTCACTACTGCAAGAGGGAAATGAATGAATCACCTGAATGGGGGTTCTTAGGTTGGTGTTAGATACTTGGAGGTCGACAACAGTACAAATATTTATGAACAAATGTAAGGAGTATAAAGTACAGATATTTATATAAATGTAAGGAGTATAAAGTACATATATTTATATAAATGGAAGGAGTATAAAGTACATATATTTATATAAATGGAAGGAGTATAAAGTACATATATTTATATAAATGGAAGGAGTATAAAGTACATATATTTATATAAATGGAAGGAGTATAAAGTACATATATTTATATACATGTAAGGAGTCTAAAGTACATATATTTATATAAATGTAAGGAGTATAAAGTACATATATTTATATAAATGTAAGGAGTATAAAGTACATATATTTATATACATGTAAGGAGTATAAAGTACATATATTTATATAAATGTAAGGAGTATAAAGTACATATATTTATATAAATGTAAGGAGTATAAAGTACATATATTTATATAAATGTAAGGAGTATAAAGTACATATATTTATATAAATTTAAGGAGTATAAAGTACATATATTTATATAAATGTAAGGAGTATAAAGTACATATATTTATATAAATGTAAGGAGTATAAAGTACATATATTTATATAAATGTAAGGAGTATAAAGTACAGATATTCATATAAATGTAAGGAGTATAAAGTACAGATATTTATATAAATGTAAGGAGTATAAAGTACATATATTTATATAAATTTAAGGAGTATAAAGTACATATATTTATATAAATTTAAGGAGTATAAAGTAAAAAGTTCACAGAAAAATAAATACTCCAGTAAAATATCTACTTGAGTGCAGTAACGCAGTACTTGGCAGCTCTGTGTGGAACTCACCTGCAGTCCTTGTCCATCTACTGTGACAGAGTTTGCTCGCTGCATTTTTGTTCGGCTCGACTGACTGGAGCGAGAATCTTTCCTTAGTGTCGACTGCCGTTCCTACAACGAGAGGAAAAACATAAAACTGAACCTCTGCTTCTGAAAGGTTTAACGTCCTGCTCATCTTTTTAGTAGAACAAACAAGAAAAAACAAAAATGGTGTCACTATTGTTTGACAATATGTTAATAAAATCCATTAACTCTTGCCTCGAAGATATGAGGAGTACTAAACACACAGGTGGTAAAAAGTACTGTCATTATGTACTTAAATACAAGTATAGCTACTTGAGTACTACTAAATACTCAACTCATTTACCGAAGTAAAAGTAAAAAAAAAAAATACAACTTGAATGAATGAATGAATGAATGAATGTATTTTATTTTTCGAACATGTATAAAAATAAAATAAATTGTATGTAACTATTGTACATACAATAGACAGAAAAAAAGAGAAAAAAAAACATTAAATAAAGAGCAAGACATTACAAAACACCGCACATTGTTCGAAAAAAGGAAGTGGGAAGAAGTACAATGCTTACTCAACTGTAATAAAGTAAAAATTAAATTAAATTAAATTAGACTGCATGTTTTGCCATGAATGAAATAATACTTATTTAACCTGTAAAAATTTGAAATGTTTCAAAAATATAAAAAATAAAGCGTTTAGAAGTGAGTTACTGTGTAGATAATGTGTTTGATCAGGTCATTGTGAATGAATAAATAAAAGATTAAAAACCATATAATTATGAGATAACAAGTGATGTCCGGTACAACAACCCCCCCACCCTTAACGCACATTTTCCCTGATTTGCTCAATCTATTATTATGAAAACATATTTTTGGTGACTGTGACCTTTGACCTACATTCACCAAAATTTAATGGGATCTATTCTGGATCACCTCACAGCTGTCTTGAAAAAGTCATAGAAGTGAGTCCAGTTTTTGCATAAATCTGTTCAAAAACAAACAGACTGACAGACTGACTCAAACATAATACCCCTCTCACCTTCGGGGGACGGGTTAAAAAGTCATAATTATAATATAGAAAGTTGCAATTTCTCTCTCGTGATGTATTTTTCATCCTGTCACATCCATTATTATATTATTATTATTATTATTATTATTATTATTATTATTATTATTATTATTATTATTATTATTATTATTATTATTATTATTATGTTTTAGTCTCTGTCTGTTTGTTTATTTACTTGTTTACTTTTTAAACAAGTTTACACAAAAACTATTGAACCAATTTCTATGAATTTTTCAGGAAAGGTGTGAGGTGGTGCAGAACAGATTCCATAAAATTTTGGTGAATGTAGGTCAAAGGTTAGCCTAGCTGCGCTATCTTTCTTCATTACATGTATAGGTCTAGGAATATTTCATAGTCAGGGGAGGCGGGGCTAAAAGGTTGTCTTTCAAATCCTCTGTATGCAATAGGACGGTACTACAACCAATCAGCGTAATATTTAGGATGACGTACTTAGACGTTGGAAAGTTCAGGGAGGAGTCTGGACAAAGTTAGGAATGACTAAACAAAATGGTGGATTCTGGAGCTTAACGACTGTTGTCGCTTCTGTAAAAATAATTTAAAGATTGTTGACGTTTTGTCACATTCTTCAGTCATCTTTGATAAAAGGAAATCACCACCTGTTGTTGTTCTTCTTCTATGGTTGTTTACGGTTGTTTCTTTCCCAATCATTGCAGCATCACTTTGTTAGCCCCGCCCGCTGACTCTATACTTCATCGTGATTGGTCAGCCAGTTTCAGGGAAATCTAGTCAAAAGTTACATTGAGCGAAACTAGACGACTACTGTAGCACATTAGATCGGACCGGACTGGCCCACGGGAGAACCGGGACTTTTCCCACTGGCCTGCCAAGCCTGACCCCCGCCCCAATTAGTTTGCTTGTAAACAATGATAAAGCGCTTGAAGCTCTGAAGAGTCACAGTGGTAGTGATTGGGAGCGTTTTTTTTGTTTGAGAAACACATTCTGATTGCAGTGTTTCCGCTACATTCATTGAGTAGCGGCGCCCGTCACGTCTTCAAATTTCTATACATTTTATGTTTGTTGCAAAATCATCACCACATCGAAAACAAAAGTAGCCCAAACTACAGATAATTATCTTGAATCATATACTCTTTGCCAGAGCGCATCTTGGAAGTGACAGATCAGATAGTCGGAGGAGGAGTCAATCTGTGTGATTCGGGCAACGAAAAGGTATATTTATTACGGTAGTTTGAGATAACTCATCATTTTTTAAAGTTAAATAGATATTTGCCAAATATTGACAGCCAGCTAACATTACATAACATTACAGTTAATTGTGCGAGGTGCCAACTAAGCTAATTTATAATATAGCATTAAGCTAATGCTAACTCCAGAAAAAAGAGAAAAACATTGACGAGGGTTAGCCTAAACATGTATCATTAACCTTTTACTAAGTCATAGATTGTCATAAGTTATGTTCACATTTGTAATTTAGAAAAAGAAGGTCACTCAAGGAGGAGGAGGTGAAATGTCAGAAATTAACTGAGTTGTTTATTAAACCCAGCAGCAGCCAGAGTGCTACTGATGCTAACACTAATGTTAGCTTTGGATTTATATTGTGCTTTTATTGTTGCTATTAGGCATGATTTCAATTTATGTTTAGTTTGGCTGAAATGTGCCACCCGGGTTTTTTTTTTTAATTGATCCCATATTTTGATCACAGCAGGGCTTTTGGACTTTATTTTATGTTATTTTCATTATAGTTGCGTTCATGATGATTGGAGAGTTGTATGATTGTGTGTGTGAACAGTTTAAGCTTTTCTCACTAAAGATTAGTGTGAGTTTACGTTGTCTGTTTTATTTGATCAATATTCCAATATGGTGGGAAACTGAAAAAACAGAATAGTATATATGAGCACATATTAAGAAATGTAATGTTAATTTTAATGAATGCAGTATTTTTGGACATATGGGTCAAACTCCACAGGTGGGCTGCAGGAAGCCTGAAATATATTTAGACTTCAGTTATAGGATAGACTGTTTGCACTTTAACATTGAATATTATTATATTATTATAATACAAACATGTTCTTAATAACACATATGTAAGTAACCTTAGACAAAAGGAAATATGGTGAAGGCAGGGAGAGGATGAGAGAAAAGTACTGAGCTGTTGTCATGCATCAGTTTAATAGTGTGTTGTGTCACAGCCAGTATAATAGTATTACTTTAATTGTTAAAAGAAAGTGAAAAAGCCCCCTCAACCCCCAAAGGTGTGGTTTTTGGAGGGGATTTTTTTTTTCTGCCTCCATGGTGCTGGAATTGGTCTGGATGTTGCAGGATATTCCCGGCCTGAAACCCTGATCCAGTCCGGCCCTGGGTGACACCAAATAGTGTTTTCACAATGATAAGAGATAAAGCACATAATTTAACTTATATATATATATATATATATATATATATATATATATATATATATATATATATATATATATATATATATATATATATATATATATATATATATATATATATATATATGTGTGTGTGTGTGTGTGTGTGTGTGTGTGTTATTCTTATTCTTATTCTTATTCTTATTCTTACAATACACATTATTATATTTTAATGTTGCTTGCTTGTATGTTTACTGCAGTTATTCATGTCTTTGTTTACATTAAAATGTGATAAATAAATAAAATGTGATAATGGTTGTGTTTTATCTTTTAATGTCAGAAGCGTTAAAGCAGAAGTTGTCAAATATGAGCAGGAACACCACAGTAAAGCAGGGATGAACACACTGTAATAGACAGGTTCACTATGGTAGGATTTAATATAAAAACACAAACCAATTAGACTCGTACTGATTTTTTCATTTGAACTTTTTCAGCTGTCCTACATGTTGTTTTGATCTCTATAATTATTTTGTTTTTAGAAGTGCACTCAAAAGGAAAAAGTAAGGATTTGCTATTTCAGAGCACAGTGGGAGCCAACACAGGCTGATGATTGCCTCCTCAGATATCATGGAGTCAGCTGAGGTCACATGTGCGGAGGTGGGCAAAGTACTGCCATTCTGTACTAGAGTAGAAGTACAACTACTGGTGTGAAAAAATACTAAAAGTACAAGTAGTGATTCAACTCCTTTACTGAAGTCAAAGTAAAAAAGTACAACTTCAAAATTGGAATAAAGTAAAAAGTAAAACTGCCACTTTTTTTTTGTGCTCTGGATGAAATAGTACTTTAGCAGGAAAAATAACAATAAAACTTCCAAAATATCCAAAAATAAAGCCTTTAAAAGTGAGTTACTGTGTAAATGTTTTTTTATCGGGTCATGGTACAGGACATGTTATTCATAAATAGGAATTTATATTTAAAAAGAAACATAATGATAAGATTTAAAAAATCAAAATCGTGTCACAAAAAGTAAAAATTATGAGAAAAAAGTCAGAATTATGAGGAAAAAAATCTGAATTATGAGATTTAAAAAGTCTCATTTATCAGATTAAAAAGTCAAAATTATGAGGAAAATCATAATCATGATATAGTAAGTCACACTTATTTTTCATACAGTCATATTTGTCTAGTTTGAAAAAGTAATGAGTATGAAGGAGTATAAAGTACTGATATTTATATAAAAGTAAAGAGTATAAAGTACAGATATTTATATAAAAGTAAACAGTATAAAGTACAGATATTTATATAAAAGTAAACAGTATATAGTACAGATATTTGTATAAAAATATAATATAGAGGGTAAAAGTAAAAAGTTGTGATTAAAATAATTACTTAAGTAAAGTAAAGGAAGTACTTCCACTCAGTTACTTCCACCTCTGGCTGTGGAACAGCTGACCACAAAAAAAAACAAAAAACCCAAAAGGTCTTACCAGTACGACAGGGCAGATGGAGTTGGGGGGTAGGATGTGATCCTTCAGGGGTCCGCAGTCACACTCAGGTTTGACGTGGGAAGCACACTTGTTATGGAGCTGGAGGAGATAGCACATAATAATAATAATAATAATAATAATAATAATAATAATAATAATAATAATAATAATAATAATAATAATAATAATAATAATAATAATAATAATAATAATAATAATAATAATAATAATAATTAGCATTTATACTCTGGACTTATTTCCCTGACGTGTCCTGTTGTCTCTGTTTGACTTTCTATTAACTCGTGAGCGTGAATAACTGTTTGTCTGAGTGTAAATTGGTGGGATGACTTGTGATATATCCGAGGTGCAAAAACAAAACCCTAAACAACAAGAAGCAGTGGGAATATAATGAGGAGGATGCCGCCTCTCCTCAGGTGGCGGCTTACCGTGATTTGACACCACACACAGTGGAGCCCAGTCAGGCCCTGGTAACACTTAATGGTCTTGTGACACTTGTCACACTTGGTGGGGCAGTTCCCTTCTACCCAGAAATGATGCATTACCTGCAGAGAGAGGGCAGACGGCACACAGGGAGAAGGCAAACAAGTGAGAAAAGAAAACATGCTGCAGAAAAACAACATGTATACAAAGACACAACTGGGAGCAAAGGAAAAAAAAGATAAATGATGAGGAAAAAAGACATCAGTATGAGACAAGAAACGCATAATTATGAGAAAAAGAGTAAAAATTCTGAGATAAAAAGTTACAATTCTGAGATAAAGTCATAAATATAAGATAAGAAGTTTTAAGATACAATGGTACAGATAAAAAAGAGATAAAAAAGTCATAATTATGAGTTAACAAAAGCATTATTATAAGATAAAGAATCAAAATTCTGAGATAAAAAGTCAAAATTCGTAGCCTAGCAGCACTAGACTACAAATCGAATGTGCTACAGTAGTCGTCTAGTTTCACTCAATGTAACTTTTGACTAGATTTCCCTGAAACTGACCGATGAATCACAGTGAAGTATAGAGTCAGAGGGCGGGGCTAACAAAGTGACGCTACAACGATTTGGAAAGAAACAACCGGAAACAACCATAGAAGAAGAACGATTAGTGGTGATTTCCTTTTATCAAAGATGAGTGAAGAATGTGAGAAAACGTCAGTAATCTTTAAATAATTTTTACAGAAGCGACAACAGTTGTTAAGCTCCATAATCCACCATTTTGTTTAGTTATTCCTAACTTTCTCCTCTGTGAACTTTCCAGGGTCTAACTACATCATCCTAAATATTACGCTGATTGGTTGTAGTACCGTCCTATTGCATACAGAGGATTTGAAAGACAACCTTTTAGCCCCGCCTCCCCTGACTATGAAGCGTTCCTAGACCTATACATGTAATGAATAGGGATAGCGCTGCTAGGCTACAAAATTTGGTGATAAAGTCATAACTATGAGATAAGGGATATATAATTATGAGAAAAAGAGTAGAAATTCTGAGATAAAAAGTCCTAAATATGAGATAAGAAGTGGATGGAAGTGGATAAAATGGGAAAATTGGGATAAAAGGTTACAATAATGACATAAGACATGTATATTTATGAGGTAAAAAGTCAAAATTTCTCTCCACGGATTTACAAAATATTTTTTTGTACTGTCACATCTGTTTAATTGGAAAAAGTAATGAGCCTATTCTCTGAATGTAAAGAGTATCAAGTAGATATTTATGAAAAAATATAGGGAGGAAAAGTCTAAAGTTGCCAAAAAAAGAAATACTGAAATAAAGTAGATACATAAAAAAATACAATAACGAATAAACTGTACAAATGTTTACAAATCATTTACAAACAGGTAAATGTTTATTATTATGAAATAATGAGTGAAAATTATGAAATAAAAAGTAATAATTAAAACTGCAAACAGTCTCAAAGGCCTTCGCCATCCATTACGACTGCCTCCCCGCGCAACATCTGCCAGATCAGTGTTTGTCGGTGATTATGTAGGCGACGCTATAGAACGAAATCGCAATTTCTAATGATAAACTGATGTAGACCTGGAAGATACATGTCTGAGTCAAATTTCAGGCAGATCAGTGTTCACATGACTGAAGCAATTCACTGTATGTAGTAGTACTTTTTCCAGAAAACTTTACAAATTTTGCGACATTGTAGCACAAAAATTATGCCACTTTTACAAAAAATTTGGATATATTTTGATGTCCCACTTGTCTAGATCATGTTCACCGATTTTGAGCTCATTTGGCTCAACAGCCAAAGAGGAGTCCAGTGAAAAACCCATGACTCAACATGTTTGAAATTTCAGTCCAAGATGGCGGACTTCCTGTTGGTTTATGGGCGATCAAAGCAGACTCAATAGGACTTACACCGACGTGGTCCACGGAGAAGGCCTAAAAAGTAGTCTCAAAGGTCTTTACCGTCCCTCGTGACCGCCTCCCCGCGCGACTGCCAACGGCGAGATGACATTGTACCGTGGGCAGGATGCGATATTCTGCCAGAAACACACAGTGTTGTGTAACTATGTAGGGGGCGCTATAGCGTGACTTAATTAAAATGAATTGAATGGGTGTAGAACTGATAACTGAGTCAATTTTGAGCCAAATCAGTGTTTGTATGTCCATACTACAGTGATTTTAGTAAAGGTGAATTTGTAGGGGGCGCTATAGAGCAGAATCGCAATTTCTATTGATAACCTGGTGTCGGACTGAGAGATACACGTCTGTGTCATCTTTCAGCATTCGTATGTCCAAGCTGAAGCAATTTATGTTGTGGTAATTTTTCCCGTAAACTTCGCAAACTTTGCGACATCGTAGCACAAAAACTATGCAACTTTTTTTTTTAAATGTGGAAATAAACTTTTGATGTCCCACTTGTCTAGATCGTCTTCACTGACTTTGAGCTCATTTGACCCAACGGCCAAGAAGGAGTTCGTTAAATTTCGATGACAGCGAAAATCCATAACTCCGAATTTTTTACATTTCAATCCAAGATGGTGGACTTCCTGTTGGTTTGTGGGCGTGGCCATCATAAGGTTTTTTTGTTCGTCATCACATGACGAACATGTGTACTGATTTACTCTAACTTCACTAGGGCGTGATCTGGCCCTAATACACACTATTTCATCTTTTCTAGGGGGCGCTGTAGACACATTTCTTCAACGACTTTTACGAAACCTATATATACTCGCAATTTTTCCTGAAGTCTGTGCAAAATTTGGTGAGTTTTCATGCATGTTCAGAGGCTCAAAGTAGAGGTCAAAGGGCTGACGTCAGAAAAATAAGGAATAAATAAATAATAAAGAAAAAAAGAAAAATTCAGAAACCGAGCAGGAACAATATAATGTTTTTCTGACCCCCCCGAACTCTGCCCCATATGACATCTTTCAACTTCCTCCACATCACTGTGGGGTCAGAGGTCACATTTGACACACTTTCACTCATGTCAGTGACCCTGAGTGGGCGTGGCCCATAGACTCCCATTCATTCTGAACAGGAGCAAATATGTGGTGCGTGTGTGTGACGTGCACATGCTCAGACACGGCTCGCTACCGTGAATGTGTGAGTGTGTGTGAGTGGTGCGAGGCGTCCCTGGCGACCGCGTCCCTGGCATATTTCATCCCCTGGCCATCACAGCAGACTCAATAGGCCTTGCGCCGACGTGGCCTAAATATGAGATAAGAAATGTACAATTATGAGAAATTATGACAAAATTATGGCATAGAAAGTCACAATTTCTCTCCACTGATTTACGACTTATTTTTCGTACTGTGACATCCGTTTAGTTTGAAAAAATAACAAGTCTATTCTAATGGAGAAAAAAAAAACAAAGCAAAAAGGAAGACCAGAAAAGGAGTCCAGTCAAAGGTCCATTAAAACACGTTCCTGCTTGTGATTATCGATGCTCAGCAGCAGGTTGAGTTGTTTTCCATTAGAAGCAGAGGGGCTCTTGTACTAAGCTCTGTGGAGCCTCACTGATCCAATCGTGCCAACCGGTAAACACTCCAATTGGACGCACCTCTGTGTTTTTCTTGGACTTGACGTATGTTTTGATGCAAGACAGAGGTGCGCGAGCCACACAGCGCTCATGGACCGTGTACTTGCAGACTGGAAAAGAACAAAAAGAAGAAGATGATGATGATGATGAAGAAGAAGAAGAAGAAGTCATGAATGAATTTGAATGGATTAATTTTTCAGCTTGGAAAAAAAAGAAGCTTTCTTTCTTTCTTTCTTTCTTTCTTTCTTTCTTTCTTTCTTTCTTTCTTTCTTATGTGTTGTTTGTAAATATTTTTTTCATTTTGTTGCTTACTTTGTTTATTTTTCTACATTTTGCTTTTTATTTTATAATTTTTCTTTAATTTTCTTGTGTCTTCCTCTGTTCATGTTTCTTATTATTTTATTGGTTAATTATTCATTTTTGTTGGGTTTTATTGATCACTTTGGTTATTTTAGTTCATTTTGTGGCTTATTTTATTCTTTTTTTTTGTTTTTTTTTACCATTGAACTGCAGGAGTTACATTTTTCAGTTTTGAAAAGAAGCCAAACTTTCAGACAGTTCTAAACTGTGTTCATGAACCTGTACTCACTGACGCCTGGACAATTAAAAAACTAATTGTAAACCTTTGACTCCTCATGCGTTAGTAAATATTCAGAAAAACCAGACTGTTGGTTTTGTTGTTGTTGATGGAACTGAAGTATAGAGGTAAACAGGTGCCAAAAAGACTATTCTAAAACTACTGGAACCAAATTACAATTTTCTTTCTTCCTTTCTTTCTTTCTTTCTTTCTTTCTTTCTTTCTTTCTTTCTTTCTTTCTTTCTTTTCTACTTAATTTCAGTTCACGTTTTAGCAAATTTTTTCACGTTATTTATTATTTTGTAAATATTTATTACTTTTTGTTCATTTTGTTGCTTATTTTGTTTATTTTTCTACATTTTGCTTTTTATTTTATTATTTTTCTTTCATTTTGTTTTATTTGAAGCCTTCCTTTGTTCATGTTTCTTATTATTTTGTTGGTTTATTATTCATTTTAGTTCATTTTGTTGCTTATTTTATTCTTTGTTTTTTACTATTGAACTGCTAAATTCTCCCAGGAGTTAAATTTTAAACACAATTTTCAGTTTGGAAAAGAAGCCAAACTGATAAATAAAATAAAACGTTCAGTCAGTTTTAAACTGTGTTCATGAACCTGTAGTCACTGACCTCTGAAGATTAAAAAAAAATAACTTTAACCCTTTAACTGCTGATGTGTCAGCAGTCATTCATTCATCATCTGAAACCGCTTTATCCACACTTGGGACATGGGGGTCACTGGGGGCCTAATCCAGCTACAATGGGCGAAGGCGGGGTACACCCTGTATGAGACGCCAGTTCATCTCAGGGCTGAACATACATAGACAAACAATCACTCTCACATTCACACCTATGGACAATTTTAGATTAACCAATTAACCTATTAGTGCATGTCTTTGGATGGTGGGAGGAAACCGGAGTGCCCGGCGAAAACCCATGCGGACACGGGGAGGACATGCAGACTCCACACAGAAAGGTCTGGTGTGGGATTTGAACCAGGGTCCTTCTTGCTGTGAGGCACGAGTGCTAACCACTGCACCACGATCTGCACCACCCTGACAAGATCAAGTTTTGATTAAATATTGAGCAAAACTCAACCTTTTTTAAAAAATTATTTATTGAGTTTTGTTTTATATGTAACTGATGTATGGAGATAAACAGGCGTCAAAAAGAAACTGATTGAGAAAAAAAAAGACAAAACTAAAACTACTGGAACCAAATTACAATACTTCTTCCTGTTCTTTAAAAAAAAATTATTTCAAGTAATGATTTTGCAAAAATGTGTTCATGTTATTTATTATTTTGTAAATATTTATTAGTTTTTGTTCATTTTGTTGCTTATTCTGTTCATATTTCTACATTTATTTTTTTCTTTTGTATATTTTATTGTTCAGTTTTGTTCATTTTTAATGATCTTTTTGGTCATTTTGGTCAGTTTCCATCTAGATTAATACAGTTGTGGAAGTGTTGGTACAAGCCTTTAACCCTTTAACTCCTGAGACATTAACAGTTCCACAATAAAAATTAAAAATTAAAATACACAAAATAATATGTCCAACTTATAGAGTTAATATTACTTATATTTTATGTATAATTAGTTGTGTAATGTAATGGGATATATTAGGAGGATTTGACCTCATTTCTTTTAGTGTTAAATCTCTTAAAATTAATTACATTTAACTCAAAATATGTGATAAAATCTAGTAAAAAATGAATGCAATTGTTAAATTGTGTGTGTGTGTTTGTGTCTTACATGAGCAGCAGAGGCCTTGTTTACCCAGACCGATCAGCATGTTCAGACACAGGTTACAGTACGCAGGCTTATTGAAGTGCTTTAGTCTCCAAACATGTTGTCCATCATCTTTAACATTCTGCAACAAGAGAAAAAAATCAACTGGATTAAACAATATACATTATTCCAATTTTTTGTTAGTACCTGAATCATTGAACTAAACATTATAATTGTATACACACACACACACACATATATAAATATATATATATATATATATATATATATATATATATATATATATATATATATGGTATACATGGTATACATGGTCACTGACAAAGTTGAATCTAATCTAATTATAATATTCAGTTAAATGTGTGTGAATGGGTGAATGTGAGGCATTGTAGAGCTCTTTGGACACCCATTGGTGTAAAAAATGTCTACACTATATAAATACAGTCCATTTACCATTAAATGATCCAGGTACTAAAAAATAATAAATACATAAATAATTAAAAATAAGAGAAAGAGAGAGAGATACTCACACATACAACAGTTAAAAATGTTCCAGTATAGTACAAATAACATTGTTAAGATGATCTACATAAATTTCAGATTACAATATGTACATAAGATAATAATAATAATAATAATAATAATAATAATAATAATAATAATAATAATAATAATAATAACAATAATAATAATAATAATAATAATAATAATAATTTACAGTACGTACATGAGTGATGGGTGTATGTACATTATTGTCAGGTGAGGAATGACTAGTTATTACTAGTCATTCCTAGTCATTCAATCGAAATAAGTGTAATAATTTAATGTATGAAATGTATCCCAGTTCCTGCTGTTCTCCTTAACAATAATATTCATTCACAAAACAAACAGCCCCAGTGGCGTTGAAGTGAAACTGGTCAAATGCTTCCATCTAGTGGTAAAAACTATGCATGACAGGTTTACAGTGGATTACAGATGCATCTCTATTGTAATCAACAGAGGTGGTAAAAGTACTCACGTTCTGTATTTAAGTAGAAGTACAACTGCTAGTGTGGAAAAAGAATACTGTGGTAAAAGTACAAGTACTGATTCAACTGCTTTACTGAAGGAAAATGTGAAACTACATTTTTTTGTCATGGATAAAATAATACTTATTTAACTGGGAAAAATCTGAAAAATAAAAAAATATATATAAAAAAAAACATAAATCCTTTACAAATGTGTTACTGTGTAGATGATGTGTTTGATGTGTTTAGTGGGTATGGACAGGACATTTAGGGAAAAATAATCAGAGTTGAGATAATAGTCATCCTTATGAGATTAAAAAAAGGAAAAATTATGAAATAAAATGGTACACTTTATATAAAAAGGTTATCCTTATGTACATTTTTTTCCACATAAAAACCTACCTCATGAGTAAATGAGGCGCAAATCACTAAATGAACATTTCAAATGTCAATGAGCGCAAAAACTGAGCGTTCACCTTCAACAACAAACAGTGTTGAAGGTGAAAGTGACAATTAAAACAACCAATGATTTATCAAATGATTTATCAAAGGACTAGATGGTGAGTATCCCAAAATATGAGATGTGGACTGAACAGGAAATTATCCCAGGTGGTCTACACCAGGCAAGAAGGAGGGGCATATGCTCCATTATAGTCCCAAAATACTAAGATAAACACAATAAAACATAATAAAAGCTACAAATACTAAGATAAAAACACAATAAAACATAATAAAAGCTTAAAAATACTAAGATAAACACAATAAAACATAATAAAAGCCTAAAAATACTAAGATAAACACTATAAAATATAATAAAAGCCTAAAAATACTAAGATAAACACAATAAAATATAATCAAAGCTACAAATACTAAGATAAAAAAACAATAAAACATAATAAAAGCCTAAAAATACTAAGATAAACACAATAAAATATAATCAAAGCTACAAATACTAAGATAAAAACACAATAAAACATAATAAAAGCTTGATTTGTGAAAAAGACTAAATGGTAAGTATTTCAAACTATGAAATGTGGACTGCGTAGGAAACTGTCCTAGGTGGTCTCCACCATGATGGTATGTAAATGATTTATATATTGGTTCATTTTAATGGTTTAATGTTTAATGTTCAGTCAGTGAAGACACATTTACCCACTGACACCAATACTACATTTTCTTTTAACACATATTTCATACAAAAGTCAAAAGTTGGCAGAAAAACAAATACTTCAGTAAAGTACAGATACCTAAAAAAAACCCTCAAGTACAGTCACAAAGTACTTTTTTAAGCCAAACATTTAATTTACTCACCTGGGTTATAACAGGATGGTGGAATATGTTGTTACCCTTTAATTAATTACCATAACCTCATGTATAACATTTTCAGAGGTGGGAAGTAACTAAGTATAAGTACTGCATTACTGTACACACCTAGATTTTTTTTAGGTATCTGTACTTTATTTGAGAATTTATTTTTTTTTAAACCTTTGACGTTTCCTCCATACATTTGTTCATAATAGACTTTTTCAAACTAAACATATGTAACAATATTAAAAATAAGTCATAAATCATCTCACTTTGACTCTATCTCATAATTACACATTTATCATCCCATAATTACACATTTATTATCCCATAATTACACATTTATTATCACATAATTACGCATTTATTATCCCATAATTACGCATTTATTATCCCATAATTACACATTTATTATCACATAATTATGCATTTATTATCACATAATTATGCATTTATTATCACATAATTATGCATTTATTATCACATAATTACGCATTTATTATCACATAATTATGCATTTATTATCCCATAATTACGCATTTATTATCACATAATTACGCATTTATTATCACATAATTATGCATTTATTATCACATAATTACGCATTTATTATCACATAATTATGCATTTATTATCCCATAATTACGCATTTATTATCACATAATTACGCATTTATTATCACATAATTATGCATTTATTATCCCATAATTATGCATTTATTATCACATAATTATGCATTTATTATCACATAATTATGCATTTATTATCCCATAATTATGACTTTTATCTCACAGTTTTTACTTTTTATCTCATAATTAGGTATTTCATTTTTAGAGAGTTGTTACTTGTAATAAGCAGTTACAAAAGAGTTATTAACATGAAATTACATCAAAATTACTACAGAATTACCACCTTATTAATGATCCATAACGTGTTACTGGTTCATGTGTGAAACAGACATTTTCTAAAACACTTTTGAGCAGCAGTGTAATTAAAGATTGTGTTTTTGTGTCTAGATAAAGAACATGAAAGCAACAACATCATGATATCAGTAATATTTATGCATGGGTAGTTTTATGGTATGTTTTTAGATGCCTCATGGTACACATGTGTGTACGTAAATCATTTTAGATAAACACTTTAGGTTTTGTGTCAGGTCAAGATGTCTTGACTTTGTATGACTCAGACAAACTGGTTATTTTTAGTTCATCAGATGAAGCCAGAGGGAGATGGGAGGGGTCAACCTCTGAGAAAAACCTGTATTTTCTTCTACTGTATGTCTTCAGAAATTACCAGCAGCTCCTTCTGTGTTTGTTCTAACTGCTAACAATCCAAATATTTTGATTTATCTTAACCAATGATTGAGTATTTTGTACTTAAAGATTTACTTAGTAATTTCAGAGATTTCTACAACATTAAACTTCTACTGAAGCACAGAGCGACTACATTTACATGATTTATTCTGAATAAATAATTCTGAATTAAAGGTATTTCCTTCATGTTTACATGGAAATGTTAATGATGAATAAAGGTTTCCATGGAAACAGGTGTATTCTGCTTTAAATGGTACATTTATATAGTTCTTTAACAAAGCTCAAAGCATTTTACATTAGCCTCACATTCACCCATTCATTCAGTCAGAGTCGGGATGTGAACCGCCAACCTTTGAGCCCCTTTAGTTAATTGGTTTTTCAGAGCTGGAGGTGCAGAGGGTTCTGATTGGACACAACGCCCATTTGATATGTGGATGTGTAGTAGAAGAAAACGATGGCATCCACTTCCTGTTTTACTTTCGTTTTAGCCACAGTATCAACATGTTAGATCAGATACTACATGTGATTTTTGCATTTATCGAATCAACCATAGAAATCAACAAACTAATGCTGGCAGCAGAATATGTGTGTCATCAATGTGAAATATGTGCATGTGCACCCATGGAAAATACTACTACTATGATTAGTAATAATAATAATAATAATAATAATAATAATAATAATAATAATAATAATAATAATAATAATAATAATAATAATAACACGGGATTGCCCAATGACTGAGAGGACCGGCTCTGGCCTCCCTGTAGGACTGACAGACCCTTAGTGGCAGCACGGTGGTGCAGTGGTTAGCACTCGTGCCTCACAGCAAGAAGGACCCTGGTTCGAATCCCATACCAGACCTTTCTGTGTGGAGTTTGCATGTCCTCCCCGTGTCCGCGTGGGTTTTCGCCGGGCACTCCGGTTTCCTCCCACCATCCAAACACATGCGCTGATAGGTTAATTGGTTAATCTAAAATTGGCCATAGGTGTGAATGTGAGAGTGATTGTTTGTCTATATATGTTCAGGCCTGCGATGAACTGGCATTTCATACAGGGTGTACCCCGCCTTCGCCCATTGTAGCTGGATTAGGCCCCCAGTGACCCCCGTGACCCAAGTGTGGATAAAGCGGGTTCAGATGATGAATGAATGAATGAAGAATAATAATAATAATAACACGGGATTGCCCAATGACCGAGAGGTTGGCGGTTCGCGTCCCGGCTCTGGCCTCCCTGTAGGACTGACAGAACCTTAGTGGCAGCACGGTGTTGCAGTGGTTAGCACTCGTGCCTCACAGACAGAAGGTCCCTGGTTCAATTCCCACACCAGACCTTTCTGTGTGGAGTTTACATGTTCTCCTATCTAATCTAATCTAAATTGTCCAAAGGTGTGAATGTGAGAGTGATTGTTTGTCTATATATGAGATGAACTGGAGACTCATACAGGGTGCAGAGCATGTCCTGTTGCTGTGAACTAACCGTCTCCAGGCCCAACAGAACCAGCAGAGGGATGGTGGTCATGCCCCCCTGGATCCACTCTTCCAGTGACACTGTCCCGTTACGATCGTAGTCGATCTCTTGCATCATTTCCTGGAGGATCTGCAAAGACACACAGGATAAAATAAAAATAAAGAGGTTCAAAAATGTGTGTGTGAGTATATTTATATGCACTTAGAAATTGGAATAATTGTCTTTCTCTGATTAACAACTTAACTGTCGTTTCCCAGAAATCCACATTTACAAACCAGCAAGAGAAACTAGTATAACTGTTCCACAGAACAATAACTAAACAAAAATGTCAGATTTGAAGCAGACGTAGTAGAAGACAAAACACCCAAAGAGAATATGGACGACAACCATGGAGGTATGGACCACAACCATGAAGATATGGACCACAACCATGAAGATATAGACCACAACCATGAAGATATGGACCACAACCATGAAGATATGGACCACAACCATGAAGATATAGACCACAACCATGAAGATATAGACCACAACCATGAAGATATGGACCACAACCATGAAGATATGGACCACAACCATGAAGATATAGACCACAACCATGAAGATATAGACCACAACCATGAAGATATGGACCACAACCATGAAGATATGGACCACAACCATGAAGATATGGGCTACAACCATGAAGCAGCTATGGACCACAACCATGAAAATAAGGACCACAACCATGAAGATATGGGCTACAACCATGAAGCAGCTATGGACCACAACCATGAAAATAAGGACCACAACCATGAAGATATGGATATGTTTTGTATATTTTTTCTCCACATCTTTTGTGTTTCTTAGTGTATTTTTGTGAATTTTGTGGGAAATGTGCATAAAAAAAGCCCCACAAACAAAAGACACAGAGACATTTACTAGAGCTGCTAATGCTAATGCTAATGCTAATGCTAATGCAGCTCGAAGGTCTATGGGATCGAGGTTTTCCGACATTTTTGTTGCTTTACCTGCTCAATGTATGAATGAAATGTGAAAGTGTATGTGACATAAACATATGTGACAAAGATGTACACAACGTTAACATGTGTGTTTATTTCCATTTAGACGGAGACGCGACCCAGCGTGTCTTTAATACGCCCCACTCTGGAAGGAGATTTGTGCGTATTCACACCCTGATGGTGTCGGCTTTGTGAAAATCAGGGGCCACATTTAACCTAATATGGTATAAAGTGAGCAAGACCAGTAAAATAATATAAATAATATGATAAAAATGTAGAAATAATATCAACTCTAAAATTGTCTCTGTTTTTCAGCAGAAACTTATATTCATTAATGAAAATGTTTATATCTTCGAACTGTACTTGAACATAACAAGAACAAAAATATTTACAACCTGAAAATTCTGAACAAAAGTAAGTGCAATATTACACCTAAGTTTCTCATTTCCACATGTGCATCATAACTTAAAGATACCAGTTGATTTACAAATACACACATTTTGTAACATTCAAAATATTGGTAAAATTCCACATTTCAGGTTTTTCAAATTTTTTGTAACAGGCGACTCTTTTCATTTATTTATAAATTTTTTTGTACACTAAAACAATTAAGAAAATATGTGTTTGTCATAATTTATTCTTTATTATGAATATGGTCTGATCCATTTTAGTCTAATTATTTTAACTTCCTTCATTATTAATATCTTTTATGTAACTTTTGCATTCCACAAATTCATCCCACGAGGCCAATTTGGACCCTATGTCAGACTGGATTTGGCCCCCAGGCCTTATGTTTGACACCTGTGGTGGAAATGAAAGTCACTTCTGATAAAATATGCTGTCGTATTTAGCCACAATCGTCCTCGTGTTAATTGCCCCTAAGTCTGAGGTCAGTCTCTCGTCCTGTCTGTCTGTCTTTTGTTCCTATTGCAGACCCCTCCTCTTCTTCAGGTAATTTTCTGTTCCTTCTGAAGAGTTGAGTGTCTTTCACTGTGTCCCATCGTTGTCCTTACTGTCCCTTGGCAGGAGGGGTTCCCCATTCCTCAGAGTTTGTAGTCAAAGTACTCATATTCTGTACTTAAGTAGAAGTACAGCTACTTGTATGAAAAAATACTCTGGTAAAAGTACACAGTAAATTTTACAGTGTTAAATCAACACTTTACACAGTTTATTTAACTTCTTCTAGAGTGTATTTGGTCCCATTGTCTCCAAATTAACACTGCAAAATCTACAGTGTAGAAGTACTGATTCAACTCCTTGACTTAAGTAAAAGTAAAAAAGTACTACTCAATTATAACAGAGTAAAAAGTAAAACTGCATTTCTTTGGCATGGATGAAATAATTAATAATAATAAAAAACTGAAAAATGTCAAAAGTATCCAAAAATAATACCTTTAAAAGTGAGTTACTGTATAGATAATGTGTTTGATCAGGTCACAGTTACTCAGTTTAGTGGATATGGGCAGAAAACTTAGGAAAAGGAGTTGGGGGGGGGGGCAGATGAAACATCATCATTATGACATAAAAAAAAATGTCATGTGAGATAGAAAAAAAAAATGCATACAGTAATTATGAGATAAAAAGGTCCAAATTAAGACATACAGTCATACATATGAGACAGGAAATGCATAATTATGAGGAAAAAAAGTGGAAATCATGAGGTAAAAAGTCATAACTATGATAAAGAAAGTCACAAATTCTCTTCAATTCAATACTTTTTTTTTTTCAAATGTTCAATTCTTCCACTGATTTTCTCTCTGAATTATTTTCCATTCTGTCACATGTGTTTAGTTTGAAAAAGTACTGAGTCTATTATTAGAATGTAAAGAGTATAAAGTACAGATATTTATGTAAAGAGGAAAAGTCAAAAACTGAAACTGAAAATTTTACTTCAAAATAAATACAGTAATAAAGTACTTTTACTTTTATCCCTCTGTTGTAACTTTGTCACAAACTCCAAACCCAACAATCTTACATGAATATATTCCATGTATTATTGTCATTTCTCCAACACTTACTGGCTTGAGTTCAGTCACATCCCATTCCAGGTACTCTGCAACATGCATCATCTGGGAGATAATTTGTTCCAGCTCCTGCAGTGAGAACACACACAGTCATTACAAACACAAAAATACTGTATTTACCTTTGGTTATATTGCAGCCTTAGACGCTGGTGTCAACAAATGTCTGGGGAGTGAATAGAGTGATGCGCAGGGTGTAATAGCAGGGTGGGGACGTCATTGTTCCGCACAGAAGAAAAACAAAGGAAGAGCTCTGAGGCTGATGCTTTAATTATAATGCTTGTTTTTTGGGGCACAGAGGGTGATATTATTCTCCAGTGGCAGACTGAATCACTATGATGCACTATTGGCTGCTATTTCAATAAACTGACCCTGGATCAGTATTACAGTATTATTATTTTCATTTATTCACAAACTCAATGATGCAGCTTCTTCCAGCTCAATAAATATTTACTTTCACATGCAGAGGTCACAAGGAATTAAGTCAAAATGCTTCATTTACTTATTTTCTTTGTATTTATTTTTCTGGAAACTTCTGACTTTGTTCATAAATATCTGTACTTTATACTCTTTACATTCTTACAATAGACTCATTAGCTTTTTAAACTAAACAGATGTGACAGTATGGAAAATAAGTCATAAATCAGTGGAGTTTCTATATCATAAATTTGAATTTTTACTCTTTTTCTCATAATTATGCATTTATTATCACATATTTATGACGTTTTATCTCATAATTAGGTATTTTATATTTACAGTGACGATTTTGAAAAGTAAATTATAAAACAGCGGAGAGAAATTGTGATTTTATATATCATAATTATCTTTTTATCTTAGAATTTTGACACTTTGCCTCATAAATATGCATTTCTTATCTGATAATTATGACTTTTTATCTCAGTTGTTCCATTTTATCTCAACATTTCTACTCTATTTATCATAATTATACATTTCTTCTTTATGACTTTTTATCTCACAATGTTAACTTTTTATAATCTTTTTTTTCTTCCTACATTTCCTGTCTAACCCACTAAACTGAGTAACTGTGACCTGATCAAACACTAACTCACTTTGAACAGCTTTATTTTTGGATAGTTTTGTATGATTTTTCCTGGTTAAATAAGTATTATTTCATCCCTCACTTCAGAGGAAAAATCAGTGGAGGAGAGAAATTGTGACTTTCTATTTCAGAATTTTGACTTTTTAATTTCCCAATCTGACTTTATCTCATAATCTCAAATCTGTATCTCATAATTATGCATTTCTTGTCTCAGATTTATGACTTTTTAATCTCATAATTTAGCATTTTTAATTACACCTACTTGTGTGAAAAAATATATAAAATAATAATAAATAAATAATAAATATATAGTAGAAGTACTGATTCAACTTCTTTACTGAAGTAAAAATTCAAAAATACAACTTCTGATTGTAATGAAGTAATAAAGTAAAACTACATTTTTTTTTCCATGAATGAAATAATACTTATTTAACCAGAAAAAATCTGAAAAATCCAGTCACAGTAACTCAGTGTAGTGGTTATGGAATACAGAATATATATAGAAAAACAACTCACAATTGAAATTTTAAAAAAGTCATGAATATGAGGTTAAAATAAGCATAATTCTGAGATTAAAAATTCTAAATTGAGATAAAAAGTCATTATGATATAACTCCCAGTTTCTCTCCTCTCATTTTATTATTTTTTCGTACTGTCACATTTGTTTAGTTTGAAAAAGTCATGAGTCTATTGTGAGAGTATAAAGTACAGATATTTATATAAATGTAAAGAGTATAAAGTACATATATTTATATAAATGTAAAGAATAAAGTAGAGATATTTATATAAATGTAAAGAGTATAAAGTACATATATTTATATAAATGTAAAGAGTATAAAGTATAGATATTTATGTAAATGTAAAGAGTATAAAGTACAAATATTTATATAAATGTAAAGAGTATAAAGTACAGATATTTATATAAATGTAAACAGTATAAAGTACAGATATTTATATAAATGTAAAGAGTATAAAGTACAAATATTTATATAAATGTAAAGAGTATAAAGTACAAATATTTATATAAATGTCAAGAGTATAAAGTACATTTATTTATATAAATGTAAAGAGTATAAAGTATAGATATTTATATAAATGTAAAGAGTATAAAGTACAAATATTTATGAACAAATGTACAGAGGAAAAGTCAAAAGTTTACAGAAAATTAAAAAATCTAAAAAAAAATACAATAATGAAGTACTTTTACTTAGTTACTTCCCACCTCAGGTAATAAGTACTTTGATTGCTGTAAATGAAATCACCATATTTGAACGAAAGGGGGCGGAGCTATGGGAGCCTCAGAGATGAGAGGGAAGATGATATGAAGCACTGACTTAATGACTGCAGAATATTTACTTTTCTAAATGGCTGTATTATTTATGTCATTATGATTGAACATTTAATCAGTTTGATCACAGATATTCAGAGGAGGAGAAAATATTTACCGAACTGTCCAAAGATCCATTTCCATCTGTGTCATAGAGACGAAACATAACTATGGAGACAAAGCACAATTCATATTATAGTCAGTATAGTCACAACACACACACACACTGAAAGGGTTTATAGAGAGAGAGTGTCACTGACAGCCACACTAAAAAAATACAATAAAATAAATAAATACAAATAGGTGTGTCAAAATGAACACATTAATGCAAATTAATCCATCATCATGATTAATCTGATTAAAGAAATTAATGCAATTAAATAGAACAGTTGTTTTGTAACATTGTTTTGTTTGAACTGTTTAAAATGTTGAATATAAAATGCTAAATACATATATTTGTACTTTTGCATATGTTTTGGATATTTTATCACATTTTTGGGGTGTTTTTTTTGGCATTTTAGAAGAGTTTTTGAATATGTTTTGGATTTTTCATAGCTTTTTTGTTTTAGGTTATTTTTGGGTGAATTTTAGTGGATTTTGACTTTTAACTCTTTAACTAACTAACTAACTAACTAACTAACAGTTGAAAATAATGTGTTTTAATCATTAATCCAAAGCAACCCTGT
Organism: Siphamia tubifer; assembly: GCA_020466265.1. Lineage (NCBI taxonomy): Eukaryota > Metazoa > Chordata > Actinopteri > Kurtiformes > Apogonidae > Siphamia > Siphamia tubifer. The sequence continues at coordinate 12,103,101 of CM035798.1, read as the reverse complement.
GATTAATCTGATTAAAATGTTTAACACAATTAAATGGAACTATTGTTTTGTTGAAACTGTTGAAAGTGTTCAATAAACATATGAAATGCATATATTTATTCATACTTTTACAAGATTTGGATATGTTATCACATTTTTGGTGGATTTTTTTTTTTATTTTAAAAACTTTTTAACTACATGTTGAATTTTTCTTAATTTTTTTAGTGGGTTTTATGGGTGAATTTTAGCATATTTAGTATATTTTTTCCCTTGCTTTTTTTTTTTTTTTTTTTCTTTTTTGTGTATTTTTCTGAATTTTGTGGGAAATTTGAGTACAAAAAAACAGAAATAGAAAAAACCAGTCGAGTGACATAAAGTGTTTTGATAATGTTTTATCAAAATTAATCTAAAACAACCCTGTGATTAATCTGATTAAAATTTTTAATCATTTGACAGCCTTATAAAAAAAAAGAATCTCAGTTTTATTACTGTGTGAAAGCTGCAACATTAAGCGTACCCCCAATTACCACTCAAACACATCCCTATGGAAACAGACAGCTCCCTCATCATTAGCATGATTAGCTCGTCTTTTGTCACACTAGTGCGTAAAACACTCCCTGGTCTGAACATAACGCTGTGGTGAAAAGCAACAATAATACCACATGGGTGTAAATCATTACCATACAAATGACTATAGTTAGAAGTCCGACCGCCCCTGAACGCCACCCCCACCAGCACCCCTGAGGGTAGGAAGGTGGTGGTGGACATTATAAAGCTGCTGACGTCAGACGGGCACTTGCATGGCCACTAACGAACAGCTAATTGGCGGTTTCCTGAGGGTGTGACCTTTTCAGGCTGAGCGAAGGGGAAGTAAAGTTGTGGTTGAATAGATGGTGGGAGGATTAGGATGGAGATGGTGGGAGGGCAAGGTGACTGCGGTAACCCCAAATGACCATAAAAAGCCAGTAAAGTGCAATCAGGTGACGAGAGATGATGTTGACTAAACACTGCACAAATAGGTTGGACAGTGATGACCACACACCCTGGACCAAAATAAAATAAAAAGGAAAATAAACCACACATGGGTGCTGAGTTTAACCTTTTAATGCCTGGATTTCATCAATCAATACGTCTGAGAAATAATTACTGCATATATATATATATATATATATATATATATATATATATATATATATATATATATATATATATATATATATATATATATATATATATATATATATATATATATATATATATATATATATATATATATATATATACATATATAGTATTTTCCATAAAGAAGGTGTTCATCATCGAACTGACCATACCCTGGGAGGATTCCATGGACGAGGCTTTTGAGCGGAAGCATCTCCGTTATGCCGACTTGGCTGCCGAAGCAAGGCAACGCGGCTGGAACACAGAAGTGCGTCCAGTAGAGGTTGGCTGCAGAGGTTTTGTGGGAACTTCCACCACAAAACTGCTGAGGGACTTGGGAATTGAGGGCAAGAATCTGTGGACAGCCGTCAAGGCGGCATCGGAGGCTGCTGAAAGAAGCAGCCAGTGGCTCTGGTTAAAGAGGAGCGACCCCACCTGGGCCGCCAAGTAGTCAAACAACTTAACTGACTAATTGGGCTTGGGACGCAAGCTGAGGCCTGATCAACCTACAGCTGGCCGCCTCTGGAGAGGGTGTATAGTGTAAAGGCCGAAACACCCTGTGACCCAGAGGAACACTACTGATGATGCGTACCCACAAATTCTCCTAACAATTTTCTCCACTACCATCCACCAACAGTTCTTTGCACGTGCTAGCACAGGAAGTAACACCTCATCTTGTGTTTCTGGAATCTGATCTTCAGTCAATGAATGGTTTATTGTATAGTTTTTCATATATAAGGTGTACTGGACTATAAGGTGCTTTAAGTGAAACTGAACAGTCACAGTAACTCCCAACCTTGGTGAGTTGTAACACAGAAAAAACACACCCTTATTCTATTAAATGAAACTTGAAAAAAGTCCAAATTCTGAAAAAGTCAAACTAAAAAAAAAGTCAAAATTCCAAGTCATTAAGCAAAACCATTTATAAAGAATGACTTTTGGAGAAACTTAAAGTGCTTTAAGTGCACCTTACAGTCCAGAAAATACTCACTCATCATCTGAACCCACTTTATCCTCAGTAGGGTCAGGGGGGTCACCGGGGGCCTAGTCCAGCTACAATGGCCAGCTACTGTTTATCTGTTTGTTTGTTTATCTGTTTATATGTTTGTTTGTTTGTTTGTTTGCTCTTTGTCTGTCTGTTTGTTTGTTTGTTTGTCTGTTTGTTTGTTTATCTGTTTGTCTGTCTGTCTGTTTGTTTATCTGTTTGTCTGTCTGTCTGTTTGTTTGTCTGTTTGTTTGTTTGTTTATCTGTTTATCTGTTTATCTGTTTGTCTGTTTGTTTGTTTGTCTGTTTGTTTGTCTGTGTTCAAGATAACTCGAAAACGTAAGGACAGATTTTGATGAAATTTTCAGGATATGTTGGAAATGTGAAAAGGAAGAACTGATTTAATTTTTGGGGTGATCGGGGTGTGGGGGGGGGTCTACCTTGGCGGAGGTCTACGCTCTCAGTGTGCTTTTCTAGTTTTACTAGTTTTGAAACGTTTCTCATTTTTCCTGGTTAAATAATTATCCATGGACAAGAAATGCAGTTTTACTTTTTACTTTATTACAATTGACAAGTTATACTTTTTTTTTTACTTATATAAATTTTTACTTTATATTATATAAAGAGTTGACTTAGTACTTCTACTTTTACCAGAGTACTTTTTCACACCAGTAGATGTTCAGTACTTCTACTTAAGTACAGAATGAGAGTACTTTGAGCACCTCTGCAAAAACATTTGTTAAAACATCTCTACATTTAAAATTAGGCTGAAAACATTCCTGTTTGAGAAAGCCTATGGTCAGGTTAGTTAAAAATGATGTGACTCATTCATCATGTATACATATATATATATATATATATATATATATATATATATATATAGACACTGTATATATACAACTTCTCAATTATAACAAAGTACAAAAGTAAAACTGCATTTATGTATGAAATAATATTTATTTAAGCAGGAAAAAAGAAACATTTTCACGAATATACAAAAATAAAGCTTTTAAAAGTGAGTTACTGTGTAGATTATGGCATTTCATTGGGTCATGGTCCTCAGTTTAGTGGGTATGGACAAGACATTTAGGAAACATTCAAAAGTCTTAACTAGGAAATTTTAAAATAGCATAATTATGAGGTGAAATAATCTAAACCATGAGATAAAAATTCAGAATCGCCACAGAAAAAGTCATAATTATGAGATAAAAAGTCAAAATTTCTGATTTACAACTTATTTTTATTTATACTGTCACATTTGTCTAGTTTGAAAAAGAGTATATAAGAGTATAAAGTACAGATATTTATGAACAAATGTAGGGAGGAAAAGATAAAAAAAATTACAGAAAAATAAATACTCAAGTAAAGTACAGATACGTAAAAAATGTAATGAAGTATTTGTACTTAGTTACTTCCACCACTGAAGACAACAGTGAGCATGAACTTAAGCCTCCTGTGTCCATGGTTTTATCAGTGTAACTCCTGACATGACCAGTAGAGTGCGATGTTCACTACAGAAACACCCAGCGTGGACCACTGAGGGACAAAAGACACTGCTGTCCCCACACACATGCAGTGCCATGTGAATTATTTATTATTATTCCTCATGCTTAATGAGCGCTGAACTAAATAATACAGTACAATAAGGATTAGAACCATAGAAAAAAACAGTGGAACTTTGTGAATAACTCATGACTTCCTGGTTATGGAGGCTCCAATAGTTCCAATAGTTCCAATAGTTCCAATAGTTCCAATAGTTCCAATAGTTCCAATGCTCAGTGAAGTGGCTGCTGTTTCTATAACAGCTGATCTCGTAACTCCTGCACTAAGTTAACCCTTTAACCACTGATGTGTCAGTGTTGACACGTTCTGAATGGATGGATTAGTTTAAACATTCACAAAAATTAATTGGCTAATTATCTCGTCAGTAAAACGAACTCTTTATAGCCACTAACATGTAAAACAAACCACTTGTCTCACATTATAAGGGTCTGTACATGTGTAAATATACTCAGCACTTAACAACAAATTATAAGCAGCCAATGGTTGCTATGGTTACAGGCTGTCATTTTCACTCCGAGAGAAGTGATCATGTGACTATGTAGTCATATCCTGTGAAATATATTGCGGAAAAAGTGCTTCCATTCCACTTTTGCGATATATTACAATATCGAAACATCTAAAAAAAACACCTCATGAAAGCGTGAAAACTTTTTTTCGATATTTGAGTGTTTTTTTCGAAATTCAGGTGTTTCCATTACCAGTTTTTTATAGCGATATTTACATTTTGCGAATTTCCAAGGGTAATGGCAATGCAGCTATTGACGTAACCGACCGAATCTGGTCATTTTTCAAAATAAAAGATTGTTCAGACTCGGAAAATAAATACAAGAGTTGTTCACGTTCGTCAAAAATATGATATCGTTCATGAACGATCGTTCAATGAACTCGTTCAAGTACAACACTGGACATAAATACAGTTCATTGAGCGGCTGTGGCTCAGTTGGTAGAGCGGGTCACCTGTCCACATGTTGAAATATTTCATGTTATTTAAAGGGTTAAATATTCACAAAAGTTAAACCGTTTTTCATTGGGTTTTACTGTGTTTTTGTTCATGGAACCGATGAGATAATCAGGTGTCAAAGATAAATGATTTAGAAAAAGAAAAATTCACAACTAAAACTACTGGAACCAAATTACAATACTACTCATCTATTTGTTTGTTTGTTTGTTTGTTTATTTTACATAATTTTAAGGTTGTTTTTTTTCTCTAGTTAATTGTTTTGTAAATATTCATTAGTTCGTGTGAACTAATATGAATGAATCTGTGTGAAATAAATCATTAAAATCAAATCAAAATATGCAAATGTGTGCAAATAATGTAACCCCATAAACACATTAACTGGTGAAAATCAGAACATATATATTTCTAAGGTTTTAAGATATATTAATTTATTTTCTTTTAATTATTTATATATTTAATAAAAACTACCAACATGTGATGGTTACAAACAAGGCTCCATGATACATGGAAACCAGTGTGTGTGTGTGTGTGTGTGTGTGTGTGTGTGTGTGTATGGGTGAGGGGGATACTGGGGGGAGCTCAGTGGTTGGTGTTGCCATCTCAGCTTGTGTTCAGCTTCCTTGGGTTTGGGTGTGGGTGGTGCTGCTCTGGGACTACGTGTGTGTGTGTGTGTATGTGTGTGTGTGTGTGTGTGTGTGTGTGTGTGTGGTTGCATGTGTTCGTCACTCAGGTCATAACAGTCTGTCTACCTTAGTCTGGTCTCTTTTTTTACTCTAGTACAGTCACTCTAGTACAGTCAGTCTAGTACAGTCACTCTAGTACAGTCACTCTAGTACAGTGAGTATTCATTCTGGCAGTGCTTAGTGACTGGGAATTTTGACTTTTTACCTCATGATTGTTGTTGTTTATCTCATCTAATGTGCCATATATATGAAAAACCAGTGCACCTTATAGTGCAGAAAATATGGTAATTACATAATCTGTTTCAGTCTAATACATGGATTCACAAACTATTGGGGCAGGGTCCTAAATGGACATTGGTAAAAACACAATAATGGTCTTTACTGCCTTTTTGCTTTGTAGGGTAGTGCTGGTGTTTATCAAGCTTGTCTCTGACCTGTTAGCCGTGTCAGACTGACACTTAAATCATGGCTGTCAACTCTCCTGTATTCTTCTCTACTCTGTGAAGTGGGCTCCAGACCTCATACCAAACAGAGGTGATTTTAAGGCTTTAGTGGCACTTCCACTCACTGTTGAAAGTAATGGGAAACACTATACTTTCACATGACTGCGCCAAAGTGAGTGGAAGTGGTAGTAATGGGACGCAGCCTTTGACTCTTGGCGACTATGCCACTCTTGTACAGTGGACCTTACATGGAACGACCAGAGCTGCTGTTACCATGGTGATTACCATGGCAGCGACCACTGCAGTACTTAGACGCAGGCACAGAGGAGCTGATTTCTGCCTCTGGGAGCTTCAGAAAAATTGCTAATTACAGGAAAGTCGTAAATGCTACATGAAAACTCAAAGGACCATGAGTGGCACACAGACCTGGGAAGCTAAAGTCCTTCCTGCTTTTCCACTTTAAAAAGAGCTAGGTTCCCAGATGGATTCAGGAATCCAGCAATGGAAATGGAAAAAGATCAATCACCCTCTATGTATTGTTTGGCAAAGACGGGTTATTCAAAACATTTTGAGGTGAATTTTTGCTGCGTTTATGATGTCAAACTAATACAGGATATTTTTATTTTACAATTTTCAGTCAATGCACAGAATTTTGAAAAGTCGCTTATTGAAAAGCAGACACACCATTCTCATAGCAAATGCATACCTGGACAAAAACGCCTGTTTTTAAGGTGTAAATTAAGTGTGTAGGTCAGGGTTAGGGTTACCAACCATCCCTTAAAATACAGAATGGTCCCATATTTAGAAACAATAGTATGAATTCTGTGTTGAGCTGAAACAGGATGCAATTTGAGAATTAACTCGTTATTAAAATGTCATTGGAATGAATGAATACATGCTACTATGTAAAGAGTTTTACCATAAACTTACATTAGACTCCATTTCCTACTCTGACCAATGAGCAGACAGCACACTGACACCCATGGGAAACTTAAACAAATCACTGCAGCGCAAAAACCAAATGTAATTATCATGTATACTGTACATATACTGTACATATACTACACATACACTGTACATACACTGTACATACACTATACATATACTGTACATATACTGTACATATACTATACATACACTGTACATACACTGTACATACACTATACATATACTATACATATACTGTACATATACTGTACATATACTATACATACACTGTACATACACTATACATACACTATACATATACTGTACATATACTGTACATATACTATACATACACTGTACATACACTATACATACACTATACATATACTATACATATACTGTACATATACTGTACATATACTATACATACACTGTACATACACTATACATATACTATACATATACTGTACATATACTGTACATATACTATACATACACTGTACATACACTGTACATACACTATACATATACTATACATATACTGTACATATACTGTACATATACTATACATACACTGTACATACACTGTACATACACTATACATATACTATATGTGACGACCACAAAAGTGTTACATTTGTGTTTGAGAAGGAGAAATAATTACTTTATTCTGAATACAAATTATTGTATTGTATTTCATTTTGAGAAAGAACCCTCAATATTTTGCATTTACTTGTGCAATGTTTTCAATTATTGTGTATGCTGTAATGTTTACCCCACGCCAGCAGGGGGCGAGGGCGGGTGACGAGTTTAGCGTCTTGCATTGTTTCTAACGCCATTACTGCAAGAGCCTGGAAACTAATAAGTCGTCTCCTCGTTTCTCTCCTGCATCTCAGGTTGGTAAATGTACAAATATGCCTTGAAACCAGGAATTAGCCATGCTGAAATGTATTTGGGATGTTAATGAACCCATTTCTATGTTGTAAGTTTAAATGAAGATTTGTTAGGATTTTGTTTTAAGTTAGCTTGAGACACGAAGGCGAGGTCTAGCCGAGTAACCATTCAGTGATCACGCGCTGTCTGCGTGATAATAGAAACAGTCAGTTAAGCACACACGTTTCCCCCACGTGAACATATGCGCCAGTAATGTTTTAGAAACTTACAATTGTATATGTTTTATTTATTTTGCTGTCTGTAAGGTCCACATCATTACTGTTAAATGTGTTTTTGCTGAATGCGTTCAGAAGAAGAAAAAAGGTTATTTTTATAAAATGAAGCTCTGTTTAATTTAAGTACTTAATTGTTCTGAAGGTGAAACGCAGTATTGTCTAATGTGAAACTTTAAAAAGTGAAATGTTTTCATGACTTTAAAAGTAATATGAATGCTAAGTTGGTTAATATTACCATTGTCTTTGTATTTAATTTTTCATGAATAGTTTAAATTACAAACTTGAAGAGTAAGTGAACATGTATTGTGTACTAAAAGACATTAAGGGTTTTGTGTTGACATGTGCACTGAAATTCATTGAAAATGCCTAAAGGACATTGAACTTTAGATATGTTGAACATAAAGAAAAGAAACAGAACATATAAAACTGAATGTTTAATAAATTACTGCAAGAGCCTGGAAACTAATAAGTCGTCTCCTCGTTTCTCTCCTGCATCTCAGGAGTATATCTGTCAACCACGGTGCCGTCGCTACGGTACCCGTTACAGATTTTTGGTGGCCCGTACGGGGAACGGCGTCAGATGCGCAGGCTACAAGTACAACCAGAATCAGCCGTGTGAGGTGTACCAGGAGCCGATGACTCTTCAGCCCATGTACCTGGAGGAAGATTGGGTTCTACATCCACAACGACGGTGTCTCCTCTGCCCTCCAGTGTGTGAAGACACAACCTACCTCAACAATCCATCATCAGAGATGCACATGCTGTGTATCCACCACAACGAGTGCCTGTGAAGCGGTGACGTACTACGCAGCTGGAACCGGATCTGGAGCCACGAGTGAAAAAGCTGCCTGGAAGAACGACCAACAGTGAGGAAGACGGAAAAACAGTCATGGCGGACAGTGAGAGAAAACGCTTGGTGTGGGACATCAAGAAGAGTCTGCTCACTCTGACAGCTGATGAACTTTTCCAACTGGCTCAGAGTGTTGGTTCTGTATCAGGGAAGGATCCATCCACGCTTCAGGTTGGCGAAGAAGAAAGCTGCTTTGAGTACATTCTTGCTTTCATGAACAGTGACACACTGATTCAATCTGAGGATTCAGGTATGGCACTGTTGTTACAATTAAATGATACGGTGAATAATGTCATTCAGGTTCGGAATGCACAGACCAAGGTGGTTGCAGATGTTGATACACACAATGAAATTTCAGTGACTGAGAATGTGACAGCAGATGTAGTTAGTGATCATACATCGACTGATGATGCCACACCTACGATTCCTAACACGAACACAACAGAGGCTAGCTCAGCTACTTCCTCACCACCCACACATATTACTGACACAGTTGAGTTACAGAAAATGTTTACTAGTTTTCTACAGTACATCAACAACCCCACATCACCACCTACACCTGCACCATTACACTCTACAGTACCATCTGACACCAAATATACACCTGAACAACATGCAAATGACAAACATGACAGAGTTGTTCCCCTTCAAGATTTCCCAATGCTGCGACGTGAGTTCAAAGTTCAAGGTGGACAGATTGGTGATCAGAGCTCAGACCTAAGTTACAACAACATCTGCAGACAAATCGACGACGGCATGAAAGATCGTTTCACTGAGATTGAAATACTGAGAGGGGTTCTCAGGATTATCAAACCAGGCCACTTTAAAGATATGCTAATGCACAAAGACGATTTGACTATAGATGAGCTAAAGGGCTTCCTGCAGTCCCACTTAGGTGGGCGAAGCAACACAGAGCTTTTCCAAGAACTGATGTGCACAAGACAAAATGACAATGAATCTCCTCAACAGTTCTTATACCGTGTCATAGGTCTGAAACAAAAGATCCTCTTTGCTTCAAAACACGCTGACACAGAAGTGAAGTACAATGCGAACACAGTTCAAGACATTTTCCTACACACCATATATCAAGGCTTTAGCCACAAACATAATGACATACGCAGAGAACTTAAAGCATTTCTTTCTGATAGCAGTGTGTCTGATGAGACAATTCTGAAACAAATGATGAAGATAACAAACACAGAGAATGAGCGACAGAGACGTTTGGGGCCAGGCGTGAAACAGAAGCAACTAGGCGTGAATAGCACTGAACTGGTGGAGGTCGAAGTCGCAGCTGTACAAGGTAGTAATACCAAGACTGATGTTTCAGATAAACAGCCAAAAGCTAATGCATTTCAGCAGTTAACTGAAAAAGTAGCAGAGTTAATGACTAAAGTTGAACTACTGCAACGGCCACAGAAGACTCACAGCTCTGAACCTTGCCATAGTTGCAAAGCTCAGGCGGGGCAAAAGAAAGCAAAGTCGTATAGCTGTGCCAATTGCCTCGCCCAGAATCGCCCAGGTTGTACTCACTGTTTTTACTGTGGTGAAGATGGTCACAGAGCAGTAGGCTGCCTGAAGAAGCCGAAGCGTCAGGAAAACTGGAGCCGGTCACTGCAATGGGACAACCAGTGATCGGGCCTCATGTTCAGTCCCACAACGTTAAGTGTCACGTATTCAGCTCCGAGAGTTATGCAAGGGACAGTTTGCTGAACAAAAGACCAAAAGTAAACACTGAAAGCAACCCTCAATCACCTCTTTCCCTACCCACCCAAACAAGCAGGCGCCTAGCCAAGTTCATAGGTGCCAAAGCCCTTGCACGATGTGACTTGAACGGCTTGACAGTCGATGCATTATTAGACACTGGAGCTCAGGTGAGCATGATTGATCGAAACTGGAAGGGAAAGTACCTACCGGATGCACCGGTGAGGCCTCTCAGTGAGATATTTGATGACAAAGAGCTAGAAATACAAGCTGTTAATGGAGGTGTCCTTCCATTTGACGGCTGGGTCCTCATCGCAGTCAGCCTGGCCGGGAAATCTGCTCTTAGCCAGTCTATAATGGTGCCTTTCCTTATCAGTAGCATCACACTTGAACGGCCAATCCTTGGATTCAATGTGCTAGAGGAAGTGGTTCAAGATAGATCAGCAGAGTTTCTTCCAGCTCTCACCACACTCCTCTCTGATTCAATGTCCACCTCTGTAGATAAGGTGGAGCTGTTGGTGAACTTCATTCAGTCAGAGAAACTCTCCATATGTCCAAGACTCGTAAGAACTGGCAATTATGATACAACAGTCCCAGCTGGACAAGTTGCCTGGGTCAAGTGTCACGTCCCGTCATCTGTAGACCAATCAGACCCTCTTCTCTAGTTTGAACCTGAAGAAAACAACGCATATCTCACAGAACTGGAGATTGGGGAGGGCCTGCTTGAAATGCAATCAGCAAAGCGACCTTATGTCACAATACCAGTAAGAAATGGCACAAAACACCCTGTCATTATACCAAGGAAGACTGTCCTGGGTAGTGTCCAGACTGTTGCTAGGGTGATTGAGACCAATCTACCAGAGATGTCAATGCCCAGAGTAGTAGCTAATGCTGCAACAACATCAGCTGCTGAAACTACTCCTGCCTTGTGGCAGCCTCCCGTGGACCTCAGCCACCTTAGTGTAGAAGAGCAAGATAAAGTAAAGAAAATGCTGTGGGACGAGTCAGCTGCTTTTGCTCAAGACGATCATGATATTGGCTGTATTCCCAGTTTGCAGATGTCAATCAACCTCAAGGACGAGATCCCAGTGCAGAGAGCGTATTCCTCTGTCCCCAAGCCACTGTTTAAAGAGGTGAAAGAATATGTACAAGATTTGCTAATGAAAGGCTGGATTGTCAAGTCAAAGTCCTCTTATGCTGCACCAGTGGTCTGTGTCCGGAAAAAAGATGGTACACTTCGCCTCTGCATTGACTATCGTCTCTTGAATCAGAAAACCATCCCTGATCGACATCCTTTACCTAGGATACAAGACCTGACTGACACCCTTGGTGGCTACTCCTGGTTCAGCATCCTCGACCAAGGGAAAGCCTACCATCAAGGTTTCGTTGCTAAAGACTCGCAACACCTCACCGCTTTCATTACACCCTGGGGGCTGTATGAATGGATCCGGATCCCGTTTGGCCTCTCGAACGCCCCTGCGGCCTTCCAGCGGAGTATGGAAGAGATGCTAGGTCCCCTGAGGGATGACTGCTGTCTCCCATACCTTGACGATGTGCTTTGCTATGCAAAAAGCTTCGATGAACATGTGGAAGGGGTCCGCAAAGTACTTCGAGCATTGCAGAGGCATGGGGTGAAGCTAAGACCTGAAAAGTGTGAGCTTTTTCGACGGGAAGTAAGATACGTGGGTCGCCTTGTGTCAGGTCAGGGAGTGAGAATCGATCCCAAAGACCTGGATGCAGTACGATCATTAGCCAGCAGGATGCCACAGAATGTTGGAGATGTGAGAAAGCTCACCGGCTTCCTGGGCTATTACCGTTCTTACATCCAGGACTTTTCAAGGATAGCAAAGCCTATCTATGAGCTACTACAAGTCAAGCCAGGACAAAAGGCTGTGGAGCGTGGTAGAGGAAGAGGTCCACAACTACCATCAAAAACACCTGTGGAATGGACCACTGAACACCAGCAGGCCCTTGACCGACTCGTGTCTCTCCTTGTTAGCCCCCCTGTGTTGGCATACCCTGACTTCAATGCACCTTTCGTCTTACACACAGATGCTTCAGACCAGGGGCTGGGGGCGATCCTTTACCAATACCAGGATGGCAAGTTGAGAGTCATCGGGTATGGGTCTAGGACCCTAACTGCAGCTGAACGAAACTACCATCTGCACAGTGGGAAGTTGGAGTTCCTTGCGCTGAAGTGGGCTGTGTGTGAAAAATTCCGAGATTATCTATTTTATGCACCTCACTTCACGATATATACGGACAACAATCCACTAACCTATGTGATGACCACAGCAAAGCTAAACGCTGTAGGCCATCGGTGGGTTGGGGAACTTTCCGATTTTAGAATTGACATAAAGTACAGACCAGGAAAGTCTAACATAGACGCTGACACACTGTCACGTCTCCCTCTAGACATCGAAGCTTATACTGAATCCTGTACCAAAGACTGTTCTGAAGACATGATTCATGCTGTTTGGGATGGGAGTAAAGTAGCTAAGCAGAAAGATGTAGCCTGGGTGGCTGCTCTGAACATCTCCTCCCAAGCCGACCCATTTCCTCCCTTCGAACACCTGAATTCAATCAGTCATGATGAGCTTGTGGAAGCGCAACGTGCGGATGAAGCCATCAGTGAAATAATGAAGTTGAAAGAAGCAGGTACACCCTTGACTGATGACATACGGAAAGTTGTGAGTGGAGCTACTAAAAGGCTGTTCCATGAGTGGGGAAAGTTATTCATGGAAAATGGTCTCCTGTATAGGCGCGCCAATGGCAGAAAGCAGTTGGTCCTACCTACTAAGTACAGAGACCTTGTCTTGAAGAAACTCCACAATGACATGGCTCATGTTGGCACAGAGAGGGTCCTAAACCTTGCCAGAGAGAGATTCTATTGGCCATTCATGGCAAGAGAGATCGAGGACCATATCACTAAGAAATGTCCGTGTATAAAGTCAAAGAAACCAGTTACTCATGTTCGTGCCCCAATGGGTAGCATCACATCAAGCTCACCACTAGAGTTGGTGTGTATCGACTACTTACATTTGGAGACCAGTCGTGGTGGCTATGAGTATATCCTAGTGGTTGTTGATCATTTTACAAGATTCGCTCAAGCATACCCAACAAAGAATAAAAGTGGAAAGACAGCAGCTGAGCGCATCTTTAATGACTTCGTCCTTCGCTTTGGATATCCCTCAAAGTTACACCACGATCAAGGCCGTGAATTCGAGAATGAACTGTTTCGTACTCTCCAGCAACTGTCAGGAATCCGTCATTCAAGAACATCGCCGTATCATCCTCAGGGGAACCCCGCAGAACGGTTCAATCGGACAATCCTACAGATGTTGAGAACGTTGACTAACAAAGAGAAGGAACGATGGAAAGACCATATCCCGAAAGTTGTCCATGCGTACAATTGTACACGACACGAGTCGACAGGTTTCTCGCCCTTCTTTCTCCTTTATGGCCGTCACCCTCATCTCCCCATTGATCTTCTATTTGGGTTGATTGAAGACACAGAGCCTGATTCGCCGAAAGGTTATGCAAAGAAGTGGGCAAAACAAATGTCTGAAGCCTACCGAATTGCCAGTGAGAATAGCAAGCAGGCCAGTGCCAAAGGCAAAGTGTTCTATGACAAAAGAGCAAGAGGTGTGGTGTTACAACCTGGTGATCGGGTCTTAGTCAGGAACCTTAGTGAGCGTGGTGGACCAGGAAAGCTACGATCCTACTGGGAAAAGGCCATCTATGTCATAAAAGAACAGTTTGCTGATAACCCAGTGTACGTGGTTTACCCTGAGTCTGGGGACCACAATAAGACAAGAACACTACATCGTAATTTGATGTTGCTCGTGAATGACCTTCCAATCGAAGAGCCTCCATGTCAGGCTGCACCTGAGAAGGGAACCCAGAAAGACAAACGTCAGGCCAGACATACCACTCCAAAGCCTGCACCACCGCAAGAAGCAGATTCAGATCTCAATTCCGATTCTGACTCTGATGGTCCTCATTACTGGCTGAGGATACCAAACAAGAGGATACAGGAGGTACCTATGGTAGCCCCACCACAACGACCAGCCATCATAGGGAGTCGCCAAATCCCAGTACCTGTACGTGAAGAAGTGGGAGCTAACGTAGACTACTTACCCGAAGTGGACCCAGTATCTGTAAGAGAAACAGAGACAGTTGAACCTGAACAGGATGAAGTCCAGTCTGTTGAAGTGGAACCTGAGGAGCAAGATGGATATGCTGAAGTGCCAGCACTCATCCACGAAGAACAACCTCTGGGCAATGCAATACCAGATGACCAGACAGAGGTCAGAAGGTCAAGTCGGGACCGACAACCTCGACAGATCTTTACCTATGAGAGACTTGGTCAGCCCACACTGGCAACACAAGCTAGAGTTAATATGGCAGACACAAACTTACACTCACCTGCCTACACTACATCTTACACTACACAACCTTTGCACCCACTCATTCCCTACACAGCCCCAACATACCCCTTCAACCCCTATTCCACACTTTATCCCCCCTGTACATATATTCCTTACACCTTACCATCACACCCATACATCTTACCTTTTCCCATCACGTGTTAAGAGGGAGAAAGAATTTTAGTTAAGAGTTCAGTAGAAAATGGTGGGACCCATTTCTTTTTGTCGGGGAGTGTGTGACGACCACAAAAGTGTTACATTTGTGTTTGAGAAGGAGAAATAATTACTTTATTCTGAATACAAATTATTGTATTGTATTTCATTTTGAGAAAGAACCCTCAATATTTTGCATTTACTTGTGCAATGTTTTCAATTATTGTGTATGCTGTAATGTTTACCCCACGCCAGCAGGGGGCGAGGGCGGGTGACGAGTTTAGCGTCTTGCATTGTTTCTAACGCCATTACTGCAAGAGCCTGGAAACTAATAAGTCGTCTCCTCGTTTCTCTCCTGCATCTCAGGTTGGTAAATGTACAAATATGCCTTGAAACCAGGAATTAGCCATGCTGAAATGTATTTGGGATGTTAATGAACCCATTTCTATGTTGTAAGTTTAAATGAAGATTTGTTAGGATTTTGTTTTAAGTTAGCTTGAGACACGAAGGCGAGGTCTAGCCGAGTAACCATTCAGTGATCACGCGCTGTCTGCGTGATAATAGAAACAGTCAGTTAAGCACACACGTTTCCCCCACGTGAACATATGCGCCAGTAATGTTTTAGAAACTTACAATTGTATATGTTTTATTTATTTTGCTGTCTGTAAGGTCCACATCATTACTGTTAAATGTGTTTTTGCTGAATGCGTTCAGAAGAAGAAAAAAGGTTATTTTTATAAAATGAAGCTCTGTTTAATTTAAGTACTTAATTGTTCTGAAGGTGAAACGCAGTATTGTCTAATGTGAAACTTTAAAAAGTGAAATGTTTTCATGACTTTAAAAGTAATATGAATGCTAAGTTGGTTAATATTACCATTGTCTTTGTATTTAATTTTTCATGAATAGTTTAAATTACAAACTTGAAGAGTAAGTGAACATGTATTGTGTACTAAAAGACATTAAGGGTTTTGTGTTGACATGTGCACTGAAATTCATTGAAAATGCCTAAAGGACATTGAACTTTAGATATGTTGAACATAAAGAAAAGAAACAGAACATATAAAACTGAATGTTTAATAAATTACTGCAAGAGCCTGGAAACTAATAAGTCGTCTCCTCGTTTCTCTCCTGCATCTCAGGAGTATATCTGTCAACCACGGTGCCGTCGCTACGGTACCCGTTACATATACATATACTATACATATACTGTACATATGCTGTACATATACTATACATACACTGTACATACACTGTACATACACTATACATATACTATACATATACTATACATATACTATACATATACTGTACATACACTGTACATATACTGTACATATACTATACATACACTGTACATATACTGTACATATACTGTACACACACATGTGGGAAACGTAAACAAATCACTCCAGGTTAAACACTGAACAGAATTACATAATGAACATACTGTACACAACATATACTGTGTACACACACCACACCTGGGTGGGTGGACTTTTATGAAAAAAAAAATGTCACTCCATTCATTTCTTCTGGGATTTTTCACAGGTTTCTAGCAAATAACTGTGAAAAATTAGCAAATTGCTAAAAATAAGTAAATCATAGAACAACAGTTTTTCCCAAAGACCTAGGAGGAGAAGCATGATGAAATAATAAACATGCAGAAGATGCCTAATGATCCCAACTATTAGCCATCACTCACACTCCAGCTTGTCCTCAGGACGTCCACCCTCCAGCAGTGACAGGTAACACACGATGTCCTTCAGCTGCACGCTGTCCAGAGGCAGCGGCAGAGCAGGTGTCTTCAGGGGGGTGGAGGTTCCTTTGATCAGCTTCAGGCCTGTGGGTGGACACAAAGGAAAGGTCAAATATCCACACATGCCTCTGCAGCAGCTCCAGTCAGCAGCGCACTGATCAATGCAGGGTGGTGTCCAGTGTCCAGCCAGGTCTAAGTCCACTGGCACATATGAAAGAGTAGACTGTGTAGACCACCTTTATATCATTGTTCAATAACTCAATAACTGTTTTATAGGGTTCGGTATATTTTTTATAGAGTTTAACAACTGACAAATATTACAATTATATTTAAAGAATTAAATATATATATATATATATAGTGTATTTATATTTATATGTGTATATATATATATATATATATATATATATATATATATATATATATACATATATATGAACAAGTAAATCAATAGCCTAATGCACCTTTCCACCAAGCAAACTGGAACAGTTCAGATCCACTGTCTGCAGCACCCTTACATTGTAGGCAGGGTAAATGCTACACATAGCGCAGCTACATAGCATTGTGACATCATCCAGCTCCTTTGTATCGTCAGGGACGATACAAAGGAGCATCGACACCTCCTTGTTGCTCCATGAAATACAACTGTGGGTCGACATGATGCACAAACGTTTCTTTTCTTTCTTCACTCGTTGTCGAGTGGAAATCTGGTGATGAGATGTTTTTTTTCCTTGGATGGTGACAATTTGATTGACATATACCATTGGTCACCATACTCAGACTCACACAGCATCAAACTCAAAAGGTTATAGATGGATCTGGATGGAATTTACAGGGTAGATTGGTAATGAGGAGACCTGGAAATGAGTAGGTGGTGGTGATCCAGGTCAAGATAACTCATGGATGGATTTGGATTAACTTTTCAGGATGTGTTGGAAGTGTCACAACAAACAAATGATTACATTTTGGTAGTGATCCGTAGACAGACAGACAGACACACAGACAAACACACAGACAGACAGACACACAGACAGACACACACACACAGACAGACACACACACAGACACACACACAGACAGACACACAGACAGACAGACAGACAGACAGACACACAGACAAACAGACAGACAGACACACATACAGACACACAGACAGCCAGACAGACACACAGACAGACACACAGACAGACAGATAGACAGACACACAGACAGACACACAGACAGACAGACAGACAGACTGGTAAAAATGTGTGTCTCTTTTGGTCCCTCAGCTGGTCTGTTGTACAAATATTCTGCACAAACCAATGTTAGTAATAATATGGGGGTGAACATTAGCCAGACATAAAGGACACACCAATGAAATATTATTATAAATGGTGTAAACAAACAAGAGTAAAGCCAAGACAACAGACTCCTTCTACATAAATCACATCTGAGTCACTACCATAGACTGGTGAACAGAATGAACCTTTGTTTCTGTTCAAATGGAGGTAAAGCTTTTTAAGGCAGAATCTGAATCTTTTAAAATGACAAAAAAACAAATACAGGGAAAAAATGATTTCACAATTGTGTATTATTTTACAAGTTAAAGATGTAAACTGAGCCTGTTCCTAAAGTAAACAACAGTAAGTCAATTTTATTTATATAGAACTTTTCAAAGATAAAATCGCAAAGTACTTCACAATTTAGATTTGTTAATAATGTTAAAAGCTAAAAAATAAAAAAAAATAAAATAAAAAAAATTAAACTGCTTTTTTTTCGCCATGAATGAAATGATATGTATTTAACCAGTAAAATGTCAGTAAAGTTTAAAATTATCCATAAATAAAGCTTTTAAAAGTGAGTTACTATGCAGATGATGTGTTTTATTGGGTTGACTGACTATATGACTATATGACTGACTGACTATATCATAAATTTGACTTTTTATCCCATAATTAGGATTTTTTTTCTCATAATTTTAACTTTTTATCTCACGATTTATATTTGTTTTTCTCAGAATTATGCTCTATTTTTTAAATCTCTCCACCAAACAGAATACCATGACCCAAAAAACATCATCTACATAGTAACTCACTTTTTTAAATGTTCAATTTTTTTCCTCCTTAAATAAATATTATTTCATCCATAGCAAAAAAAAATGCTGTTTTATTCTTTACTTTATGACAATTGAGAAGTTGTCCTTTTTTACTTTTACTTTTACTTCAGTAAAGTAGTTGAAACCAGTACTTTTACTTTTACCAGAGTATTTTTCACCAGTATCTGTACTTCTACGTTAGTACAGAATGTGTGTACTTTAACCACCTCTGGTCTTCAGTTAATGACAGAAGACAGTACGCAGAGGCCGTGTCCATGGCGGTCACAGGTTTGTCAGGATCACCTTATTCTAATTCTTACCAGAGACTCTGCTTTTGTCAGAAGATGATGGACTGGGTTTGGGTCCCTTGTTGCTGAACGACAGGAAGAGATGTTGACAGAACTCCTCAGCGAGTTCACTCTCCAGGAACGTCTGCATAAAAACCTTGAAGCCCTCATAGTCAATCTCCTAAAAATCAAGTTAGAAAAAAGAGCAAGTGTTTGTCACAGTATGATTCATTAAATTAACCCTTTAAACGTCCACTCAGTTTCATCTAAATGTTGTTCTTGAACCATTTTAATAACATGCAGTTGGTGTTTGATTATATTATAAACGAAAATATTCAGATAAAAACTGAGACATTGGATATTTATTGATGTTTTGATGTGTTTTTGGATTACATTTGGACACGTTTATTGTTTTTTTTTTGGATGGTTTTGTTGGATTATGACTGTGTTTGTTAGAATATGGTTCCTCTGTGGATAATTATGAGACATAAAGGTTCAGATCTGCTGTTTGACATTTGTATTTTGAACAAATGAGTGATTGATCTGCTGTGGATATTTCATCTGAAAGTGTGACATTTGGGACAGGTTTGGGTGCTTTACTTCACATTTTTGAGTGACTACTTCTGGCTTATATGTGGACCCTTGGAAGTTTAAAGGGTTAACAGTTTAACTCCTGAGACTTTCCACGGTTAAAAAAAGAATAAAATAAGCAACAAAATTAACAAAAATAGCCAAAGTATGAAAGTATGTATGTATGTATATACACACACACACACACATGCAAATATTGATGCCACTCATCATCACCAATATCAAGTATCAAACATGACTGATGACAGATATTACTTTTTTCCATTTGAAACATTAGCTGCATTTCCATTACCCTTATCTATTTGATTTTATTTGATTTTATGGTTTTATTGTTTCCTACTGGTTTTATTAATTTCTTTTTACTGTGCTTTCAGTCTTCTGTACAGCACTTTGGTCCACTGTGGTTGTTTAAAAGTGCTTTATAAATAAAGTTGGATTGGATTGGATTGGAAATTCACAAAATCTAAATACTGCTATAAAAACTGCTAATTGAAACACAGGAATTTTGAAAAAACACTCAAATATCGATAAAATGTTTCACTCTTTCATTGAGGTGGTTTTTCAGATGTTTCGATATTGTAATTTATTGCAAAAGTGCAATAGAAATACTTTTTCTGCAATGAAACGTCACAGGATGTGACGTGTGACGTACATGGTCACATGATCTCTTCGCTCAGAGCGAAAATGGCAGCCGCAGTCACTGTAACCATGACAACCATTGGATGCTGGGACGCGAGGACAGTCCTGATCACGCTCTTGGAGTGATGATCAGAGTGATTCCTATACTAGACACAGTGTTTAATTTGAAGAACTGTTAGTTTTTGAATATTTAAGTTGGTTTTTTTTTTCCACAGTTAAATATATTCTCTGTTCTGTAAAGTGTCAAGTGCAGAACTGTGTAAAAAGCACGACATACATTTATAATTTGTTAAGTGCTGAGCATATTTACACTTAATATTTCGACCTGACCACACGTACAGACCCTTATAACCTTAACCAGCTGGTTTGTTTGACAGGTTTGTGCCTTTAAAGAGTTCGACGAATTAGCTGATTCATTCACTCTAACACTATCAGGGTGATGGTCAGTCTGAAGTTCTGAAGGTGACAGCAGTGAAATCTCATGGGATGATGTTTCACAAAAGTTATGACGCTCCTGCCTAGAACAACCGTCAATGGAAACACGTTCAAAGTGCAAATATACTTTGTAAATGTGAGGAAAGATCGCTATTGTTTTGCAAAAAACTGTAATGGAAACACAGCTACTAATGTTTACTAGAGCAGAAAACATAAATGGATAAATTCAGTTTTATTTACCTTTGTTTTCAGCTGCTGTAAGGCACTTTGTAAGAATGTTATCTGAGCGACTTACTGTAGCTATGTAACTGAAATGCATTTTCCTACTTATATTTCTAACTGTATCAGGGACAGAATTATAATTCAAATATGTTTGAAATACACGTTAACACTTAATTGCTGCTTTTAGCTGCTTTTCCATTAGTTTTTCGCAAAACAATATCGATATTCCTCATATTTCCTTTCCAATGGAAAGTTTCCATTGATGGTTGTTCTAAGCAGGAGCATCGTAACTCTCGTGAAATATAATCCCACAACATTTCACTGCTGTCACCTTCGGAGCTTCAGATCACTTGACCGCAGTATCACCCTGATATTAGAGTGAATGAATTGGTTAATTATCTCGTCAGTAAAACGAACTCTTTAAAGACACTAACATGTAAAACAAACCACTTGTCTCACATTATAAGGGTCTGTACATGTGGTCCCTACGTTGTCAGGTCAAAATATTAAATGTAAACAAATTATAAGCAGCCAATGGTTGTCATGGTTACAGTGACTGCCGCTGTCATTTTCACTCCAAGAGAAGTGATCATGTGACTATCTAGATAATTGCTGAAAAAGTGTTTCCATTTTTCTTCTGCCATATATTAGAATATCGAAACGTCTGAAAAACCACCTCATGAAAGTGTGCAAACTTTTTATTGATGTTTGAGTGTTTTTTTTTTTTCCCGAAATTCAGGTGTTTTTATAGTGATATTTACATTTTGCGAATTTCCAAGGGTAATGGAAACGCAGCTGATCAGCAGTAACACTGACTCTGGCTGTTGTTTTCCTCTGAACACTATATTATTTATTTCTGAACCACAAATAAATGACAACAACAATAAATGAAAACAAATCAATTCTACAACCGTCACTGAACATTAGCTTCTTATTGCTTCATGGCTGACTGACTGGAATAATTCCACTAGGAACAAAATGAAACCTGTGTAAAATCAATTCCAAATGGATGACAGGTGGACAGAGACAGAGCTGGTACCTGGCTGAGGACTTCCTGTTTCTGTGACACGTAGCGTGTTAGAAAGAAAGAAAAGACCAGAAGACAAACAACATTTTCAGGGATGATTCCACAGAACATAAAACAACTGTCAACAACTGCTCCATTAACATGTTTAATCAGGTGAATCTGCTGAAGAGTCGAACAATGAACAAAATAAATCATCTGAACAAATGTGTTTAATGAACTTTTAATGAGTGTTTGGCTTCTTACACGAGAAACAGCTGTGTCCATCTTTGTGTAAACATGATAATGTGTTTGATCAGGTCACAGTTACTCAGTTTAGTGGATATGGACTGAAAATTTAGGGGGGAAATGGTCACAATTGAAATAAAAAAATCATCATTATGAGATTTTTTTTTTTTAAGCAAAAATATGAGATAAGAAATGCATAATTATGAGAAAACGAGTCAAAATGATCAGGTCAAAAGTCACAATGATGAGATAAAAGCCTATAATTATAATATATAGTCACAGTTTCTCTCCTCCACTAATTTTCCTTCTGAAGTGACTTTTTTCATACTTTACATCTGTTTAGTTTAAAAAAGAAACAAGTCTATTGTGAGAATGTAAAGAGTATAAAGTACAGATATTTATATAAATGTAAGGAGTATAAAGTACATATATTTATATAAATGTAAGGAGTATAAAGTACATATATTTCTATAAATATAAGGAGTATAAAGTACATATATTTATATAAATGTAAGGAGTATAAAGTACATATATTTCTATAAATATAAGGAGTATAAGGTACATATATTTCTTTAAATGTAAGGAGTATAAAGTACATATATTTATACAAATGTAAGGAGTATAAAGTACATATATTTATATAAATATAAGGAGTATAAAGTACATATAGTTATATAAATATAAGGAGTATAAAGTACATATATTTATACAAATGTAAGGAGTATAAAGTACATATATTTATATAAATATAAGGAGTATAAAGTACATATAGTTATATAAATATAAGGAGTATAAAGTACATATATTTATACAAATGTAAGGAGTATAAAGTACATATATTTATATAAATATAAGGAGTATAAAGTACATATATTTATATAAATATAAGGAGTATAAAGTACATATAGTTATATAAATATAAGGAGTATAAAGTACAGATATTTATATAAATATAAGGAGTATAAAGTAAATGGTAAATGTTCTGCATTTATATAGTTCTTTACATTAGCCTTACATTCACCCATTCACACACACTCATACACCAGTATGTTTTTAAGGTTCTTGTCAGTCCTACTCGGAGAATAAGTCATGGTTCAGTGTCGAGCAATGAACAAAACAAATCATCTGAACAAATGTGTTTAATGAACTTTTAATGAGTGTCGGCGTCTTACACTGGAAGCAGCTGTGTGTCCATCTTTGTGTTATGTAATGTCGTATAAACGTACCTCCTCTGGATTGTATTTGGCCAACACACCGTCTCCATGGAACTCCTGCAACACATCCTTCAGCTTCTTAGTCGAGTCTGAAGAAGAAAAGCATTTGAACATGTCACTGCGCTCTTAGTTGTACTTGACTGTTTATGTAAGTGACAATTGGCTTCTTTTCCCATCAAGTAAACATTTAATGATCCATTGAGTCTGTATTACAGGACGTGATTAAACAACCTTGTAACTGTAAATTATAGTCTGCTTTAAATACTACAAAGCAATGAAGACAAATCTGGAATAAATGGTCATGGAAGCAGCAGTTGTATTTAAATTTTTACTTCAGCACATCCAAACTCTGAACCCTGTCGATCCGTATTTTGTAATAAATGTCCAAAATGTCAAAACTTTTTCATTTCATTTTGTAATGAACTACCACAACATGTTTTGTAATAAATGTTCCTGCATTTCTATTTCCAAAATATATTTAAAATATTTTAGTGTTTTCTCATATATTTCAAATTGTCCATTTTGTCTAATATGTCTAATTACCAGCCACACCATAAACCACTCGGAATGTTTCCCAAACAGCTCCTTGACTTTTAATGCCACACCACTAAAACACCCTGCTGCTGCAACATGTAAAAACTTCTACATAATGCAGTAAAATTTATTACAAAATGAAATGAAAAAGTTATTACATTTTGGATGTTTATGACAAAATGCAGCTCAACAAACCCTGAATGAGTGGGACAGTATATGTGGCTTAGACCATAGTGTCACTGTAAAAAATACCTTACACTACTGACCATGGACTGTTGGAAAGAACTTCAGTGGTTTCCAACATGTATGTTTGAAGAAGAGAGGTGGTCAAAGTACTCACACTCTGTACTTAAATAGAAGTACAGCTATACTTGTGTCGCTAAAAAATACTCTGATAAAAGTAGAAGATTCAACTCATTTACTGTAGTAAAAGTAAAAAAGTACAACTTCTCAATTGTAATAAAGTAAAAGGTAAAACTGCATGTTTTACCATGAATGAAATGATACTTATTTAAGTAAGAAAAAGTAGAAAAATGTAAATATAAACAAATAAATACATACACACATACATACATACACACACACACATACACACACATACATAGCCTACATACATACATACATACACATACACACACACACATACACACACACGGGACCTAAGCCAGGGTTCAGTGTCTTGCCCAAGGACACTTCGAGCCAGAGCACGAACCGCCAACTTCTTGGTCATTGAGCGAACCACTCTACCAACTGAGCCACAGCCGCCTGACTGGTTGAGGGGTGTGAGGAGACTGGCTCAGGCTTTTTTTTAAATTCTGAATTATATATATGGAATAAAATAATTTTATGAATTAAAGCCATTCATAAAATAACTATTCTAGCCTACACAGTAAATTTTGCAGTGTTAAATCAACACTTAGAGAGTTTATTTAACTTCTTCTAGAGTGTATTATGTCCCATTGTCTCCAAATTAACACTGCAAAATCTACAGTGTAGCCGAACTATCCCTATTCATTTCATGTATGGGTCTAGGAACACTTCATAGTCAAGGGAGGTGGGGCTAAAACAGGGGTCCCCAAACTTTTTCCTGTGAGGGTCACATAACTTTTCCTTCTCTGATGAGGGTCAGTTTGTAACAGAAAAAGTGTGATGATTGCATGAGTGGATAAATGTAAAAATGTATTGTTTTCCAGAAAGTCACAATCAAATAACTTTCTCTGGGTTCTTCACAGAACAAAAGTCCATTGAACATAAAGTTCTTGGTCTTAACAGGTCCAAGTTCAGCTTAGTTTTCAGAGCAGAATCTGTGATTTAAATGACTCATATGAGTGTCTGTTAAAGTTCTTGTGTTAAACTAGTCACTAACTAATAGTTAAGAATGAAAATAGTTCAAAACTAAGGAACATTTTATTGCAAAAGTCCAACTTTATTATCAAATACAAATACAAATATATGAAAAAAATATCAAAATGCTCTCTGGTATTGTTCAGGGGAGCGGACCAAATGAGGAGGTGGACCGCATCTGGCCCGTGGGCCGTCGTTTGGGGACCGCTGGGCTAAAAGGTTGTCTTTTAAATCCGCTGTGTGACAAATCACAATCCGAATCACAAAAGCTTTTATTTCCACGTAGGTTCCCCCACGAGGAATTTGTTTTGGCATCTGGTGCAGCAGGTGAACATACAATAATGGGACATAATAAGAAACAGAGACACCGTATACATAGTAAACATATATATCTGTATATACAGCAGAATGGTGGAGGGTATACAGCATCTATGCATCTCTACTAAAGACCAACGTTTATATGAATCCTCAACACAGGGGTAGATACACAGGACTGTAGTTTTAGCACTGAAGCACACATCTGAACTCAGATTATGTGTGATAAGTGTTGAGGCCAGAGGCTGCTCATGAATCCAACAGTTAAATCAATTCACTGCCTTGCAGATGGTAGGGTTAATGTTTCAGCAGTTCATTCGAAATAACATTTTCTCATTACCACAGGTTGATATCAAACTGCAGAGTGTGTCAACAACAACTGTCTATTTCATTAGTCTGATAAATCATACTGTTTGTTTCTTCATTGTCCACAAATATCAACAAACTACAGTCAAACTACAGTTGTTCTTTGTAAAACATTTGTGATATTTTTATATATGAAATTAAAGCTGCAGCTCTTAATTATTTTTGCAATTGATGAATCTATTAATTGATTATTACCCCACCCCCAAAGGTGAGAGGGGTATTGTTTTTGGTTCGTTGTGTCTGTTACACAAAAACTATTGGACCAATCTCCATGAAATTGTCAGAAAGGTGTGAGGTGATCCAGAATAGATCACATTCAATGTTGGTGAATGTAGGTCAAAGTTCACAGTCACCAAAATGTGTTTTCACAATGATATGAAATAGGGCAAGTCAGGTCAAATGTGTGTGAGGGGGGGCGGGGTTTGTTGTGCCTGCTTTTCATTAAACTGTAGAAAGAATGGGCTAACAATAGTAAACATTTGAAACAGACATTTCTGAAAATGACAAAAAACTTGAACTTTATTCCAGTTCCAGCTGAAACAACAACCACAACAAGTATCTTGTCTCGTCATCTGAACCCGATTTATCCTCACTAGGGTCACAGGGGTCACTAGGGTCACAGGGGTCACCGGGGGCCTAATCCAGCTACAGTGGGTGAAGGCGGGGTCAGAGGTCACCCTGTATGAGTCTCCAGTTCATCTCAGGGCTGAACATATATAGACAAACAATCACTGTCACATTCACACCTATGGACAATTTAGATTAACCAAATAACCTATCAGTGTGTTTGGATGGTGGGAGGAAACTGAAGAAAACCCATGCAGATACGAGGATAACATGTAAACTCCACACAGAAAGGTCTGGTGTGGGAATAGAACAGGGGTCCTTCTTCCACAACAAGTATTTTAAAGGTGTCATTCTGCTGAAAACCACTTTTCCACGCTCCTTTTGGAATCTGATTGGTCACCAAGTTACCAACACATGTTGCGTTTGCTGCATGGCGTGTCCCCTCCACTGGCTGTGTTTAACATTCATAGAAAACAACACAGAGAAATGAGCCACTCAGAAAAGACTGTTCACTACATGTCACAAGGACATTGGCGTCACCGACGTGGGGTTCAATCTGTCCCCCATTGCAGCGAATCTGAAGTAGCATTAGCATTAGCGTAGCTGCTGCACAAACTTGAAAAAAATGGCGGACCAAACTGGTTCATGTGCTCTCTGTGGAAATAAAGTGTTTTTTCCCTGCACGTTTCCAATACAAGCAACCACACGAAACCTAGCTGGATGCTACTCTCCATGGTAAACACACACAAAGTGAGAGGGAGAGAAGCGGTGGTTCCTTCACACATCCTGAGCCAATCAGAGACGCCTCATCACTGCGTCATGGACATGTATGAGGAAGTACCGGTAAACTGTGTTGTTCGACCTCAAATCATTTTTCTACCGTGAAAAAAAAACCAGCTGGAAACAAAACAACCCGGAAGTTTGTTTAAATAGAACCAACACACAATGTATTCAATAAGAATGGAGAACACAGTATTATTAATGAAATAACCATGGAATGATTCCGTTAAAGTAAAAGAACATATGGAACATTCTACTGAATTGGTTCAAATTCAGACTTCTGTTGGACGTCTGTCCTGAATGACCGACGACCTGTAGTAAAACTCTGTCTTTAGTCGTTTGGAAATAGAGGTAATGCTTGAATACCCTGTGAGATGCTAATAATCTAATGAAAAATGGAGAAAATATAAGTACAATATTTGAATGGCTGTTTTATTGTTGCGCTATTGTTATAATTTTATTCTATTTTATAATATTATATGATTAAATTAAAATATATAATTAAAATATAATTTCATTGTTATAATGTATTTTGAATACGCAACAAACAAAACAATCCCACTGACCCCCCCTCAACACACACACACACACACACACACACACACACACACACACACACACACTATTGTTTCAATATTAACCTTTTGCATAAAATGTTAATGGCTATTACAGTTCTGAAGGTGAATGAATAATGAGTCACTAATGTCAAGCACTTTGCGTGGTCAGAAAAATGCTCTATAAATCCAATCCATTATAAAGAACATAAGAACATGTGGTAAACATGTAATGTCTGAAGCAGATACTTAAACAAATTGTAGAGCGGTGTTACTGCTGTATATAAATGTGAATAAAAAGAGGAATGTGTCTGGCAACAAAATTATTCCAACCTTATCGGCACCAGTGTGTTTTAATGATCCAAAACACTCCAGCTCAAACTGTCCTGGACGTCGACCCTGAGTCTGACACCCTTGATATTCATGAAACAAAACCATCATGGACCACTCACTACCACATTGTTGAAATATTACAGATTTTTAGTTACAATAATGATTCCACTATTGTAATCAGACAGAAGTGTGAAGTACTCACATTCTGTACTCTAGTAAAAGTAGAAGTACTGAATCAACTCCTTTATTGAAGTAAAAGTAAAAAAAATAAACATTCTCTTCTCAATTGTAATGAAGTACAAAAGTAAAACTGCATTTTTTTGTCATGTCATATAACAATAAATAAACTCTCAGTTTCTCTCCTCCACTGATTTTCCCTCTGAAGTGACTTATTTTTCGTACCGTTACATCTGTTTAGTTTGAAAAAGTAATGAGTCTATTGTGACAATCTAAAGAGTATAAAGTACATGCATTGATCTCAAACAATGTTGACACCCTCTATGTGGTGTTAAACAATAAGAACAAATGCAGACAAAAAAAAAATAAAATAAAGTACAGATATTTATATAAATGTAAAGAGTATAAAGTACAGATATTTATATAAATGTAAGGAGTATAAAGTACAGATATTTATATAAATGTAAGGAGTATAAAGTACAGATATTTATATAAATGTAAAGAGTATAAAGTACAGATATTTATATAAATGTGAGGAGTATAAAGTACAGATATTTATATAAATGTAAAGAGTATAAAGTCAAAAGTCATAAAGTCAAAAGTTGCCAGAAAAATTAATACTCAAGTAAAGTACAGGTACATAAAAAAATCGACTTAAATACAGTAGCAAAGTACTTTTATTTAGTTACTTTCCACCTCTATAATCAGAAGACAAGACATATTATACTATTATACATGTTAATGACTTCGAAACAGAAGCACAAAAATACTGAGCTTCTTCCCTGTGCCTCCCTGCGACACTAAACAAACAAGCAAATTTATTACGTAAACAACAAGTACAATTACTCAGAACTCTGGAGCCCAACTCAGCACTGATATGAACGCTCCCTTTAATGAGGTGTTGGGGAGAGATAGAGTAGGAGGAGAGATGAGGAGAGAGGCGAGGAGTGAAGGTGAGGTCATGTGATGCCCATTGTTACAGCCTGGAGAATAGGATATTTTATAACCTCTGGCTGCTCAGTGCACAAAGACTTACTTAAAGCCTATTGAAATACAATTATCCAAATCCATCTAGCGTGCACACACACATTTTCAAGCTCACTAAGTAGTTTGCTCCATGCTCTGCCTTTTATTCCCTCCTGCTCTTTATTCTAAGCTACTGTCAAGCCACCCATCTCTGAAACATTATCTTGTACAATTCAAAAGACTTGTTAAACCACGCACTAAACAAATATTTGCACTGCGTGAAATCAACAACCACAGTCTGATGGGCTGTTGAATATACACTAAAACAGCAGACCAACTGGAAATTAAATAAATATATAACGAAATAATTCATTAAATATGTCATTAATTAAGGGCTGTGTGTTCTCCCCATGACTGTGTGGGTTTTGTCTGGGTTCTCCAGGTTCCTCCCACAGACATGCACTGATAGGTTCATTGGTTAATCTATGACCTCGTCCACATGGCAATGTTTTTGACTGAATCCGTTAAAGTATTTTATCATTTCAGCCTCGTCCACTCGACACCAGCGGTTTGCATACCCCAAAAATATATTTTTTGAGAGAGAATGGCAACCCAATCAAAGCCCGATGGGCCCCGTCAGAACCTGACAAGATCGGTTGGTTTCAGACAAAAATGTAGAATAAATGCTCGGACTCAGAGCAAACAGTGCAAATGGGCTCATGTGCTCCTTGCAGCGCTGAGGCGCTGTGTATAAGTTCAGGATGCTGTTTTCAGTTGGTAGTTTAAACCACATAAACTTTCCACACACACAAAATCCTATGTATGTAATAGGTCTATCCTTTGAAAATAGTGTGATTTGAATAGTTTCAGGCTTCCATCAGGCTCAGACACAAATATTTGAATTCACATCAGGCTCGGGTCAGTTTCGAGAAGCAATGTTGGATGTGGACTAGGCTCGGACAGAAAAAAATTACCTGAGCCAGACTCTATTCCAGAGTGGAAAAATCTGGCAACGTGGCTGTTGTCATCTGGACGAGTTAAATGGATCTGTTGTCTATTTCACAACCACATTACCAGAACAAATACCAGCTTTATGCACAACATTCATTCATAAACAAGACCATCATAGCCTACACCAGAGTAGTGGTAATAGCAGAGCTGTCATCATGGTGGACACCAGAGTAGTGGTAGGAGCAGATCTGTCATCATGGTGGACACCAGAGTAGTGGTAGTTGCAGAGCTGTCATCATGGTGGACACCAGAGTAGTGGTAGTTGCAGAGCTGTCATCATGGTGGACACCAGAGTAGTGGTAGTAGCAGAGCTGTCATCATGGTGGACACCAGAGTAGTGGTAGTAGCAGAGCTGTCATCATGGTGGACACCAGAGTAGTGGTAGTAGCAGAGCTGTCATCATGGTGGACACCAGAGTAGTGGTAGTAGCAGAGCTGTCATCATGGTGGACACCAGAGTAGCGGTAGTAGCAGAGCGTTCATCATGGTGGACACCAGAGTAGTGGTAATAGCAGAGCTTCAGTCACTGCTCAGTTGACTGATGTTATTGAAGGAAAATCTCCTGATGTTAAACCAACCAGACGAGCAGCAGTGACGCCTACTCACACCGTCTTCTA
Organism: Siphamia tubifer; assembly: GCA_020466265.1. Classification (NCBI taxonomy): domain Eukaryota; kingdom Metazoa; phylum Chordata; class Actinopteri; order Kurtiformes; family Apogonidae; genus Siphamia; species Siphamia tubifer. The sequence continues at coordinate 12,072,060 of CM035798.1, read as the reverse complement.
TTGTTCAATTTCAATTCAATTAAATTTTATTTATAAAGCTCTAAATCACAACAAAGTCGTCTCACAGGGCTTTACAAAAACACAATCAACTACAGGCGTAGCATGTTTATTGCATCATTTTCAGCAAGCGTTTCGTTGCCATGTTACATGATATTTTACTGATCCATTCTGTGTGGGCGCAATATATTTTTTTACCTGGTACAAAAAATACCTTGTTGCGTTGCCATGTTGGCATAACCTATATTACCTAGAGGTGTGAATGTGAGAGTGGCCCTGCAATGAACTGGAGACTCATACAGGGTGAACCGCCCCCACCCCCGTGACCCTAGTGAGCATAAAGCTGGTTCAGAAAATAATATGAGATGTCATTAATTAATTAAAATTGGAATTAAATACATAAATGTCTCATTAAAGGTGGGGTGGGAGATCTTTTATTGGAACATTTTTACCATATTGCTTGAAAACCTCTTCATGATCCCATAGCTCGTACTGAAATAGAATGTTTGCCAAAAAAAAAACCAAAATGTTTTAGTTCTGTTTAGAGGGTGCAACCAGAGGGCAACTCCGGCCAATCATTGTACTGATCATCTTTACAATGACTGATTTGCTGATACGTTCATCAAATATCAGTCCACCCCCTATCCCTTTCCAAAAATATTTGTGGGACTTTGAGGGTTAAACATACTTTGTCTAATACTGGAGAATGACTCTGTAATACAGTGAACTGCTACATCTCCACATTAGGACCCATGAGTTAAAACAGCCCATCCCTGCATTCCTTATTCTACCATTTATCTTTATCAAAACAACTTATTGTGACTCGCTTTTAGTACCTTGAGAGTATATCCAAAAATAGATATGGGTGGTGCCCAACATCCCACAGTTTGCCTGCCATTTACCGGCATATTCTCCGTCCCTGGTATCATTTCAAATGATGAAATGTGTCAACATCTTTGAGGGTAACATAAACTCCAGGTATCCAGAGCACAGTCTGCTGAGCAAGGGAGCCATGTGTTGGCTTTGACAATTAATCATTCAGAGCTTCAATTGCGCCACACAATTGCACGCTTTAGCATATGTGCTTCTAAGCATAAGGATCAGGGCGGCTGTGGCTCAGTTGGTAGAGTGGGTTGACCAATGACTGAGAAGTTGGCAGTTCGTGTCCCGGCTCTGGCTGTCCACATGTCAAAGTGTCCTTGGGAAAGACACTTAACCCTCACTTAGTCTCCCAGTAGGACTGACCTTAGACCTTAAAAACCTACTGGTGTATGTGTGAATGGGTGAATGTGAAGATAATGCAAAGCGCTTTGAGCACCATGGAAGTGGAAAAACACTATATAAGTGGAGAACATTTACCAGTCATTTGGCAGTTGGAGAGGAAAACCAAGTATTAAAAAAAACACAATATGTGCTTTCAGTCATTTTTTAAATATGAAAACCTGATCAATTTAGTCTTCATATGTGAACATTTTCCATAACTCTGTTGTTAAAGTCAGACATGAGCCTTTGACACTAATGATCTGGTCAATGTATTTAAACCAGGGGTGGAAGTAGAGTGGGTAGATCACATGGCATTACAAATATACAAGTTATATCACATCATTGTTACCATTCCTGACAAAATTCAAACCCCTGTTTCCTGCGAAGTCAGTAGTGTTAGCCTCTGAGCTACCCAGTTAACCTACCAGTGGGGGTATCACTGGTTTCGATGGTCTTGTGTGACATTGCATTTCTAAGAAAGGTCTTTACAGAATATGTCGTTTAAGCCTGTGGGTGAGGTGTAGGTGCCAATTTTAATGCCCATAGGCTCTCGTGTCTCTTGATCAACTGACATGGACCATTTAGCTCCGTTCTGGGATGTCCTCTAGATCAGTGGTCCACAACCCCAGGGCCGTGGACCGGTACCGGTCCGTGAATCAATTGGTACCGGGCCGCCGGCTGCCTAATAATTACTTAATTAATATTTTGTCTTGTATTTATTATCCGAGTCTGAACAATCTTTTATTTTGAAAAATGACCGGATTCTGTCGGTTACATCAATAGCTGTGTTTCCATTACTCTTGAAAATTCACAAATTGTATATATCACAATAAAAAACTCGTAATGGAAACACTTGAATTTCGAAAAAAAACTGTCAAATATCAAAAAATAGTTTTCACACTTTCATGTGGTGGTTTTTCAGACGTTTTGATATTGTAATGTATTGCAAAAGCACAATGGAAACACTTTTTCCGCAATATATGTCACAGGATGTGACTACATAGTCACATGATCACTTCTCTCAGAGTGAAAATGACAGCCTGTAACCATAACAACCATTGGCTGCTTATAATTTGTTGTTAAGTGCCGAGTATATTTACACTTAATATTTCGGTCTGACAATGTTGGCACCACATGTACAGACCCTTATAATGTGAGACAGGTGGTTTGTTTTACATGTTAGTGTCTTTAAAGAGTTCTCTCTAACTGACGAGAGAATTAGCCGATTCATTCATTCGAATATCAGGGTGATATTGCGGTCAAGTGACCTAAAGCTCCGAAGGTGACAGTAGTGAAATGTTGTGGAATGATATTTCACCAGAATTACGACACTCCTGCCTAGAACAACCGTCAATAGAAACACATTCAAAGCGCAAATGTACTTTGTCGAAATTTTAGGAATATTGTTATTGTTTTACGAAAAACTGTAATGGAAACACAGTCACTTGAATGCCAAAAATGTAACCCACATGTTAGCAAAATCAGTAAAAAAAAAAAACAGATGTCTTTGGAAAGTTTGTTTTCGAAGAGGAAAAGGCTGCTAAAGAGACGGAAGAAGAACCTCCAACTTCCAAGAAAAGGAAAGATTTTAACAGACAATACCAGGGGATGTACTTGAACTATGGATTTATCGTGACAGGTTATTCCCACAGACCAACCCCTCCCAGTCCATGGTAAAATTGTGAAACGTTGACCAGTCCGCGGTAATAAATTGTTGGGGACCACTGCTCTAGGTCCTGTAGAGGAGGTGGGTAGAAGGAGGCTGACAGCCAAACCGTCCTCCATCATAGTCAGAGCCTCCCACCCCCTCAAACACACACTGACTGCACTAAGGAGCTCCATTAGTGACAGACTAAGACACCCCCAGTGTGTGAAGGAAAGGTATGGCAGGTCCTTCTTTCCTGCAGCAGAAACACAAACACAAACTGCAACAAATAACCTGCAATAAACAGTGCAATTAATTAATCCTATGTGCAATAGTGTAAATAGTGTGAATAGAAATTTAATTTATCATTTATGTTGCTGTGCTGCTCTTGTGTGCTGTTCTATTATGTGCTACTGTAAACCTGGAATTTTCTCCTAGTGGGACTAATAGAGGAATATCTTATTTTATCTTTATAACGATTGTATATATGGTAAGAGGTCTCCTTCAAGTGTACACTTTTGCACCCCAAGCAGAAAACATGTCAGTTGACTGCTCACAAAACAACCAAAAACATTTTTTAAGTACTGAATGCAGGTTATAAACATCTGTATCATCTATAGCTTGTTTATTTAAACATTTATGTCTTTGCAAAATTATTTGATGCTAGTGGGAAGTTGTCAGCTGGCTGACTGCTACCTGTCTGTGCTTTGTTTGTTAGCTGTCCAGGACCTGCTAACAGCGTTTGGTCATTAGCTAGCTGCAGCAGGGTGTCTTGCTACAAACTTGCTGCCTGGTGCTAGTGCTGCTCAGTTCATAATCAAAGGTGTTAAGAAGCATCCTTCTATGGTCAGACCTCCATCACCCAAATACACTCATTTGGCTTGAATCCAAAGTGTTCCCACATGTCAGCTGTTGCTTTCACCCTAGAACATATTCCATTGTTATTTCCTCTAAAATCACATTTCCACAACATGGAATTGACTCGGCTTGGCTCGGCTCAGGTACCACGTACTTCCCCTCTACTCCTCATGGGCCCATATACTGCCTCCTGGTGCACCAGTGCCCCACCTCCACACACACAGTGACTGACAGGAGGATGTCCCGCCTCCACACACACAGAGTGATTGACAGGAGGATGTCCCGCCTCCACACACACAGTGATTGACAGATGGATGTCCCGCCTCCACACACACAGAGTGATTGACAGGAGGATGTCCCGCCTCCACACACACAGAGTGATTGACAGGAGGGTTCTCATTACACTAAGGACAGTTCCTTAGGAAACAGTTGTAATGGATACAGTGAAGTTAACTCACTGTCCAGTGTCTTTTTAAACACATAATTATCGAGCCCAGTAAACTTATCAAGCCCTTTATCAATTATCTTGCATTTAATTGATTTAATGGTTATCATGACAGTCCTAATCAGGGGTGCCATCTGTAAAATGTTCTCTGTGGAATTCACACACTTGCAAACACTTGTGCACAAAATGGCAGGATCTCCTTTTCCACAGTGAGACTTCAGTGGGTGTGGAACTTACACTGGGTGTACTCCTGTAGCAGGGCGAATTCAGCTGGGGTCAGCGTGATCCATTTGTCCAGGCCGCTCATGTCTGCACTTCCTTCACTCTTCAGCCACCGAGCATCCCTTTACCAACAAGTCACCTGAGGGGACGCGTCAACACTAAAAGAAAAAAAAAAGGAATACATCCCATGAATCCATCATAGCTGCAGGTCTTAGAATAATCACGGAGCAACTGAAATGAAATGATAAAATCAGATGACTTGATGTCTTGATACCAAGACAATTTTGCCCCCAAATGTCAGATCAATACAGATATATTAAAAGTGACTCTATCTGTCTCTGGGCCATTGGCATTTTGGAGATATCACATTTCATTGTTTTGTCCTTGTGTGCTTCTTTTTCTGCATATGTCACCTCAGTGCACCACAAAAACATTATCTCCTGCTCCAGTGCCTTCTGACTAACATGTTTAATTAGTGTAATAGGAGTCAGTCTATATGTATAGAGTGAGTTATGTCAACTCCTCAGTAGTTTAAAGTTATTAAATTATATCTTCATGTAATTGTAATGAACAATGTAACAGAAATGATATTGTAGCAATGACTATAAAAAAAGCCTAAATTAGCCTGTAGTTTAGGACCACAAATGATTTGTTTAGACAAAGAAGGTGTGTGTTTTCATGTCAGTCTCCAATAACACCAGGAAAAGTTCATGTATTTGTCACAAGAACAATAACAGAAATGTCAACTCCCATAAATTTGGAGGAATCGACAAGTCACCTGTTATTCTTTCTCTTCCCCTCTCTCTCTCTCTCTCTCTCTCAGAACGTAAACACAGAACAGTCAGACCTAAACAAGACATGAAAAAAAAAAAAACGGCACAGCCAATCCGAAGAGGCATCCGCTAGCTAACCTGAGTGATATGAGCAGCAGCGCAGACAACACGCATTAAGACAACGCGCTCTTTCTTTTTCCAAACATAATGTGGACAGTGTGGTGCCGCTGCTTTAAACTTTTTGCACTTAATATAAAAAGTGAAGATGCATGACAGATGTCTGGAAAGCTCAGTGTTGGAGCTGTGGGTCCAGACAAAATATGGACGTATGTTCACCCTACTGATATTGTTCAGTTAAATTTCACAGAAAACTATTTTCTAACGTTAGCCTTTGTTTTATTGGTGATAAAATGTTGATGCTTGTGTCTTGTTAGTGGATATTGTTACGTTTCAGTCAACTTTAATACAAGTTGCTCATTGCTGGACAGATGTGTGTTAGTGTTTTGTTTTGTTTTTTTTTTGGGGGGGGGGGGGGGTTCACTGTGTGTCTGTGTTGTTCCTCCACTGACAATGTGATGTCGATTCAACTTCAACTTTATTGACGGATAAGTCGACTTGAAAAACACCTAAGTCGCTAATGCCCTATATTTGTTACTATTTGCTGTGTTGATAAAGAGCCTCTAGATTTGTCTGAAAAGTCACTAAATAAACCAACAAGGGGGTTCATTTTCAACACGTTAAAGGGAAACTAGATAGGATTCTACCATTTTGATTAGTCTTCACTGGTTTTCTTGCATTTTTCTGAGCAGAGCTCCTCCTACAGTTTTGCAGTTCATGGCCACCCTGCAGTGGCTCAGTTGGTAGAGTGGGTCATCCAAAAAGGGTTGGCGGTTTGTGTTGAAGTGTCCTTGGGCAAGACACTGAACTCTGACCTAGGCTCCCAGTAGGACTGACAGAACCTTAGAAACCTACTGGTGTATGTGAGGCTAATGTAAAGTGCTATATAAGTGCAGAACATTTACTATTCTTACTGTTAAAGTCTAAAATCCAAGCTCCCCCATGTTTCATTTAAGTTTAATCAAAGTGCTAGAGACTAACACAATGACTTGCACATCATTTGACTTGTCCTGTAAATTATTGTACATTTAACTGTATGTTGTGTGTTCTATTTTATGCTGCCTCTTGGTCAGGACTCCTTTAGAAAAAACGTTTTTAATCTTGCTGGGATATTTTCTCATGCTTAAATAAAGGTTAAATTACAAATTAAACCCTTAGAGTCCTTGGCCTGTTTTGGACATTTTTGAATACTTTTAATTTTGCCTTCATACCTCTCAGTCTTTATCTTTTTTCTTTACAGCACAACCTCACTTCTGTAACTGTACAGTTTTCTTCATTTGACATACTCTATACTAAGCCTAAAATCAAATGAAAAACATGACATTTGAATCAGAATTATTATTATTAATTTTTTTTTTCACCCAAAACATTTGAACAATTTTCCAAACTCAAAATAACATATATTTTAAAATTAGCGAAGAACAAAGTTATTTACTACAATTTAAACTAGAAAAGTACTCTGATAGTACAAACCTCCCCCCTGTGAATGAAGAGAGGTCCGCCATGGAGGTTATGTTTTTGCCAGAGTTTGTTTGTGTGTCTGTCTGTCTGTCTGTTAGTTAGCAAGATAACTATATAAGTGCAGTCCATAACTCAAAAAGTTATGGACAGATCTTAATGAAAATTTGATGACATGTTGGGGGTATCACAAGGAACAAATGATTAGATTTTTGTGATGATCCAGAAGAGACCCTGGAGGGTTGTTAGGTGGTTCTGATATAAATGGACATGTTGTAATTTTCAGACATGTCCACCCTGTTTGTCCAAATATAAGCACTTCCTGCTCTTAAATGCTAACATAGCGATGGCTATATGACAAACTATTAGCAATAACACAAACCAATGGGAGATCACAAAGTCCCTCCATCCACACATTATATACAGTCTATGGAAATATATAGATTATATATAAAAACTGTTCATTTTGTGTTTATTAATAATTAACCCAAATCAAGATGTTTTCCTAATGCTAACCATGGTATTTCTTTTGCCTAATATACACCCACCTTCTACCTATTAGGCAGTTGTTCTCAAATTCTGTCCTCGTGGCCCAGTGTCCTGCATGGTTTTCGAAATCTTCTTTTTTAAAATTAAAAATTCTTTAAAAATAAATAAATAATAATAAAATAAAATGAAATAAATGAATGAATAAAAATACATTACAAATTTTATTAAAAAAAAAAAAAATAAATAAATAAATAATATATATATATATATATATATATATATATATTTTTTTTTTTTTTTTAATTTAATAAAAAAATTACATAATAAAATAAAAATAATAGTAGTAATAATAATAATAATAGTAAAAAAAATAAAGATAACCCCCAAAAATTCTAAAACATTAAAAAAAATTACATTTTATTTTTTCTAATAAATTTATGACTTTATAATATTGATAGCCAGCTAACGTTACGCAGCATATCAGCTTAATTGTCCATTGTGCCCACTAAGCTAATTTATAATATAGCATTAAGCTCGTGTTAAGTTCGTGTATATATATATATATATATATATATATATATATATATATATATATATATACATATATATATGTCAGGATATATGTCAGGATATATGTCAGGATTCTGAAGAGCAAATACATCATTGAAGTAGGTGTGATAAAAGAGGGAAATATCTAAAACATGCAGGACACTGGGCCATGAAGACCTCTGCTATAAGGACAGATGACACACCAAATAATTCACACATCCCTCAGTGAGAAATTACATTTTCAGAGCAGCTTTTGTACCAAATATAGTACAGGCAGCAAATGACAAACGCAATGGATTCTCGTCTCAGTCTAATGTGTGAACATCATTTCAATGAGGCAGGGTTGCAGTGTCATTCTAGCAGCAGTGTGGGTGTGTTCATGTTATCGCCAGTGAAGCATCTGCAGTCTGCCCCACTTCCAAAGAACAACTGTGGATCAACAGGTGGGTGTGTTCATCCATGTAGAGCAGACCCACACTGTGTGTGTGTACATAATTCACATTCATTTGCTAGCACAAATACGTTTCTACACATACCGTACATTGCACACACTGTGAGATGAATCTGGCAGTAAAGCAATAATTGAGCTCAAAAGCCTGTTTAAATGATTCACAGAACACCATTGTTATTATATGGACTCTAAAGTGGAGTGACAGCAGCCAGCACTGTTGTATTAACCCTTTAATGTCTGCATTGAAATAGAAGTAAAAACATTTAAATAAAATAAAAAATGAAGTAAATGCTGAATTAATTGCAGATAATTAATTTGACTATAGGGTATAGGCTAGATAGATGTTTTGGTATGTTGCGTATTTGTGAGAATAGGTGTTTAGGTGTTAAATGGAACCGTTTGATGTTAAGGTGTTGCAGTAAACTCTTCATAAATGTATCTTAACCCCTGAAGGCCTCAATTTAAATATAAGCGAAAACAAAAATTAAATGGAGATAATTAAATTGACTATAGCACATACAATACATGTATTGGTATGTTGCAGATTCATGACAGTAGGCGTTAAGGAGTTAAACTGAACCTTTTGTTGTTAAGGTTTTTCAGTAAACTCATCAAAATGTGTCTTAACCCCTTAGTGTCTGAATTTAGTTTAAGTTTTAAAAAAAAGAAAGAAAAGGAAATGTTAAATCAAGTAGAGATAATTACACATACAACAGATTTTTGTATGTTGCATATTTGCGACACTAAACTATACTGTTGTTGTTGAGGTTTTCAGTAATATCCTCAAAATGTGTCTTCACCCCCCTTAATGACTGAATTTCAATATAAGTTTTCAAAGAAAGAATGAAAATGCAAATTTAAATGGACATAATTAATGTGATTATTGCACATAAAATAGATAGATTTTTTTTTGTATGTTGCATATTTGCAACAGTAGGCATTAAGGGGTTAAATGGAACCTGTTGTTGTTCAGGTTTGTTCAGTAAAATCCTCATGAATGTCTGAATTTAAATATAAGTTAAAAAAGTTAATGCTAAATTAAATGTAGATAATTAATTTGAATTTTAACATGTACCGTAGAATAAATAGATATTTTGATATGTTGCATATTTGCAACAGTAGGCATTAAGGAGTTAAATTGAACCTTTTGTTATAAACGTATTTTCAGTAGTATCCTCTCAAATGCATCTTAACCGCTTAGCACCTGAATTAAATGTTTTTTTGTTTTTTTTTAAAGCTAAAAATTAATTGGAGATACTTAATTTGACTATAGCACAGATTTTTTCTTTTGGGTATGTTGCATATTTGTCACAGTAGGCGTTTGAGGGGTTAACACGCTGGGTGTGTGGGAATCAGCCTCCCTCGCATAAACTTTGATGTGCAGCTGGAGCTTGAAAACACACTCTACCGTGTCTAATCCAATCTTATCTAACACTAACACATTATTAATACTATTACTGTGTTGTATATTTTCCCTTTTTTATCATCACCTTCACTCAGTTTGGCACAAAAAAAACTGTTATGATCCAGTGGTGCAATGATGAGATGCCCCAGTGACATCTTTACCACTGATGCCATGATCCACACAGATAGTAAAAGTGGGTGCTGTGGGTGCTGTGGGTGCTGTGGGTGCTGTGGGTGGAGGTAGTGGCCGCAGCTTCACATCCAACACATCTACATGCCTGTGCTCACCTGAACGCAGAACGCTGAGGAGGCTGTTGATAGAGATGGAAGTCCTCAAAGCAGATGTTTTGAAATGATGCTCACAGTTCCATTCCTGTTGTATCCACTCCACCCCCTCCTCCTCCTCCTCCTCCTCCTGCTCCTCCTCCTCCTGTGGATTGGAGTGGGTGTTTTGTAATTAGAGTGTGTTTCTGTGCAGAGGAGGACGACGAGCAGCTCCGGTGTATGACTATGTTTGTTTTTCTCTTTAAGATGTCTGGTCAGAGCGGCATTGCTGTGGATGTGGAGTGGTAAGAGAGAGAAGAGAGAGAGAGAGAGAGCGAGAGAGAGAGAAGAGAGAGAGGGAGGGAGAGAGAGAGAGAGAGAGAGGGAGAGAGAGAGAGAGAAGAGAGAGAGGGAGGGAGAGAGAGAGAGAGAGAGAGAGCGAGAGGGAGAGAGAGAGGGAGAGAGAGAGCGAGCGAGCAGTGGAGCGTTGTTATCCACTGCTGCACTGCCTGCAATGATCAGTTTCCATACTTCCGCTTGCTCACGTCATATCCCTCCATCCCTCCCCCCTTTTTATTCGCTGTCTGCTCCTCAACCTTCACCCCTCCCACTCTTAAAAAAGAAACACCCTCAGGACCTTTGCTATCCTCATTTTATAATCTCTACCCCCCCCCCCCCCATCTTCTCCGATATCCTTTTCTTCTACTTTTTTCCCCTCCAGCGGCTGTTGCACACATTACCCCCCGTTGCGTTAGCATTCAACCCAATGCATCAGATTGTGGAGGTGAATTAGCAGCAACCTGTGGGATTGTGATAACCCAAAATGTAATGACTCCCACTAACGTAATACCTGCCAATAACATAATGATGGGTCCATCTGAAATGTAATAAAGCCAATAACATAATAACTTCCTAATTTCCATGAAGGGATCAATAAAGTACCGTGGTACCTCAATTTACAAAATCATTTTGCTCCAGAAGTAGTTTTGTAATGTGATTTTTTTCGTACGTAGAGTCACATTTTATATATAAAAGGACTGATTCATTCCAAGGCCCCTGATACTACTCCCCTAAACCCTTTAAAAGTTAACAACAGTAAAGGTTCTTCACACTGACACGGTTAGCTTGGCGCTGCTGCCGCCATGTCGCGTGGCAAGTTGCTATGCAAACAGTTCTGAGTGTGAACATTACAAACATCTACCTCTCAACTTTACAGCAGACAGCCCTGGCTTTAGTGTTCATAAGTAAGAGACAAGTACCACTGAATGGCGAGCAGAGCTCTGCACCCTTACGTCGTGGCAGCACAGACACAATGACTGGGTTTGTCGTTCGCTGCCTACGCTTCCCTGATCAGTGTGGAAACATGTTAGAACTGACGAATGAGGGTTGAAGCCAATGGGAGGGCAGTGTGGTGTTGGGAAATAGCCAATGGGTATGTACAAGTGTACAGTATATACGTACTTACATACAGTATGTAAAGTACTGTATTTAAGTTTCAGGGGTTTCGTTTCGTAACTTAAATGTTCTTTCATATTCAGAGACGAACATTTTACATAAAAAACGTTTCATAACTTTGGATTATTCGTTAGTTGGGTTTTTCGTAAATGTAGGTATTACTGTACTTTCTAATCTAACTAGGGCCCTGTTAAAACATAAGAAAGACAATTATATAATAACTGCCAATAACGTAATGATTTGGGCCCATTTGAAATGTAATAAAGTCAATAAGATAATAACTTACCAATAATGTAATAACATTTCTCTACCAATAATATCATGGTGTAAATGCAGAGGTTAACAGATTAAAATATTTCCAGTCACTGTTATGTGTTGCTACATTACTGGACAGAGGTAAGAAGAAATATGAACAGTAAAACACTAAAGTACATTCCAAATACTACTCTATTGAAGTCATCTGTGCTATATATCCCTCCCAATAACCAGCCAATAATTCTGGTCCATAACCAGAGGGGATCGGAAGGTTCGTTTGGGTTAACCCTAACAACCCCCCATGTACATGTATTCAATGAATGAATTGTTCATATTCAAATATACATCGATTCACACCTATATTTACAATATCAATTCCAAACTAATAAAAAAGTAAACTAGACTAAGAGAGGACGAGTAAGAAGAAGGGTTTATGTTTCTCTTTACACATTTTGTTCAGACTGTTTTACAGCCCAGTCCACTTAGTGTTGGTAATGTCCCCATAACTGTATGTAGCTAACCACCAAATACATTGAAGCAGAGAAGAATCAGAGGAAAGCTAGCCTTGAAAATGGGTATAAAAAAAAGGAGAAGAAAACAGAAGAAGTCTTCCCAAAATATTGGTGACATGTTAAAAAAAAACAACTAAAGTTGGTAAAGTGCTGAGTGCAGAGCTTCTATTTCTTTTGTTTACAGGTTAGCTGCTAACTGCTAACCTCTGAACGCTCACTGACTGCCTTAGCTCCACAGGAAATACTGTGTCATAATGAATCTTACCATAACCTAATGAATTTTTTTGGGCTTGTGAGAAAAGTTTTGTTTGGTAACTTTTTTGTGTCCTTCAGTGCTTCACTGTCCCTCCCTTTCACCTTTGTTAAGCATGTACGTGCAGGTGCCGCAACGCCACAGTTTCCCCTGGTCTGTCCTTTACTGTCTCCAGAGGAGACTTGACACAGAGGGTGTTCACATATGTGTTACCAGCTTCAAGTTTTTAAATAACAGAACATAAACGTGCAGTTTAGACTTCGGTTTGTATGGTGCATCTCCACCTTTTCATGAAACAGGTTTCATGCGGGCCCCCCCCCTCCAAATAAAACAAATATGCCCATTATTTTTTTTTTATTAGAAATGTTTTTTTTTAAATAATTTACTTCTTAATTAGTCATGTAATAATGTTGAGTCACTCACTTTGTAAAGCTGATGATCAATGGTAAATGGACTGTGCTTATATAGTTCTTTTCCACCGTCATGGTGCTCAAAGTGCTTTACATTAGCATCACATTCACCCATTCACACCAGTACGTTTCTAAGGTCTAAGGTCAGTCCTACTGGGGGCCTAAGTTAGGGTTCAGTGTCTTGCCCAAGGACACTTCGACATGTGGACAGCCAGAGCTGGGACGCGACCCACAAACCTCTCGGTCATTGGGCGACCCACTCTACCAACTGAGCCACAGCCGCCCATGGCTGGGCTATATCTAACTGTCACCATGCCTGCTGCTCCTAAGGCCGTAATGAATCAAATACAGTAAAGAGATGTAAAAATGAATTGGATATATGTGAGATGATCAGTCTGTAGTTTAACAGTAGCTTTTTTTTCTGCACCTGATGTTTGTGTTTTATGACAAACTGAATGCTCCCGACTAAATTATTATTGTGTCTGACTTTTAAATACTATAAAATTAACATAAATGTCTTTCTTTTGCTGTATTTATTCAGTGGGTCAGCATGTGGCGGGTCAGCTACCAACAGCTAGTAGCAGTGGAAGTAGGTAACAGTGCAGTGGAAGACCAGAGAGATCCAACAGCTCCTGAAGTGACTGAAGATGTGACAGTGTGAGGTAGCACAGCCAAGCTCTGGACTTGAATTGAATTGAATACTTTATTACAGACTCATATGTTCCATACAAAAAAAGACAGAAAAGAAAACACACAAAAAAGGACAAGTACATCACATAGATATGTTCAGTGTCTTAAGGTATGTGCAGACATTAATACCAGTGTTTCCACATTTAAATGGTAAATGGTCTGCACTTATATAGCGCTATTGCACCATCATGGTGCTCAAAGCGCTTTACATTAGCTTCACATTCACCCATTCACACAGGTGAGTCACTGCAGATCCTGTTGTCTATGGCTCCTTATGCAGATACTGCTGAGAGAGTTGGAAAGGGGACACCGGGTGATTGTTCCTGAACAGACTGTATATGTAAAATAGGTTCAAGACATTACAAATATAGATTAGAGAGAGTAGTAGGACTCAGTGCCTGTCCTTCCCTCAGCATTCTAGCTCATAGGGCAGCTTAGACTGAACTATGACTTCAGTCTGTTTTTAACTAACCTGATCATAGTCTTTCTTAAACAGGAATGTGAAAATGTTAATGGACTGCTCCTATATAGTTTTTTTCCACCTTCATGGTGATCAAAGCTCTTTACATTAGCCTCACATTCACCCACTCACCAGTAGGTTTCTAAGGTTCTGACAGTCCTAAGTCAGCGTTCAGTGTCTTGCCCAAGGACACTTTGACATGTCAACAGCCAGAGACGGGACGCAAACCACCAACCTCTCAGTCACTGGGCAACCCACTCTGCCAACTGAGCCATAGCCGCCCATTTCAGAGAACTAGCTTGTATCTCTCTGCCTGGTATCACAAAGTGCAGATATAATACCATTGTTTGACCCAAACAGTCTACCCATACATTTATTCATAAAATTCCTCAACAGAGCATGAAAAGTGGGGACATTACAGCTTACAAATAAAGTGCTGGCACTCGTCGACCCACTTGACCGTGATCTTGGATTTTTCATAGATGCAACAAAATCTATTGAGGAAACAGAACAGGCTTGTGTGTCACATACCAATGGCTAAAAGTATGATTTGCTGAAAAATCATGTCAGACTTTCGAAACATTTCATTATTCCAACTCCATTCATTGGTGGGTGCAACAGGGCATTCAGGTATGATTGGTTGGAGGAGCATGGATGGTGACCTGATGGAGCTTTGTGCATATGCTCAATGCCACAGAGAGGAACTGCATTGATAAATGCATGGGAATAATCATGATGTTGACATGGTGGGGACATAATTCAATGACTTCCTCAAGAGAGACAGCAACAATAAATAAATAAATGAATACATGGCTAAAGGAATGAAAATAACGTCTCATTTTATTTTTGTCAACAAAAACTAAGAGACATTTTAGGAATGTTTTTTATTACTAAAGCCACATTTTGTCTGTTTTTTATTAGTCTGCATTATAACTGCATTATATATTTAATTATAGTTATCATCACAACATCCACATTTATGTGTAGTTTGGTCTAGTTTTTGTCACGTGATAAAGGTTCGTTGATGACAATATTTAATCACTTAAAGTCAATGAATGGTTTATTTTTTAGATTCTTCATATATAAGGTGCACTGGAAGTCAAAATTATTAGATAAAAAGTCTAAATTTTCAGAAAGTCAAAATTCTCAGTCACTAAACACTACCAGAATGAATCCATATATAAGGTAACTGTGCTTTTTGGAGGAAATTAAAGTCTTTTAAGTGTCACCTTATAGTCCAGAAAATATAGTAACCTTTTGTTTCCCAAATGTCATGTAATTTCCTATTCAAATATTGGAATGGGCATTTTAGAAACATCCAAATATTGGTATGGACATGTCCATAGCGTCCATACGCAATTTTACGCCCATGGATGAATGCACCCTTCAGTAAATGGTATAAAAGACAAAGGTAATTGGAAGCCGCCAAACAAAAGCACATCCTTTAATGGCATTTGTTTCTACAGTCAGATGAAAACTCCAATATCCAGATATCAGTCTGTATGGATAATGGAGGCCAACCTATTTAGAGGGCAAAAGAGTTGGAGGCCAGATGAAGTCCACTTTTTGAGATAAAAGACAACACCCCCCTCCACACTGCTAGTTACGGGCCTAATAATGTGGGCAGACAGCAGATTTGGTCAACCCTCCTTTTAAGAGACAATATTTAAACACTTTCTAACACGAATAAAAAAATAAAAGAAACTAAAAACACAATTTGTTACATTATTGTCATAGTTATTACATTATCAAAGTTTTTTTGTGCAAGGTCAATAACGTTATTATGTTATTGGCAGTTAACATTTGAAATGGGCCCAAATGATTACATTAGCGGCAGTTATTACTATTTGGGTTCCAACAGGGATGTCCTCTGCAGTAGGCTGAGGGAAGAGGTGAGGAAATGATGGAGGCAGTAAAATGGAAACGTGAGGGGGAATACAGAGTAGAGGTCAGAGCAGCACCTTTCAGCTTTTGTAATAGATTTATCTATTGATTATTTTCTTGCTTGGTTTATGAGAGGTCTCAGGTAAAGCGTGACACGGAAGTGGATTTTTACTCCCAGAGAAAACAATCCCATCCCAATCCCACACCAGAGTAAAAAAAAACAAACATCCCATCCCACTCCTGTAGAACTACTGCACAGTAACTGACTTTCAAGGGCGTCACAGCCATTTAAAATGTGGGGGTGTTCTAGGTTGTGGCACATTAGTCTGTCATCGGAAATTTAATGAACAATTATCCATTAATGATTACATTTTTCATATTAAAAAAGTAATATATGGCTGAAAATAATAACAAAAATGTGTTTTTCCTCAATTAAACATTTATTCAAAATTATGTGATAAAAAGTCAAAATTATTTGATAAAAAGTCAAAATTATGTGGTAAAAAGTCACAATTATTAGATAAAAAGTCAAAATTTTGAGATAAAAAGGATTTAAAAAAAACAAACACTGATTTTACAGACACTGTACCAGGGGGAACATCAGTGAAAAAAGTTCTAGAACCACTGTCTTAGGGTAAATGTCACAGAACAAGACATAGTTTAGTTAACTTAGTTTAACAACAGTAACATTTCTCATTACTTACTGGTTAATGACTGTTTGTTAACACCACGAAGAAGAGCTGTTTACATTACCACTGAACTGAGCTGCACTTCATTTACATATGTTGTTGTGGCGCCCGGGCGGGTAAACAGTTTAAACCATAGATATTGTAACAGCCCCGAAATGTTATTGATGTTTGTTTGGTGTGATTGTGACGACAGTAACAACTCTGTGTCTGTTTCCTGGATCCAGTAACGATACAATATATAAACTCAGGAAAAAGTGGAGGCTATGAAATCATCTGGGTGGAGAAGTGGGGGTGTCACAACACCTTCATCCCCCATGGGTGTGACGCCCATGGTCACTTTTAAAGGCTTTATCTTTTTGGATACTTTTGACTCTTTTCTGTTTTTTCAGTTTAAATAAGTATTATTTCATCCATGGAAAAAAATGCAGTTTTCCATTTTTACTATATTGCAATTGAGAAGTTGTACTTTTCTACTTTTGCATCAGTAAAGGAGTTTAATAAGTACTTCTACTTTTACCACAGTATTTTATCCAGTGATGTGCAGTAACATTGCTCCATGTAGCAAAGCTTTTACTTAAACTACATTTTCCAGTAGCTTGACCGTAGAGTCGCTGCTTTATGAATCAAGTAACTTTCCTGTCGTTACGTAATTTTTTTTTTATCAATACCTCCTGCTAGTGACATAGCGTCCACAAAAGCTACAAATTCCAGGACATGACTGAGAAAAACAGTAACTATGTATGATTTTAAAACAACAATCAAAGTGAATAAAAAGCTTTTCATATGTTCATGTGGGAGCTTCCATTCTGCTTCTTCCACGGACTGTGTCTGTGGAAACATGCGCATGTGAACGGCAGTGGAATTAGAACAACCCAGACTGACACACACACACACACACACACATGGAGGAGACAGAAGCAGAGAAGAACACCAGTCAACTGACCTTACATTGTGTCCTCATCTGTAAAAATATGACACTTATCAACTCATCAGAGAAAAAGAGCGTGTTCAGATGTGTGCTTTACAACCCCAAAACCAAACTGTTGTCGACGTCCAAGTATCTAACACCAACCTAAGAACCCACATTCAAGTGAATCATTCATTTCCCTCTTGCAGTAGTGAAGTGTCTTTGTATAAAACCCAATTCATTTTAATTAAATGTTAGAAATGAGTAAAAAAACTAAAGAATAACATCATAACGAACATTAACCCAGCTAGCTAGCAGAGGGAAACTAGCCAAATGTTTTTAATAAAGTCCTTAAACAGTGTACCTGACTGTTATTATGAATTAATATGACATTAGATTGGTAAAACATGAAGTAGCTTCTGATGTAGTACTTTTGTAGTACTCTGACGTAGTACTTTTACCACATTTGTGTAACTTAGCTTGTTATATTTCCGTAGGTGGTAGCATTTTGTGTAGTGAACCTTCATTTATTGTTGATTAACTGATATCTAAGCTCACTCAGACGTCCCAAATCTCCCAGAAGTTCCAGGAGTCTCCCTGATATCGATAGTGGCTCACTGATGCCTGCGAGTCACATAAAATATTTCAGATTTTGGACTATGCAAGGGAGTTTTTTTAACACTGCAAGTGAGAGCACATCTGATCAAAGTTATGCTTAAGCTGCTTCAGTCTGATATTTGACAGATGTGCACCTGTCCCCTCAGCCTTACCCTACTGGAGAGGCCTCAGCAGCAGACACAGACTTCCTTGAGTTTAGGGACTGTTGCAAAATAAATCGACCGCCAACACACACACACACACACACACACACACACACACACAAAAAATATTTTCTACATTAAATTAATTGTATATTGATCTTAAATGTATAAATAAATACACAAATGAATGAATCAATACATAAATAAATGAATAATTAATAAGTATTAATTAAATTTAACTAGCAAATGCTTACTCTAATTTCACATGTTTTTGTTCAATAGTGTGTGGGTCATGTGACCTCTGGACTCCAATACACCTTTAATTTAAAGCTGTGGTCTGGGCACACAAAACGCACCTCATTTATTTAATTTATATCACTTCATTGATTTTTCTAGCAATTTTTTACTCATTAATTACACGTTTTCCTTCAATAACTCGGAAAGAGGGTGGGGGGGGGGGGTTAGAAGGGTCCATAAGCATCTAACTGAAATGAGTTCATGGAACTTGGGATGTCTGCTCACTACACTTTACAAGGAAGTTGCCCAACACAAGTAGCTGTACTTCTACTGAAGTACAGAATGAGTGCTTTTACCACCTCTGCTAAAATGAGCTGGAGGTTTCACTTTCGCTTTCTCTCCTGACCTAATGAATGAAAAACTGTTCAAATGAGTCACATTTGACAAACAACATTAGTGCAAATTCTTCCCTTAATTCTCTGAACTGAATTGTCTGGGTTTGTTTTTACAGTGCAGAGGTTGTTCAGTAACAGCGTCAGCCCTGTTGTTGTCTAACAAGGCGATAGAGCAGAGAAGGGTTGAGTTGTGGTGTCCGTTCTGCTGCCTGTAACAAACCTAATAGATCAAATTAAGTCAGTGAGCAGCCTGTTCACTGCCCAGACCTTTAACAGCAGCCTCCCACAGGAGCTGCCATTTACTGTGACCCACAGGCCTGGGTGAGCCCTGATGACCCAGATGTGTGTGTGTGTGTGTGTGTGTGTGTGCGCTTGTGTTTCAAACATTATGGGGACATTAATGTGTTTACACAGTCATATCATGGGGACCTCTGGCACTGTGGGGATCAAAATTAAGGTCCCCACGAAAGTTAAATATAAATGTAGGTCCCCACTAGTGAAATAGAAATGATGTGGCCTCATAAATACATTAATTTGTTTTTTCACCTGAGTGAAACAGGTACAAAGCGAAACATGTATTTTTCAAAGGTTTGAAGATGTGTTTACTTTAAAAACAAAAAAATATACATTTTTATGTGTTTTATCAATTATTTTTTGTTTGTATCTATTTATTACTATTTTTTTATATTATTATTTGGATTTATTTATGTATTTATTTTAAATGATTGTTTTTGTATTCATTCATTAGGTTTTATTTATTTTTTATTTAAATAATTTAAAATGTTTACAATTATTATTTCATTTATTTTCTGTTAATTAAAAAGACATTTTGGTTTTAATTATTGTTATTGTATTTCTTCTTCTTTTTTTTTTACTTTTAATTTAAAAATAATAATTAAATTGAACATTTTTATAATTATTGTTTTTATCTTATTAAAAAAAGATAGAAGTTAACATTCACTACCCAAAGGTTACTTGATTTCAAACTTGGTCCTCATGTCACATAAAAATCAGTATGTGTTTGTGTGTGTTTGTATGTGTTCCTATCTTTATGGGGACATTGATATGTTTACACAGTCAAGCAATTCAGGTCCCCACAAGGATTAAATATAAATGTAGGTCCCCACTAGTGAAATATACATCTGTGTGAAGTATGGAAATGTATGTAAATGATGTCCCCTACAAACACACATGTTTTTTTTTTCTGGAAGTCCCCATAAAGTATGAGGGAAACAGGTGCAAATCTAAACATGTATTTTTCAAAGGTTTAACATGTGTTGACTTTTTAAAATATTTTTCATCTTCTTTTTATTATGTCATTTTATAATTTTCTTATTGTATTTATTGATTTTACATTTTTTTTTTTTTAAATTATGTTTTTTTTTATGGAAACAAAAGGTGTGTTTACATTCACCACTCAGTAGCTACTTAACCTACAAATGATACTTATATGATAAATGATAAATAAATGATGGTCCTTGTGAGACATGGAAACCAGTATTTGTGTGTGTGTGTGTGTGTGTGTGTGTGTGTGTGTGTGTGTGTGTGTGTGTGTGTGTGTGTGTGTGTGTGTGTGTGTGTGTGTGTGTGTGGCCAATAACAGTTGTGTGTTAGTGCTGCCTCAGGCTGTCTGTGTGGGTCATGTGGGCAGACGCAGTACAAGTATTGACAAATGCTTGACATGTGACTGGCATAACTATCAGAGGGAGCAGAGGTGTCTGTTCATCTACGACATCAAACCTGAGTGAAGTTTAAACTGACTGAATCCATTTGTTATGTTTTATGTGTTTGTGTCTCATCTCATTGTCTGAACCCACTTTATCCTCACGAGGGTCTAACCCAGCTAGAATAGGTGAAGGCGGGGTACACCCTGTATTATATAATAATATAATAATGTTAAATAATATATAATAATGTTAAATAACTTTGTATAGAGTTACAGTTATTCAGTTTTTTATAAGATTGATTAAGAGGTTAAAATAATAAAACAACTAAAATATTTGTCATAAATGTTAATTCACATATGCTTTAAAACACACACATACTTAGTTAAAATGTTCATGTCACTATAATATCTTTGCCTTTTCAGATAAGGTCATTAATGGACTCATATGTCTGAAACTATCTGGGATCATTTGCTTGTACCTTTGTCCACCTCTAGGGGGATCATGGAGCCTTTTCTCTTCATTGCATTAAACTGAACACTGAGGAAAACCACTAGAAATCATTCTAGTGATCTCCCCTGTTTTCAGGATATTGTGATTAACTGTGATAATATTGTGGAATGTAAATGGTAGAAACAAACTGTTTATTTGTAAGGTTAAGATAAGCATTGATAACAGAGTAACTGAGTTTATTATACATCGTGTCAGTGTATTCTGCCATTTTATGTCTGAAGTAATGAAGTAGAAGTACTTCCTCTATTGTACTTTTACATTTTACATTTACAGTTTTTAGGTATCTGTACTTTACTTGAGTATTTACTATTCATGCATTGTTTTCTTTAACTGTTTTGTTAAAGGTATGAACTGAAGGTGGCTCAGTTGGTAGAGTGGGTCGCCCAAGGTTGGTGGTTTGTGTCCCAGCTCTGGCCGTCCACATGTCGAAGTGTCCTTGGGCAAGACACTGAACCCTGACTTAGTCTCCCAGTAGGACTGACCTTAGACCTTAGAAACCTACTGGTGTGTGTGTGTGTGTGTGTGTGTGTGTGAAGCTAAATGCTTTGAGGACCATGAAGGTGGAAATAAACTGTATAAGTGCAGAACGTTTAAAGGGTAATATTCCAAAAAGGAGAGGGGTGTTGTTGTAAGCAGGTTTATGTAAAAACTACTGGAACAATATCTAGGAAATTTTCAGGAAACGTGCAAGGTGGTCCAGAATAGACCAGTATCCCAATAATGTAAAGATTGCACTATTTACCTGAAGCATATATATATATATATATATATATATATATATATATATATATATATATATATATATATATATATATATATATATTCATTTATATTATAAAATTTTTTGTTTTATTATTTCCTTGTCTTTGCTGCATAAAACAGATGATCCCAATAATAGTTATTTATTTAGTTCTTGTCTTGAATGTTTTGACAAAAAGCAATATGTATGTTGGTGCTGAATTTCCACTTTGGAAAAAGTAAAGGTTGTTGTTCTTTAACTGCTCTGCTGAGAATGATTTTGTTGTTGTTGTCTTGGTTGTTTTTTTTTTGTTTGTTTTTTTGGGGGGTTGGGGGGGGGGGGTCGTAGTAATGTCCCTACCAAAGTTTAGGCCAAGCCTACACCCTTGGGTTAGGGTTAGGTTTCCGCAGGGTTAGGGTTCTGCACCAGGAAAAACAAAAATGGCTGTCGCTGGCTGCTTCTTAACTGTTCCCAGTGGGCACAGATTCACATTTAAAACCAAACATAATTATTTCCTTTATTCTAAACATGACTTTATTTCACAGATTATACATCCTCCATGAATACAATAGTTGTACATGATTTATACATGTTTAGCAAAGGAACATTAACGCTTATATTTCATATAGTAAATAAATACATCAAACAAATCAACAACCTCTGTTTATTTTTTTATCAGTGTAGATCATGTACAGGTGTGAATTGAGATCACGATCTTTTAACGATTTTTCGTGCAGCCCTAGTCACTACCATTCGTGGAGGACACAGTAGCTCCTGCTGAATGTAATCTCATGCCACTTTAATACCATCACATCACTTGTGTTAGCGTCAGAATGTGTTCTGCTCACTGGCTTGTGCACAAATCACATCAGCAGTGGATGAGAAAACCTTCAAACGCCTGAGTGAAGCAGAGCACAGCACCACCATCACCTTTGATGTACGGACAAGCATTAGGTTCAGTAAAAGCACAAATGCTGCTGGGGCTCCAGGACCCTGGGCTTTGATGAGAGTCAATATGAGCAGCAGATTTTTCATCCTGTTTTTTAAACCAGATAAAATGGCTGTTTTGAATATTTATAATGATTTATGGTTGTAGCTCATAACTCATAATGTAATAATGGCTCATAATGCAATCACTTAAATATAGTGTATGTTCCACACTATAAGGTGAACTGGATTATAAGGCGCACCGTCTATTAAGGGTTTATTTTCAAAATGTTCATATATAAAGCACACTGGACTCTTATTAAGTGAAACAAAACAGTCAGATAAATCAGGCAGTCAAACTTTAATAAACACATTCACAATAAATATCACCTTTGTTCAAACATTAATGAGCATCTTCACAATAACTGCTAACCTTGTTGTAGTTGATGTAACCCGTTTGTTATAATTACACAAAATTGTGTTGTAATGTTCTTAGTTTAATTAATAACATACACATACCTGGTATGTTTCCTATTGTGCAGCCTGTTTGGGGTGCTGGTCCTCCAGCCACAATCATTTCTTCTTCATGTCCCTCTGTAGCCTAGGATCTAGTCTGTCCCCAGTGGCCGCAAATGGTATTTGCTACGGGAGACAGACTAGACAGCCTCGGATCTGAAAATCCAAAATGTACCGGGCCAATCAAATCGCGAGGGGCGGGATTGGAGCCCGCCCTGCCTCATTACGACACGTAATGTTGTAGTCGCAGAGACGTAGCAGCTAGCACACATTGCCGTAACACCAGTTGCTAGCTGCTAGACAACATGGCTCATCACCAGGAACAACCTTTCGAGCTGGCTTTGGCAGCAACACTAGGTGATTTAAAATTACAGTTTTCCCTGCGAGCGGAGCAGAAAACGGCACTTAAGCTGTTTTTGGAAAAAAGGGACGTTGTCGGAGTTTTGCCCACGGGTATGGAAAAAGTTTGATTTATCAGCTGGCTCCGCTAGTGGGACGACGCACGGGTCTGCACAACCCGCTGGGGATCGTTGTGTCACCCCTTTTAGCCCTAATGGATGACCAGTTGCAAGAGGCAGAAAAAATGGGAATACGAGCAGCACAACTCGGCAAAGGCGACCCGGAGGAGATCCGAAGCGGCCGGTGCCAAATAGTGTACGGGAGTCCGGAATCCTGGCTGAACCGGGAATGGTTAGACCTGCTCCATGTTCATCGCTCTGATTGGTTGGCTCTGACTGGTTACCCATCCAATAGCGTGGCGTTGTGTAAAGAGAAAATTTGACAGACAGCGGTTATCCCGCCCACAAATTCGCCTAGACTTTCTAGACTCTCCCCCGTAGCAAATACCATTTGCAGCCACTGGGGAGAGTTTAGATCCTAGGCTAGTCCCTCTGTGAATACACAGTATAAATACCCTGTGGGTCCATAGTTCTCCCCTTTGTCATATTGTCCTTCGGGAGAGGTTAGTGTCCGTAACATCATATCGTCTGTGTTTATCATTCATGTTTATTAAGTTACATTTACTGTGATCTTGAACTTTGTTTGTTTTATTGTCATTGAGTGTTAGTTTTGTTGTCCATCCCACACTGTGTTTATGTCTATGTTCACTTAATGATCTGGGTACGGGCAATTATTAGCATCCTTGCTAAGCGCTGTATTTCCCTGTTATCCAGGATAAATAAACGGAGGCTGTCTACGCATGAGCAAAGGTGACTTCGGGTTCTTCCTTCACAACAAACACAACGCAGCGGAAATAGTCCGGTCACATTGAGTTATAACAAAACACACCACTAAGGCCCCGTCTGCACGGAAATGAGTTTGTGTGAAACAGACGTACTTTGTTAATGGATTGGCCTTTCGTACAAATGGGACCTGTCTTGCAGATACCTCGAAAGGATTGCTTTGGAAAACGTGTCCCAGGGTGAGAAGGTCTGGGATTCCATATCCATTTTGATGAGTATCCTTGTGTCTTCACACAAACGTCATGACCACATGGCCAGAAAAAAACAGTAGCCTTGCAACCGTAACATTCATTCATCATAACAAGACAGCAATAACAGAGTATCAGTGGTGGTCAATGGGTTAGAGTGTTAGCAGTGTTATTGTTGTTGTTTTTTTATCCAGCGTGTGTGTTTCACTGGTAGAAAAAGGATATGGGCACATGTGCTCTTAGTTCTTCTATTGTTCTCTTGTATCCGGTGGGACTGGATTACAGTCAAGCGTTTCGCCCCCATGCTGATTTTTACTGAAACAGTTCCATTTTTACATAATATCTTTTTGACACAGTTTCAAAACTAAACCCATATCGAACTCATCTGGATGTAGCCTAAATCAAACATTAAAAAAGCCAAAATTATGAGATAAAACGACCAAACATCATAATTATTAAATAAAAACTAAAAATTATGCGATAAAAACTAATGATCAGGGGATAAAAGTTATAATTGCAATATATAAAATAACATATAACACATTGCAAAACACACTCTTATACCAATAAATCAAATGTTAGCATATTCACAATAACTGTCAACCCTGTTGGGTTGTAACAAAACACTCTTATTCTGCTAAATCAAACATTATTCCCATTAAGTCACTTTGGATAAAAGTGTCTGCCAATTCAGAATAACTGTCAAAATTGTTCAGTTGTACCATGTAAAATACAACCCAATACACAGATGTTTTCAGTTCAGTCCTTATACACGCACAGTAATATTATAGTGAAGAACAGTATGTTTTACTCCATGTTGTGAGTGCTGTGTACGACACAAAATCACTTTCAAGTGATTTACTCAAAGCACAATGAGAATTACTCCATATATAAGGTGCTCTGGAATATAAGACGCACTGTCTTTTTTGAGAAAATTAAAACCTTTTAAGAGTGCCTTATAGTCCAGAAAATACGGTAATAAATGTTGATGATGTAATCGATTACTGTATTTTCTGGACTATACGGCACACCTAAAAGGCTTTAATATTCTCAAAAAATGATAGTGCCCCTTATGTTTGGATTAATTCTGGTTGTTGTTTGTGATATTATGTTGTTAAAAGCAGGTAAAGGGGGCCCTCTAGTGGTCAAATTAAGTGCAGTAGTGTTTGCTTTGTACTTCCGTCTAATGGTGTACTCACATTGACAGCTTGTGGTCACTCGTTCGTTCACTTCACGTCATCTGTGGCAGTTCTACATGAGCGTTGGAGTCAACGAGGGGGCGGGGCTTCAAACTGCGGTGCAGATGTGTCCGCCCAGGCAGACACATCATGACAGTCGTCATTCTTGTTTTCAAGGCCTGCTGTAATAATTTATATAAACTTTATAACTCCAACGCCCGGACGCTCCAACGTACCGCAGAAACTCCTCCATCGCGCCAAACGAACGCTTCCAATGTGCCGCCTCGGGTGAATCTGCGTTAAAATGCGTTTCTCCATTTACTTTGTTTGTTATTTCGACGCGCAGAAGTGAACATTGGCGTTCGGTGTGGCCGTACGATTAGCAGCAATACAGGACATTCTGAAAGGGACAGAGTAATATTTAGTTAATTTTATTTAAAAGAACCATTGGCATTTAGCTATATTATGCAAAGTAATAAAGGAAAAAAAGTTCAACACTCACAGTAGAACCATGAACGAAATCTGCTGCTTTTTTCCACCCCCAGTGCTCACCAGCTTCACCTGGCCCGCACCATGCAGCTGCGAGTCATTGCTGATCTGCAACTACTGAAGCAGTGAAGCTTGTATTTGCCAGTGTGGGACCATTCAGTCTTGTCATGTCCATAACCCAGACAGTCTGTCATTTCCTTGCTCACCATAACCTGGACATTTCATTTATCACCACAGACTCTGGCTGATGGCTCTGGCTCCACAGGTTTTCTTTGGGTTTGTTCCAGTTTATTTTCTGTCTCTGTCTTCATTGTGTTCTGTTTATTATTAAATAATTTCTCCCTTCAACACTTAGCATCTGAGTTCTCTCTCCGCCTCACCCCTCATGACAGTCCCAGCCTGACAGCTGTTTTCTTTTTCCTCCTCTTCTTCCATCACTTTCTTCCACTGCTCCTCCCTGTTGCTTGTCTTATACGATTACATACAACATTAACATTAGATAATTCCCGTATCACAAATGTGAAGATAACGTATGAAAATCTATGACTTAGTAAAAGGCTAATGACACCTGTATAGGGTCATCCTTGTGGTGTTTCTCTTTTTTTGAGAAATACTTCCATAAAGTCATCTGAAAATAGAGTCTGCATTATCTCATATATATATATATATATATATATATATATATATATATATATACACACGTGTATATAAATATATATATATATATATACACGAACTTAATGAAAGCTTAATGCTATATTATAAATTAGCTTAGTGGGCACAATGGACAAATTAAGCTGATATGCTGCGTATATCTAAAGTATTTAACTTTTAACAGCCAAACGCAAGAACCCAATTGCACCACAGAGACCAGATATGAAACAGGTTGTACAAATGGTTATCCTAACATTTTTAGTAGTTTTTGGATGTGTATAATATATCAGTGTAATACACTGATATATTATATATCAGTGTGTGATACAACTAATAAATACATGTTTATAGGGATATGTGTTTTCATAATATGAAAACACATATCCCTATAAACATGTATTTATTAGTTGTTTCGTCTCGTTTTATTTGATAACTTTTCTGCTTATTTAATTTTATTTGCACAGGCCAAACTATAACCCTGAGTAATTTCCCATAGTATTAATTAAGTGCTACCATAAAAGAACCACCAACCTCCAGAGCTCCAGCTCCAGTAGCTCAACTACTTCTTATGCAGCTGTGAGTGGGCCACACACACACACACACACACACACACACACACACACTTACTCACAAAACAACTAAACTGCAAATCTAAATAATATATAACACATGGTTTTGCATATTTTTGTTCAGAAGAAAAATAACTAAATTCAACAATAACTGAATTCAAACCAATCATCAGACCTTTTTGTGTGGAGTTTACATGTTCTCCCCGTGTCTGCGTGGGTTTTCTCCAGGTTCTTTGGCTCCTCCCACCACCCAAACACACACACTGATAGGTTAACTGGTTAAACTAAATCACCCATAGGTGTGAATGTGAAAGTGATTGTTTGTCTATATATGTTCAACCCGGAGATGACCTGGAGACTGCAGAAACAATCATTTATTTTCTGCCCTTTTCTTCATGTCCTCCAGCCACTGTTCTTCAGGGATAGTCTCTGTTGATGGGCAGTAGACTGTCCCTTTATACTGATTGTGTTCCATTTCAGCTGTACGGTATTGGCCACACTTTTTACAACTGTTGCGGACAACTTGTCTGTTTAATTTTTTTGCCCATACAGGAGCAACAGGGGGGTTAAAGTGTTTATGGTCAGGGTCTGTGGCACTGAGAGCACCATGGGCATCCTCACAGTGCCTGGAGCCAGCATCAGGAGCAGAGGGGGAAGGGAGTGGAGCAGGGAAGAGCTGCCACTGGGCCTGGGGATTGGCTGCTCCACTGGCAGGCAGTGTTTTTCTTTTTAATTTTGTTTGGCCCACAGTGCTGGCAGGCAGCTTATATTGGTGTGCAGGGCCAGGTTGAGGGGGTAAAGAGGCAGAGGGTCAGCCGCTGCAGACATCTGATTTGGAAGTTTCAGGCCCTGCATGATGATTGTGCTGTCCTGCCTCTTTACCCTTTTGTTGTGCCACTGGACCAATGTTGTATGGCCGACATCAACTAGTTGTAGGTTGGTCTGCTGCATAGCTGCAGCATTCTTAAGAATTAGGGCCCAGAGTTTTCTATAGTCCGCCAGGATGAGGTCTCATCTAGAAAAGGTGCCCGTTCCCCTCCTGTTTGGGCTGCGGTGAATAGTGCACAGCCTAATGAAAATGTGTTCTATCAAGCGACAGCAGTCTGGCCACTGAGATAAAGGTGCTGCAGTGGTCAGTGCATGCCGCTTCCTGCTCTCCACCCCAGGAGTAAATTCCTGTCTCTTCTTGGGAGAGCTGAACTGTCCTGTCACCAGCCTGTTCTGATGCCTGGAGGCAAACACCACCCTTTGAGTGTCGTACTCCAGTAAATTGTCCCATAATTCAACAATAATGGTCAACTGAAAGAGAGAGAGAGAGAGAGAGAGGGAGCAGAAATGTAATATACAGGCACATGAGCAAAAAACAAAACAAAAATGCAAGTGTGGACATGAATGATAAGCACATAGGCACAAACTTCTGACCTGTTGATTGGTGAGGACGAGGGATGACTGGCTGCGCAGCTCCACTGGGTGGTGTGCCAGGCTGTCCACCCTGTCTATACCTGGCACACCACTGTCATCCACCGCCTGCAGAAAGTCAGATGAGAAATGTTACCCAAAAAGAACAAATCATTTAAATGACTATTAATGTTGTTACAAGTAAGTATGGTGTTCTGTACCCCAGATGGTGAGGATAAACCTGGCAGTGGCATGGAGGTATCCACAGAGGTGGTAGTGGGTTGTGCAGAAGTCTGGGTGGATGGACTGGGCTGGGTGGATGGACCGGGCTGGGTGAATGGAGTTGAAATACTCAGGTCATCAAAGAGACTTGACATGGTTAACCTCGAAGCCCTCATCTTCTTCCTCAACCTCTTCCAGATCCTCCAGCATGTCTTCTGTCTCCTCTGCCTCAGGGTGGATCTGCAGCGGCTGTCCAGTTTGGCTGAGTAAGTAGCCAACACCAATCAGCTCCCCTATGGAAAAGAACAGGTGGACATCTGCACATCAGAGGGTTAAAAAAGGGCTAAACTCTGTTAGGAAAAAATGGCCAATTAATCCAAAATAATGTATTGTGAGATATCAATTGAATTACGCATACCAGTGTATTTTGACGGGGGCCTAAATGGCACAAACGCCCTGCCAAAAACTTTTATGCCATCGGTGTTTATACTTTCAGCTACGTCACCACCATATGTAAGGTGGGACGATGGTCGTCTAGTGACCACTGCAGCTACCCGATCCTGGTTCCATCTGTTCAGGCATTCCAGGAGGTACAGCTGATAGTTAAGTGCATTTGCACTTGTCCCTGAGGAAATAAAAAAACAGTCATTAGTGCTAAAAACCTGTTGCATTTAAATTTACATACACTTCTATGAAAGTTAATCTATTGTTTACCTTTACAACTAAGAAACACACCAACTGGGAATAAACCTGATCAGGTGGTAGTGAAAGAATTCCAGGGATGTGGACCCTCTGGCACAGCGGTAGGTGGTGAGGGTCACACCTGCCTTCGTCACTGTGCCAATCTCGGTGTAGAGTTGCTCCCCTGGAATATCGTGGATACACCTGACGTGACGCTTCTGCACACGCCAGATGTGCTCCATCTGTATTTGGTCCAGGAGTGCGACCTCCATTAGGTCCCTGCCACCCAATCCACTCAGTTCCTGCAACAACCGCTTGATGTTTGTGATGGTTGCCTCCACGCCACGTGTCCGAGGATGGCAGTGTTTGCCTAGTTCCATTTTTTCTAATCCTGGTATCCACAATGGCATCTGTGATGGCTGGAAGCCCCTCTCTACGTAACTGCTCTCGCTTTGCCCGCCGCGACAGTGCAAGATTGCCTGCATCCCACTCAAAAATGCAGGCGGACAAAGAACCCATGAAAGCAGGGTAGAGAGGGTGAGCATCTGTCGTGCAGCCAACAGCCAGCCTCCTCATAAAAGGAGGTCTGGCCACTCGTGGAACCTGGA
The DNA here is from genome assembly GCA_020466265.1 of Siphamia tubifer. Classification (NCBI taxonomy): domain Eukaryota; kingdom Metazoa; phylum Chordata; class Actinopteri; order Kurtiformes; family Apogonidae; genus Siphamia; species Siphamia tubifer. The sequence goes on along the minus strand of CM035798.1, from coordinate 12,041,630 downwards.
CTGTAGCTTGCTGGTCCCCTCACTCACACAGCAGCCACAGTCCACATAGAGGAGGATGGGGGGTGCCACTGCGGCCTGGTGGTACCGCGCCATTATTCCAGCCACCATTCAAGCCACCATTCTGTCAAGGCCTGGACCCTACTGTACTGTCAGGACGCTGATCAATATTTGGCCAATCTCGTTACCGATCGAGGTTAACCAAAGGCTTGTTCCCTTTCCCTTTCAGCTTTTTTGTGATCTAGAATTTAACAGCAACAATGTTAAAAATCAAACATTTGAACACATAACAGTATATGAAATAATTGAACTGAATTATTAATTATATGCCTCCAGAAATTTTTGATTGACCAAATTTGTAGAATAGCACATTGCAAGGGGTACATTTATGTCAATTACAGAATATTTCTTACCTTCTTAGTGGAATCCCTTTTCAAAATGGAGCCAAACGAAGACGTAATGCTGGCCTTAATATGTTCTATGCGTGACAGGATGTCCCTGCCATACACAGAAAGCAGCCAGCGACTGGTGGGCACATCAATCAGCTCTGGGGGTTCCTGAAAGACCACGGGCAAGAGGCTCGGCTGATCTATGAAGTTGGCAAACTCGCCCAGATAGTGTGACAACCTGTACAGCCATTCTTCCCTGTGGTTCTCTTTTAGCTGCTTGGCCAGGCGTACTGGACTGTTGCCCAGAGTCCGGTCACGCAGCAACTGAATTACACGAATGTCACAAGCATATCTGAAAATGCATATCATTGCTGTGATTAATTACACAATAGAAGAGTAATATAAATAATTAATGTGTTAACAATCAAGGTTTCAAGAATATTTTATTGTCACATGAATAAAATTATGGATGTAAATTATGTAGTGAAATTTATGCTTGCTTTGTGTGTGTGTGTGTGTGTGTGTGTGTGGGCCAGGGGCCAATGTGAGTGCATGTGTTGCCATCTTGGTGTAACTGTTTTACTTACTTGCGGGTCAGAATCAGCCGGAACATCCGCTGATGTGGCACATCTAGCTGGTCCCGGACGGTCTGGCTGGTTCACAGGTAATTTAGAGAGCACACAGTGCACCTGAATGTCTGTCACCATCAGATAGTACCTGTCAACATCCAGGACCTTCCGAACCCGCTTATGTATGCCATACCCCGTCAGCTGTTTAACACAGCCAGGACAGTGTACCCTAAACTTCCACAGGTGGTAGGGCATCCAGACCATCAGCCGATGGGTAAAGAAACAGTCTGGGATTGGCCTTTGGTGGTAAATCAGCGTTGGCACTAGAGGTTCGTACCATAGCTTGAGATCTGCCCGCAGTTTGCCAGACAGAAACAGAGTGGTGGAAATCCACCTCTGGTCCTGAACAGGGATGTTTTTTCTCATTTCCCTGGCAACCAATATCCAGCAGCCGGCTCCAACCCTTCAGGCTCATCCTATTTAGAAGACAGAAATGACATATCACCTTGTTAACGCAAGATACACTCAGAGTAACTAACACAACAGTTGATACAATAGATTTCTGTACTCACAGAGGGTTCTGCCCTACTGGTGCATACAATAGGTCCAGGGGTCCTCACAGAGGGTGTAGAGGGGCTAGGGGTCCTCACAGAGGGTGTAGAGGGGCTAGGAGTCCTCACAGAGGATGTAGAGGGGCTGGGGGTCCTCACAGAGGAAGGGCTGGGAGTTCTTCGAGCTATTAAATTCGGTTTTATTGCTGCTGAATGTGAGCCACCGAAGCCTGTTTTAGTGAACTAAAAAGAGAACAGACAAATTAAGAAACTAAACGAATAAAAAAAACACTTATTCTCAAGATGAATAAGAAAGTATTCACCATTGCCAAATTTGGAGGAGGCCGCAGAAATCCACCTTAGATTCCTGGACTGCAGCTGCAGCAGCAGCCTATGTAGCAGGCTACAAAATAAATATGACAGGATACATTAGTAATATGATGGGATACATGAAGTAACAGACAACTTCATGGTCGACATGTTATGCAAAATTCATCAGAAAACCATTTGTAAATCTCACCTTAGAATTGTGAAATCCACAATTGCAGGCCACTGACTCTCCAAAGAGAGTTGTCTGTTCATGGATGTGAATGGGGCATTTCTCAATCTGTAACTATGTAAATGCAAATTTAAATTCCTTTTTTATTTTACTATTATGAAAAGTTTTACTGATATTGCATGTGTTATTACATTGTCAATTATTAAACTGTTACATAATAATGGCCACATTATTATTTACCATATTAAATTATTACTTTACCTTCTGATAGAGATCATGCCACTTCCGCTGCCTTGGAGCTGCCTGTTTCCACCAGAAGGCCATATGTAGGTGGTGGCATATGCCTTGATCCACTCTCCTTCTCCCATTCCCTTGTGGCTCTTTGGTTTGTTACTCATCTAAAGACAATGTGGTCACGGGCAATGAACAGTAAGCAACTATAGACAAACACTGAATAATACATTGCGCCACAGACACCACATGCATTGTGTTTTGTGCCAATGGTATTTCTAACATTTTTTATAGTTTTTGTATGTGTATATTTAAAAACATTTTCCTATAATCATGTATTTATTTGTATTTTCATCTTGTTTTATTTTATTATTTTTCTACTCCTGAAATTTTACTCACACAGGCCAAGCTACGAGGGCCAAGCCCTCGTAATTTCCCACGGTATTGATTAAGTGCTAACATAAAAGAACCAGACATCCGTGGGTGGGCTCGAACCACCAACCTTTCAGTTAACAGCCGAACATGCTAACTGAATTGCGCCACAGAGACCACATGCGCTGTTTTTTGTGCCAATGTTTGTTTGTTTTTTTTAAATTTTTTATAGTGTTTGTATGTGTATATTTAAACACATATTCCCATAACCATGTATTTATTTGTAATAGCTGGGTTTCAGTCACATGGTTCTGATGACGTGCGGAGGCGGCGCGAAATTTGAGTGGAGGTCGGAAGTAAACACGGAGGAGACGCAAGAGAGCCAGGAGAGCAGCTATTGTTCTACTTTAGACCCAGTTTCTCGGGAGAGGTATAAACAGCTTGTGGAAAAATATATCGGACTTGATCCATATTCAATGAAAATGTCCGAATACACAACTGATTTCAACTATCTGCCAACTATCGAACCTGTGGATATCACAAATTACTTGGTCCTCCAGACTTCTTACTACACCAGGCAGCAAATGAAAGCCTTTAAGAGTCTTGAGGCGTACAATTTTTTTTGTCAATGGGTGGGTTCACAACCTTGGAACAAAAGGTCTCTGTGATGGATACAGTTTGGTGTTTGCGAGGGTGAGTGTTTGTTCTTATATTGCTTTATATCTTAAACATGCTAAGAGTTAGCGGTAGCGGCTCTAACGTCAACAAACATGGCAGCTGCAGTTCAGGGCTCTCCACTGTCCACGTCAGATCTAGAATCAAATCCGGGCTCTCAGTCATCTGTTGCAGATCCAAAATCGCCTTTACACATTGCAAACGTTGATGTTGTTCTGTCTTAAGCTTCATCCTTTTCTCACGTTTGACAGCAGATTCCGATTTTGGCTTTCGTTCGTAACCGAGTTTGACCGTAGGAGCCCAGACCTCCGACTCTTCATCATCCCAATCAAGTCAACATTAGACTACTGGTAACTTTAAATCACTAAGTAAAAGAGAATTTAACGACAATCTAATGCTAATAAGTTCGTTTGCAAACACAATATTACCTCTGAAGAAGTGGTCGCTGGAGACACGAGCATTGAGGGACTCTGCTCCTCCGGATTGAAGACGGAGATTTAAAATCCATTTTTTCCGATGTTTTTCGGTAAGCTTCCTCCATTTTCTCCTCTTCGTTAGGTGATTTTTGGTACCCTAAATTACCGTTTGTTGGTTTACCGGCTCGATCTACTGGAGCATCCATAAACACAACAATACATAGGCATTTTATGCTTTGGCTAGGCTTTGTCTTTCTGCTTATCTTTCTCACTTACTACCTCCACTCATTTTTCGCGCCTTACGTCGACGTCACGTCTACGTTAAATGAAACCCAGCTATTCCGTCTTTTTTCTTGATCAGTTTTCTGCTAAAATGATTTTACTCACATAGGCCAAACTATAACCCCTCGTAATTTCCCATGGTATCAATTAAGTGCTAACATAAAAGAACCAGACGTCCCTGAGTAAGCTCGAACCACCAACCTTCCAGTTAACAGCCAAACGCGCTAATCGAAATGCGGCAAAGAGACCACATGGAATGTGTTTTGTGCCAATGTTTTTTTTGTTTTTCTTACATTTTTTATAGTTTTTGTATGTGTATATTTAAACACATATTCCTATAACCATGTATTTATTTGTAATGCCGTCTTTTTTCTTGATCGGTTTTCTGCTCAATTGATTTTAATCACATTGGCCCCATTATAACCCCTCCTAATTTCCCATGGCATTAAATAGGTGCTAACATGAAAGCACCAGAAGTCCCTGGGTGAGCTCGAACCACCAACCTTTCGGTTAACAGCCGAACGCTCTAACCGAATTGCGCCACAGAGACCACATGCAATGAGATTTGTGCCAATGTTTTTCTTTTTTCTTACATGTTTTATAGTTTTTGTATGTGTATATTTAAACACATATTCCTATAACCATGTATTTATTTGTATTTTCATCTTGATTTATTCTATTATTTTTCTGCTCCTGTAATTTTACTCACACAGTCAAAGCTATAAGTCCTAGTAATTTCCCACGGTATTAATTAAGTGCTCACATAAAAGAACCAGACGTCCCTGGGTGGGCTCGAACCACAAACCTTTCAGTTAACACCTGAACGTGCTAATGGAATTGCGCCACAGAGACCACATGCAATGTGTTTTGTGCCAATGGTTTTTCTTTTTTTTCTTTTTTTTAAATTTTTTTTAATAGTTTTTGTATTTGTATATTTAAACACATTTTCCTATAACCATGTGTTTGTTTGTAATTCCGTCTTTTTTCTTGATCAGTTTTCTGCTCAATTGATTTTAATCACATTGGCCAAATTATAACCCCTCGTAATTTCCCACGGTATTAATTAAGTGCTAACATAAAAGAACCACACGTCCCTGGGTGGGCTCGAACCACCAACCTTTCAGTTAACGGCCGAATGCGCTAACCAAATTCCGCCACAGAGACCACGTGTAATGTGTTTTGTGCCAATGTCTTTTTTTTTAATTTTTTTTAAATTTTTTATAGTTTTTGCATGTGTATATTTAAACACATATTCCTATAACCATGTATTTATTTGTAATTCCGTCTTTTTTCTTGATCAGTTTTCTGCTCAATATATTTTAATCACATTGGCCAAATTATAACCCCTCGTAATTTCCCACGGTATTAATTAAGTGCTAACATAAAAGGACCAGACGTCCCTGGGTGGGCTAGAACCACCAACCTTTCAGTTAACAGCCGAACGCGCTAACCGAATTGCGCCACAGAGACTACATGTAACGTGTTTTGTGCCAATGTCTTTTTTTTTTTTTTCATTTTTTATAGTTTTTGCATGTGTATATTTAAACATATGTGACCCACCACCACGAAACCAGGCATAAGTGTCTGGAAATCAAAACTGAGTTATCTGTGTAGATTGGTAGAGTGGAAACTAAGGTTTAAGATGGTGAAAAAATTACGTTTCTATCATAAGTAGAACCAAAGTTATGGTAATTTTAATATCCACATTTGGACCTATTATGCAATTTGCATATTTTTAGATATTGTCCGTTAAAGTTTTGGACTGTTTTGGGGTAGGAAGTCCTTAGCAATGCATAATAATTCGTATCCGATTGACAAAAATTATTCACAGATGTTAAAGGACACTCTGATGGACATGTCACAGAAGTTTTATATATTATAATAATAGGACAGAATTGCAACGTATTATAATCATTTGGCTTACGACATTGGACAAGAGCATTTGTAACCAGTTTTAGACTTTTTAAAAGGGAATTACAGTGTAATAACAACTTGGGATAGCTATGATTTGGACCAGAATCAAAAAACTCTAAATTCGACAGGAGCCATGGTACTGAGCAACAATAATGAAGCGAACACAAGTATAACAGTTGAGTAGCCACTCATATATTGTTTACAGTGGACCAAATGAGAATACAGAATACCAAATTTTAACCCAACCAGTTGAAAAAATAACAAAAGTAGTGTGCACACTATAAACCAAAAAAAAGAGTGTCCGTTGGGGCCCTTAAATAAAAAGAGTTGTTGTAGGTCTTATGGTTGTAGAGTTTTTACCAGTTCACCTGATTCCAAGGATTCCTTGTAGTGTAAGGTAAGTGTATCATGTGGGAATGAGTGTGTGCGTGGATATCTCCTAGTTGCTGATCTTTTCTTCAGGGTAGTTGGCTCGCCATCGGTTACAGCAGGAAGTCGTAGTGAACCTCCGACTTTCCAGTCCTCCTAAAAAACCTGACCGTTGCTCTATGTATCGCGGCGGAGCACGTCGATATTGAACCTCGCAGCAGCTTTTAGCCGTTAGCCGACGACGCTCTCCTTCATTCAGTCACTTGGCTCCAGACCTCCACTGGGTAAGTGCTCCGACTCTCTCTTTTTCCTTCTTTACAGGTAAACTCCAGGTTTTTCTCCTGTTTTTCCTCTCCTTATTAACATACACCTCCTCTCTCTTCTCTGGCTGATCGAAAAAGACCGGGAAAATAACGCAGCCGCACTTCCTCTCAGAGCCGACAGGTTGAGCGTGGCCTGCGTAGCCTCTGATTGGCTGCTGAGAACTAGGTACCTCACGTGGGACCATGCGAGTTGAGAGGTGCGTTCAACCGCAGTAGGAAAACAGAGACTCTGGCGATGCAAACAACAAGGACATAGAAAGCAAACAGTCTCCCCTCTTTTATTGTATTGAGTCAACTGTGCCTCTTTTACACCTGGTTACACATTCAATATAAGCTTTTACCTCGTACCGAACACTTGGATGTTTACGCACGGAACGGAGATTGGTTTGTTCGGTGAAAAGAGGTGGAAGTCGTCTTTGTCTTTGCTCCGCAATCCTTAAACTTTTGTCACCGCTTAAATAATTGACCCAATAAACACATTTATTGATTGGATTTCAATGTAATGACCACAGGAACTGAACATAGAGGTGTTACGGTACCGTTTTTTGATATGGTGTAAACAGAAATAAGAAATAACCTTCCAGCCTAAATTTGGCTGTAGCTCTGAACGGCTCAGCGCGACTTATGCCTGGTTTCATGGTGGCGGGTCACATATATTCCTATAACCATGTATTTATTTGTAATTCCGTCTTTTTTCTTGATCAGTTTTCTGCTCAATTGATTTTAATCACATTGGCCAAATCATAACCCCTCGTAATTTCCCACGGTATTAATTAAGTGCTAACATAAAAGAACCAGACGTCCCTGGTGGGCTTGAACCACCAACGTTTTGTTTAACAGCCAAACGCGCTAATCGAATTGCGACACAGAGACCACATGCAATGTGTTTTGTGCCAATGTTTTTTGTTTTTTTTGTTTGTCTTACATTTTTTATAGTATTTGTATATGTATATTTAAACACATTTTCCTATAACCATGTATTTATTTGTAATTCCGTCTTTTTTCTTGATCAGTTTTCTGCTCAATATATTTTAATCACATTGGCCAAATTATAACCCCTCGTAATTTCCCACGGTATTAACTAAGTGCTAACATAAAAGAACCAGACGTCCCTGGGTGGGCTCTAACCACCAACCTTTCAGTTAACAGCCGAACGCGCTAACCGAATTGCGCCACAGAGACCACATGCATTGTGTTTTGTGCCAATGTTTTTGTTCTTTTTTTTTTCTTTTTTTTTATAGTTTTTGTATGTGTATATTTAAACACATATTCCTATAACCATGTATTTGTAATTCTGTCTTTTTTCTTGATCAGTTTTCTGCTCAATATATTTTAATCACATTGGCCAAATTATAACCCCTCGTAATTTCCAACGGTATTAATTAAGTGCTAACATAAAAGAACCAGATGTCCCTGGTGGGCTCGAACCACCAACGTTTCGTTTAACAGCCAAACGCGCTAATCGAATTGCGACACAGAGACCACATGCAATGTGTTTTGTGCCAATGTTTTTTTTTTTTTTATAGTTTTTGTATGTGTATATTTAAACACATATTCCTATAACCATGTATTTATTTGTAATTCTGTCTTTTTTCTTGATCAGTTTTCTACTCAATATATTTTAATCACATTGGCCAAATTATAACCCCTCGTAATTTCCCACGGTATTAATTAAGTGCTAACATAAAAGAACCAGACGTCCATGGGCTGGCTCGAACCACCAACCTTTCAGTTAACGGCTGAACGCACTAACCAAATTGCGCCACAGAGACTACATGTAATGTGTTTTGTGCCAATGTCTTTTTTTTTTAATTTATTTATTTTTTTATAGTTTTTGTATGTGTATATTTAAACACATATTCCTATAACCATGTATTTATTTGTAATTCCGTCTTTTTTCTTGATCAGTTTTCTGCTCAATTGATTTTAATCACATAGGCCAAATTATAACCCCTCGTTATTTCCCACGGTATTAATTAAGTGCTCACATATAAGAAGCATACGTCCCTGGTGGGCTTGAACCACCAACGTTTTGTTTAACAGCCTAAAGCGCTAACCGAATTGCGCCACAGAGACCACACGCATTGTGCTTTGTGCCAATGTTTTTGTTCTTTTTTTTTTTTTTTTAATTTTTTATAGTTTTTGTATGTGTATATTTAAACACATATTCCTATAGCCATGTATTTATTTGTAATTCCGTCTTTTTTCTTGATCAGTTTTCTGCTCAATATATTTTAATCACATTGGCCAAATTATAACCCCTCGTAATTTCCCACGGTATTAATTAAGTGCTAACATAAAAGAACCAGACGACCCTGGGTGGGCGCGAACCACCAACCTTTCAGTTAACAGCAGAACCTGCTAACCGAATTGCGCCACAGAGACTACATGTAATGTGTTTTGTGCCAATGTCTTTTTTTTGTTTTTTTTTTCATTTTTTATTGTTTTTGCATGTGTATATTTAAACGCATATTCCTATAACCATGTATTTATTTGTAATTCCGTCTTTTTTCTTGATCAGTTTTCTGCTCAATATATTTTAATCACATTGGCCAAATTATAACCCCTCGTAATTTCCAACGGTATTAATTAAGTGCTAACATAAAAGAACCAGATGTCCCTGGTGGGCTTGAACCACCAACATTTCGATTAACAGCCAAACGCGCTAATCGAATTGTGACACAGAGACCACATGCAATGTGTTTTGTGCCAATGTTTTTTTGTTTTTTTTGTTTTTCTTAAATTTTTTATAGTTTTTTTATGTGTATTTTAAAACACATATTCCTATAGCCATGTATTTATTTGTAATTCTGTCTTTTTTCTTGATCAGTTTTCTACTCAATATATTTTAATCACATTGGCCAAATTATAACCCCTCGTAATTTCCCACGGTATTAATTAAGTGCTAACATAAAAGAACCAGACGTCCCTGGGCTGGCTCGAACCACCAACCTTTCAGTTAACGGCCGAACGCACTAACCACATTGCGCCACAGAGACTACATGTAATGTGTTTTGTGCCAATGTCTTTTTTTTTTATTTATTTATTTTTTTTATAGTTTTTGTATGTGTATATTTAAACACATATTCCTATAACCATGTATTTATTTGTAATTCCATCTTTTTTCTTGATCAGTTTTCTGCTCAATTGATTTTAATCACATAGGCCAAATTATAACCCCTCGTTATTTCCCACGGTATTAATTAAGTGCTCACATATAAGAACCAGATGACCCTGGGTGAGCGCGAACCACCAACCTTTCAGTTAACAGCTGAACCTGCTAACCGAATTGCGCCACAGAGACCACACGCATTGTGCTTTGTGCCAATGTTTTTGTTCTTTTTTTTTTTTTATAGTTTTTGTATGTGTATATTTAAACACATATTCCTATAGCCATGTATTTATTTGTAATTCCGTCTTTTTTCTTGATCAGTTTTCTGCTCAATATATTTTAATCACATTGGCCAAATTATAACCCCTCGTAATTTCCCACGGTATTAATTAAGTGCTAACATAAAAGAACCAGACGACCCTGGGTGGGCGCGAACCACCAACCTTTCAGTTAACAGCTGAACCTGCTAACCGAATTGCGCCACAGAGACTACATGTAATGTGTTTTGTGCCAATGTCTTTTTTTTGTTTTTTTTTTTCATTTTTTATAGTTTTTGCATGTGTATATTTAAACGCATATTCCTATAACCATGTATTTATTTGTAATTCCGTCTTTTTTCTTGATCAGTTTTCTGCTCAATATATTTTAATCACATTGGCCAAATTATAACCCCTCGTACTTTCCAACGGTATTAATTAAGTGCTAACATAAAAAAACCAGATGTCCCTGGTGGGCTTGAACCACCAACATTTCGTTTAACAGCCAAACGCGCTAATCGAATTGTGACACAGAGACCACATGCAATGTGTTTTGTGCCAATGTTTTTTTGTTTTTTTTGTTTTTCTTAAATTTTTTATAGTTTTTTTATGTGTATATTTAAACACATATTCCTATAACCATGTATTTTTTTGTAATTCCGTCTTTTTTCTTGATAAATTTTCTGATCAATTAATTTTACTCACATAGGCCAAATTATAACCCCTCGTAATTTCCCACGGTATTAATTAAGTGCTCACATATAAGAAGCAGACGTCCCTGGGTGGGCTCGAACCACCAACCTTTCAGTTAACAGCCGAACGCGCTAACCGAATTGCGCCACAGAGACCACATGCATTGTGTTTTGTGCCAATGTTTTTGTTCTTTTTTTTTTTTTTTATAGTTTTTGTATGTGTATATTTAAACACATATTCCTATAACCATGTATTTGTAATTCTGTCTTTTTTCTTGATCAGTTTTCTGCTCAATATATTTTAATCACATTGGCCAAATTATAACCCCTCGTAATTTCCCACGGTATTAATTAAGTGCTAACATAAAAGAACCAGACTTCCCTGGTGGGTTTGAACCACCAACGTTTTGTTTAACAGCCAAACGCGCTAATCGAATTGCGACACAGAGACCACATGCAATGTGTTTTGTGCCAATGTTTTTTGTTTTTTTTGTTTTTCTTACATTTTTTATAGTTTTTGTATGTGTATATTTAAACACATATTCCTATAACCATGTATTTTTTTGTAATTCCGTCTTTTTTCTTGATCAATTTTCTGATCAATTAATTTTACTCACATAGGCCAAATTATAACCCCTCGTAATTTCCCACGGTATTAATTAAGTGCTCACATATAAGAAGCAGACGTCCCTGGGTGGGCTCGAACCACCAACCTTTCAGTTAACAGCCAAACGCGCTAACCGACTTGCGCCACAGAGACCACATGCATTGTGTTTTGTGCCAATGTTTTGTTTTTTTTTTGTTTTTTTGTTTTCATTTTTTATAGTTTTTGCATGTGTATATTTAAATACATCTTCCTATAACCATGTATTTATTTGTAATTCCATCTTTTTTCTTGATCAGTTTTCTGCTCAATTGATTTTAATCACAATGGCCAAATCATAACCCCTCATTATTTCCCACGGTATTAATTAAGTGCTAACATAAAAGAACCAGACTTCCCTGGTGGGCTTGAACCACCAACGTTTTGTTAAACAGCCAAACGCACTAATCGAATTGCGACACAGAAACCACATTCAATGTGTTTTGTGCCAATGTTTTTTTGTTTTTTTTGTTTTTCTTACATTTTTTATAGTTTTTGTATGTGTATATTTAAACACATATTCCTATAACCATGTATTTTTTTGTAATTCCGTCTTTTTTCTTGATCAATTTTCTGATCAATTAATTTTACTCACATAGGCCAAATTATAACCCCTCGTAATTTCCCACGGTATTAATTAAGTGCTAACATAAAAAAATGAGACGACCCTGGGTGGGCTCGAATCACCAACCTTTCTGTTAACAGCCGAACGCGCAAAGTAAATTGCGCCACAGAGACCACATGCAATGTGTTTTGTGCCAATGTTTTTCTCCTTTTTTTTTCTAAATTTTTTATAGTTTTTGTATGTGTGTATTTAAACACATATTACTATAACCATGTATTTATTTGTAATTCTGTCTTTTTTCTTGATCAGTTTTCTGCTCAATTGATTTTAATCACATTGGCCAAATCATAACCCCTCGTAATTTCCCACGGTATTAATTAGGTGCCAACATAAAAGAACCAGACGTCCCTGGGTGGGCTCGAACCACCAACCTTTCAGTTAACAGCCGAACGCGCTAACCGAATTGCGCCACAGAGACCACATGCATTGTGTTTTGTGCCAATGTTTTTGTTCTTTTTTTTTTTTATAGTTTTTGCATGTGTATATTTAAACACATATTCCTATAACCATGTATTTATTTGTAATTCCATCTTTTTTCTTGATCAGTTTTCTGCTCAATTGATTTTAATCACATTGGCCAAATCATAACCCCTCGTAATTTCCCACGGTATTAACTAAGTGCTAACATAAAAGAACCAGACGTCCCTGGGTGGGCTCTAACCACCAACCTTTCAGTTAACAGCCGAACGCGCTAACCGAATTGCGCCACAGAGACCACATGCATTGTGTTTTGTGCCAATGTTTTTGTTCTTTTTTTTTTCTTTTTTTTTATAGTTTTTGTATGTGTATATTTAAACACATATTCCTATAACCATGTATTTGTAATTCTGTCTTTTTTCTTGATCAGTTTTCTGCTCAATTGATTTTAATCACATTGGCCAAATCATAACCCCTCGTAATTTCCCACGGTGTTAATTAAGTGCTAACATAAAAGAACCAGACTTCCCTGGTGGGCTTGAACCACCAACGTTTTGTTTAACAGCCAAACGCGCTAATCGAATTGCGACACAGAGACCACATGCAATGCGTTTTGTGCCAATGTTTTTTTGTTTTTTTTGTTTTTCTTACATTTTTCATAGTTTTTGTATGTGTATATTTAAACACATATTCCTATAACCATGTATTTATTTGTAATTCCGTCTTTTTTCTTGATCAATTTTCTGATCAATTAATTTTACTCACATAGGCCAAATTATAACCCCTCGTAATTTCCCACGGTATTAATTAAGTGCTAACATAAAAAAATTAGACGACCCTGGGTGGGCTCGAATCACCAACCTTTCTGTTAACAGCCGAACGCGCTAACCGAATTGCGCCACAGAGTCCACATGCAATGAGTTTTGTGCCAATGTTTTTCTTCTTTTTCATACATGTTTTATACGTTTTGTACGTGTATATTTTAACACATATTCCTATAACCATGTATTTATTTGTAATTCCGTCTTTTTTCTTGATCAGTTTTCTGCTCAATTGATTTTAATCACATTGGCCAAATCATAACCCCTCGTAATTTCCCACGGTATTAATTAAGTGCTAACATAAAAGAACCAGATGTCCCTGGTGGGCTTTAACCACCAACGTTTTGTTTAACAGCCGAACGCGCTAACCGAATTGCGCCACAGAGACCACATGCATTGTGTTTTGTGCCAATGTTTTTGTTCTTTTTTTTTTTTTTTTTTTTAATTTTTTATAGTTTTTGTATGTGTATATTTAAACACATATTCCTATAGCCAAATATTTGTTTGTAATTCCGTCTTTTTTCTTGATCAGTTTTCTGCTCAATATATTTTAATCACATTGGCCAAATTATAACCCCTCGTAATTTCCCACGGTATTAACTAAGTGCTAACATAAAAGAACCAGACTTCCCTGGGTGGGCTCGAACCACCAACCTTTCAGTTAACAGCCGAACGCGCTAACCGAATTGCGCCACAGAGACCACATGCATTGTGTTTTGTGCCAATGGTTTTGTTCTTATTTTTTTTTTTTTATAGTTTTTGTATGTGTATATTTAAACACATATTCCTATAACCATGTATTTATTTGTAATTCCATCTTTTTTCTTGATCAGTTTTCTTCTCAATTCATTTTAATCACATTGGCCAAATCATAACCCCTCGTAATTTCCTACGGTATTAATTAAGTGCTAACATAAAAGAACCAGACTTCCCTGGTGGGCTTGAACCACCAACGTTTTGTTTAACAGCCAAACGCGCTAATCGAATTGCGACACAGAGACCACATGCAATGTGTTTTGTGCCAATGTTTTTTTGTTTTTTTCGTTTTTCTTACATTTTTTATAGTTTTTGTATGTGTATATTTAAACACATATTCCTATAACCATGTATTTATTTGTAATTCTGTCTTTTTTCTTGATCAGTTTTCTGCTCAATTGATTTTAATCACTTTGGCCAAATTATAACCCCTCATAATTTCCCACGGTATTAATTAAGCGCTAAAATAAAAGAACCAGACGCCCCTGGGTGAGCTCGAACCAGCATCCTTTCTGTTAACCGAATTGCGCCACAGAGACCACATGCAATGTGTTTTGTGCCAATGTTTTTTTTGGGTTTTTTTTTTTACATTTTTTAAAAGTTTTTTTTATGTGTATATTTAAACACATATTCCTATAAACATGTATTTATTTTTAATTTCATCTTTTTTCTTGATCAATTTTCTGCTCAATTGATTTTACTCACAGAAGCCCAACTATAACCCCTTGTAATTTCGCACAAAACTAAGGCTGTTAACCTTTCGGTTAACAGCCTTTGTTTTGAAGTAAATTGCTGTTTTATATGTTTGTTTTTTTCTCTTATTTTGTTCATAATTACTTTTCTGCCACTTTATTTTTACTTGCACAGGCCAAACTATAAAACCAAAACAATTGTCCTTTATCATAGTTACGTGCACGTGCAAATCTGGCATTGTTTATAAAATGCACAGACAGTGTATTTGTCCAGTTAAATATATTGCACTGAACGGAACGTATAACCACTCTATGGTGGCTCCACGGATCGTCCTGAGGATAACGTCCTGAGCACCAATTCAATTCAATTAAATTTTATTTATAAAGCCCTAAATCACAACAAAGTCATCTCAGAGGGCTTTACAAAAACACAATCAACTACAGAAATACATGAAAAGTCCCAGGCATCCCCTGTCCTTAGACCCTCCTTCTCAGCAAGAAAAAACTTCCAAACCCAGTGGGAAAAATAAGAAATCTTGAGGAGAACCACATTGAAGGAGAGATCCACTCCCATGGATGGACAGGCTATAGATGAACGTCCATGTATAAATGCAGGAAGGGGGGCTGGTCCAGACAGGGTCACAGGTCGGCACAGGCGAGATACTCCAGATCCTGTCGTCCATGGCTCCCGTGCAGGCACTGTCAGGAGAGCCACCACTCCCCCCAGGGGGGAGGGGGGAAAGGGGACACCAGGTGACTAGTCATGAACAGACTTGGTAAGAAAGATATGTTATAAAAATTACAGAAACAGGTGTGAGGAAGAGAAAGAGAAGAAAGAACTCAGTGTCTGTACTTCCCCCAGCATTCTAACTCCTAGGGCAGCCTAGACTGAACTGTGACTCATACATCATGTATACATGATATATGAGTCACATAATTTTTAACTAACCTGACCATAGGCTTTCTCAAACAGGAATGTTTTAAGCCTAATTTTAAATGTAGAGACTGTTTCGGCGTTTTTAATATTATATATATATTTATATATGGTGGTATATTTATATACCACTTCCATCTGTCCGGCCATTGTCATCTAACATCGACCTTTGGATTTTCTGCCAGTTGTCATCTTTTCAGTCATTGCTGTTTATGTGAACGCACAGAGAGGGGTGGGTCGAAGTGGACACATATTTGATGGACTGGTGATTGGTTTAAAGATGATCAGGACAATGATTGGCCAGAGTTTACCTGTGGTTCCACCCTCTTGACTGGACTAAAACATTATTTTGTTTAGTTGTTTTTTTTTTGCACACATTGTATTTCAGTGGTTGCTATGGGATGGTGGGAGGTTTTTAAGCAATATGGTAAAAAAAAAAAAAAAAGCTTCTTAAGTTTTTTATGTGGTGGGAGAAAAAGATCCCCTACCCCACCTTTAAAACAGTTTATTGCACACCTGGGTAAAATGTACACCATTAGAGAATGATAAGTAGATATTACCTAATGATAATTACAGCCAAATAAACAACATTAATAAATTAAGACTCGAGACATTACTAATGTCCAGAGATGTATAGTAATGAAGTACAACTACTTAAGTACTTCCACTTCTCCTGCACTACTTTTTTTTTTTAAACTAATACTTTCACTCCGATACATTTTTCATGTGCCGAATCGTTACTCGTTACTCTTATTAAAATTGTTGGGAAGCATACCAAACCCATAGCATATCAATGCCAGAGCGATAGATGGTTCTATCACCTGGTTTGATGATGGTGTCTCATCATTGGACGAGTCAGCGATCAAACACTACATAATAAGACTGCACGCTCTAATCAGCCTTTTTTTTAACTAACAGTAGAGCTAACCAAAGAGCTAACAGAATATCTTGTTTTTCCTGTTACATGACAGATGGATGAAGCAACCAAATGTGATTTACTCCCTCAGAGCCACAGAACCTTCCAGTGACTCATGTTCTGATAATGCAGTTCAGTACTCTGCACCAACTGTCGACAAAATGGGACAGAGAGGATAATTATTATGTGTGTGAATGTGGGCACATGCATTTTCACAACCAAACACCAAAACTCACATATCAGACTGAAAGTGTTCAGCTGAAAGTGTGTCTGTTCACAGGAGGCAGTAAAATGCATCCACAAATGTCTGAAATACAGCTTTCTCCAGCATAAAAGTAAATGTGTGTATACCATCATTTAGGTCTGTCAACATTAATGCATTTACAGAGATTAAACCTTCCTCATGATTAATCTGGTCAAAAATTTAACTCAATTAAATGGAACAGTTGGGTTTTTTTCAATGTTTTGTTGAAACTGTTGAAGGTGTTGAATAAACATGCTAATTGCATATATATATGTATTCAAAACCCCACATCCTCACTGACTAAGAAACAGCTCCTAGCTCAGTGTTCGAATATCCGCAATAAGAGGTTGCTATCACAGCTAGAGATCGATGAGGTACAGCGTTGTACCTCATCCACGGTACAAAGATGCTACGGCAAGGGGGAGCCAGGACGACAGGTCAGCTTGGGGGTGGTTTCACCACCACCCCCAAATATCGAGATTGGGTACCAAGCCCCAGAAAGACTAAACACAAGGGCAGCTGACCTGAGAAAGAGAATCATGAAATCCTGGGGGAACACAACTACCTGCTTGCCAAGGCTAAAGAACAAAGTGCCAGACCAGTCTCTACTGGAGGACCTGAACACTGCACTGCAAACTGTCCCTACCACTACCATCACTGAGACCAATCAGCTGATGTATGCAGCAGCAACCGTAATCCTTGAGATGCTTGGCTACAAGATGAACAGCCAGAGCAGCCAGAAGGTTGCCCCATGGAGGAGAAGGCTAGAGGCAAAGATCATGGCAGCACGGAGAGAAGTCAGTGTTTTAACAGAACTAAGCAGAGGTGTGAATCTGAGGAAAGGACTGCCCAAGAAATACAACAAACTGTCCACAGCTGAGGCACTGGAGACTGCTAAGCAAAGGCTCACAGCACTAGCTACCCGCCTAAAGAGATACACAAGAGAGGTAGAGGCCAGGAGAATAAACCAGGTGTTCTCCACCAACCCAGCTAAGGTCTACTCTCAATGGCAGGGGGGCAAGGTGACAACAGACCCACCTAGGGCTGAAACTGACCAATACTGGAAGAGCATCTGGGAGAAGGAGGCAACACATAACACCAATGCCCAATGGCTGACAGACCTACAGGCAGAGCACAGCCAACTCCCAGAACAAGACCCAGTAGTCATCACACTAGCAGACATCCAAACCAGAGTGTCCAAAATGAAGAGCTGGACAGCACCAGGGCCCGACATGATTCATACCTACTGGCTTAAGAAACTGACATCACTCCATGAACGCCTAGCAGCACAGATGAACCAGCTGCTGATATCGGGAAACCACCCAGAGTGGCTAACCCAGGGCCGGACAGTCCTCATAATGAAGGACCCCCAGAAGGGAACAATACCATCTAACTACCGGCCTATAACCTGCCTCAGCACCACATGGAAGCTTCTATCAGGCATCATAGCGACTAAGATGAGTAGGCACATGGAGCAATACATGAGCAGAGCACAGAAAGGAATAGGCAACAACACCAGGGGAGCCAAACACCAGCTACTGGTTGACAGGGCAATTGTCCGAGATTGCAAGACGAGGAACACCAACCTGTGCACTGCCTGGATTGATTACAAGAAAGCCTATGACTCAATGCCACATACATGGATACTGGAGTGCTTAAAACTGTATAACATCAACAGGACACTAAGAGAGTTCATCCAGAACTCAATGAGGCTGTGGAAGACAACTCTGGAGGCCAACTCAAAGCCAATTGCACAGGTGAACATCAGATGCGGCATTTACCAAGGAGATGCTCTGTCCCCCCTGCTGTTCTGCATAGGCCTAAACCCCCTCAGCCAGATCATCTCAAAGAGTGTCTTCGGATACCAGTTCCGAAGTGGAACAACCATCAACCACCTCCTCTACATGGATGACATCAAGCTGTATGCCAAGAATGAGCGTGACATTGATTCCCTAATTCACCTCACCCGGATCTACAGCAAAGACATTGGGATGTCATTCGGACTAGATAAATGTGGGCGGATGATATCTAGAAGAGGAAAGGTGATCACAACTGAAGGGGTTGACCTACCTGAAGGGAATATCACAGATGTGCAGGAAAGTTACAAATACCTAGGGATCCCACAGACAAATGGTAATCATGAGGAGGCAGCTCGGAAGTCAGCCACAGCCAAATACCTACAGAGGGTAAGACAGGTCCTGAAAAGTCAGCTGGACGGCAAAAATAAGATCCAGGCCATTAACACCTATGCCCTGCCAGTAATCAGATACCCAGCTGGGATAATATCCTGGCCACTGGAAGAGATACAAGCCACTGATATCAAGACAAGGAAACTCCTTACCATGCATGGAGGGTTCCACCCCAAGTCCAGTGTCCTGAGGCTGTACACTAAGCGAAAGGAAGGGGGCCGAGGACTAGTAAGTGTCAGAACTACTGTCCAGGAGGAAACGGCGAACCTCAAGGAATACATCAAGAAAATGGCCCCCAATGACCAACTGCTAAGTGAATGCCTCAGGCAACAAAAGCCCAGTAAGGTCGAGGAACCAGAGGGGCTATCATGGAGGGACAAACCCTTGCATGGCGTGTACCATCGACAAATTGAGGAAGTGGCTGATATGGAAAAGACATACCAGTGGCTGGAAAAGGCTGGACTAAAGGACAGCACACGCTACTCATGGCTGCACAAGAAAAAGCCCTGAACACCAGAGCAATAGAGGCCGGGGTCTACCACATCAGACAAGACCCCAGGTGTAGGCTGTGTAGAGAAGCCCCTGAAACAGTCCAGCACATCACAGCAGGGTGTAAGATGCTGGCAGGCAAGGCATACATGGAGAGGCATAACCAGGTAGCGGGCATACTGTACAGGAACATCTGTAAAGAGTATGGACTGGAGGTCCCAGGGTCAAGATGGGAGAACCCCCCAAAGGTGACAGAGAACAAACAGGCCAAGATCCTGTGGGACTTCCAGATCCAGACTGACAAGATGGTGATGGCCAATCAGCCTGATATCGTGGTGGTGGATAAACATGAGAAGAAGTGGTGGTGATAGATGTAGCAGTCCCCAGTGATAGCAACATCAGAAAGAAAGAACATGAGAAGCTTGAGAAATACCAAGGTCTGAAAAAGGAGTTAGAGAAAATGTGGAGTGTGAAGGCAACGGTGGTACCAGTAGTGATCGGAGCATTAGGGGCAGTGACCCCCAAGCTGGGAGAATGGCTCCAGCAGATACCAGGAACAACATCAGAGATCTCTGTACAAAAGAGCGCATTGTTAGGAACAGCTAAGATCCTGCGCAGAACCCTCAGGCTCCCAGGCCTCTGGTAGAGGACCCGAGCCTGAAGGAGACACCGCCCACGTGGGGCGAGAGGAACATTTTTATATATATATATATATATATATGCAATTAACATGTTTATTGATCATTAATCTTGCCCAACATTTGTTGGGAGAGATTATTGTAATCACCATGTGTGAATGTCTGTCTGTGTGTGTCTGTGTGTGTGTGTGTCTGCAGGTACATATCATGCTATAACTCAATGAATACTTGAGATATTACCATGAAATATATATTATACATATAGCTAATGTGCATCAGATGCAATTATCCATTTGAGTAAAGATCAACTAACAGGTCAAAAACACATTATCTGTTATAACTGAAGAACGGAGGGTCACAGAACTTTCAGATTGGTACCAATTATTGCGGAATGAAAATTTCTACAATTCTCATAATTGGTGCTATCACCTACAACCAATAGTTTTTGAGAGCGCCGGAGGTCAAAGGTCACAAAAAAACCTTGTGTAACACTGTTTGTGTCAAGCATAGACATATCACACTATAACTTAATCAATACTGGATATATTTTCATTATATTACACACACTTATGCATATATACATACAAGAAAATTATCAATATTGAAAAAGGTCAAAGGTCAAGGTCACATTTAGCAGAAAGGTCAAAATCACACTATTGGCTCTAATTCAAGAGCGGGTTGTCATAGAAATAGGGGCGAGATCAGACATTCTCTGAATACTAGTTAACATGATGTTTTTTGATTAACATGATGAAAAATATTAACATGATGTTTTTTGATTAACATGATGAAAAATATTAACATGATGTTTTTTGGATATTTTATAAATTTTTTCGGTGTTTTTTTTCTGTATTTAAAAAGGGTTTTTTCAACATATTTTGGATTTTTCTACACATTTTGTTGGTTTTTTTTATTGGATTTTGGAGTAAAAAAAAAAACCTGAGACAGAACAGTCAACAGACATTAAGTGTTTTTACAGAGTCGTGGGTTACCATCAGCGTTGCCTCCGTTCCATCCTCAACATCCACTGGAGTGCCTACGTCACAAATGTTGAAGTACTTGAGCGAACAGGGATCCTCAGCATCCAGGCCATGTTGCTGAAGACACAGTTGCGCTGGACAGGACATGTCTCTGGAGGACCATCGTCTGCCAAAAATTGTCCTCTATGGTGAACTTTGCCCTTGGCACCATAGTAGAGGAGCACCAAAGAAGAGATTTAAGGATCGTTTAACGAAATCTGTCTTTGTGCAACATCGACCATCGCCAGTGGTTAGCCCGTGCAGCAGACCGAACTGCCTGGTGACACAAAATTAATGACTACCCTCAAAGAAAAACGCAGAAACAGGAAGAACCACACCTTCACATCTAAAACATCAGACCCCTCATTCACCTGCAGTGACTGTGAGTGTGTCTGTCACGTATTGGTCTTGTCAGTCACCAGCTAACTTGCAGCAGAAGTGGGAAGGGCCCCTAGATCTTCGACAACAAAGTCATGGCAAGAAGAAAAGCACTTCCAGCTTAAAATACCACATTAATGTGAGCGTACGTTAGCCAGAAAAGTTTGAAAAATTCACTTAAAAACACAAAAAGAGAAAAAAAAAAAAAAAAAAACTGCAAAAATTCACAGAAAAACTATGAAAAATACATGACATTTTAATGACTCTTAAAACACAGAAAAAATCAAATGTGATAAAATAACCAAAACAAGCTAAAGCATGAACATACATGCAATACAACATATTGAAACAAAACAACTGTTCCATTTAATTGCATTAAATATGTTTAATCAGATTAATCATGATGATGAATTAATCTGCATTAATACTTTAATTTTGACAGCCCTAATACACACACACACCCTTCATTCCATATTCATTCCACAGCCCATGATGATGTGTAATCACAACTGAATTATGTTGCCTGTCCAAAGTCAACTACCCACCTGGATTTAGTTTAGTAAAACCACCCAGAGTGTTCCACTAGTAGTTTCCAACTAAATGACTATAATGACCAAAAGTATAATGAAAAACATGTGAAAACTGTGCAAATGTTTGGGAATATAGCCGAGATCTAGTCATTTTTAAATGTCTGAAATCACAAATTCTTCTTTTTAAGCAGATTATGAGATATTAATGTCAATCAAAATAAGATGGTCATCATATCCATAGTATTTTCACATGACTTTATCAAAACAAGGCAGGTCTATGTCAGTGTAACATTTTATGTAGTGGACAAAAATCATGAAGCGGTCAATATGCTATCTG
The DNA here is from genome assembly GCA_020466265.1 of Siphamia tubifer. Lineage (NCBI taxonomy): Eukaryota > Metazoa > Chordata > Actinopteri > Kurtiformes > Apogonidae > Siphamia > Siphamia tubifer. Next base: position 12,019,354 of record CM035798.1, on the reverse strand, counting down.
AGACAAAATGGCTGCAACCCCCCCCCCCCCCCCCCCCCATCCTTTTTGATGTCATGTATGTACTAGGAGAGTAAAGTGTCATTGATTCTGATAACCTTTGTGAGTGACATTTCCTTGTTTCCATTAGGGAAGACTTGTGTCACTGCTTCTTACTAGGATTCCACATAAAGGCCAAGGCTGTATTCTTCTAAGTGGGATCAATAAGATTGTCCTGTTATAGATTCAATAACCCAATCATCATGAAACATAGACACACGGCTGGAAAAGTATTCTTAAACTGTGCAAAGGAACTATTAGAATCTATTAGACTCAACTCATTGTTGTCAGAGGTGGTACAAGTCAGGGTCGGACTGGATCAGGATTTCAGGCCGGGAATATCCTGCAGCATCCAGACCAATTCCAGCACCACGGAGGCAGAAAAAAAAATACCCTTCAAAAACCACACCTTTGGGGGGGGGGGGGTTGTAATTTGCTTATAGCAATTAAAGAAATATTATTACACTTGCTGTGACACAACTCACAACTTTTCATCCTCTCCCTGCCCTCAACATATTTCCTTTTGTCTAAGGTTACTTACACGATATGTGTTATTAAGAACATGTTTATATTTTGTCAGCAAACTACTTAGATGCCATGTTAGTGTAGCTAATAAACACTAATATTCAATGTTAAAGTGAAAAGGTCAACAGTCTATCCTATAACTGAAGTCTAAATATCTCTCAGGCTTCCTGTGGAGTTTTACCCAGACCTACTATATACTGTTGCATTAAAATTAACATTAAATTTACTAACACACACACAATCATACAACTCTGCAATTATCATGAATGCAATTATAATGAAATGAACATAAAATAAAGTCCAAAAGCCCTGCTGTGATCAAATTATGGGATTAATTAAAAAATACTTCCTAAACGGTCAGCAGGTGGCACATTTTAGCCAAACATAGCTAAACTAAACATACATAGAAATAATGCTAAATAGCAAAAAAAAGGAACAATAAAGCACAATATAAATCCATTACTCAAAAAAAATACAACTATCTATCTTGACCCAAAAAATAAAGTATTGTGATCTAAATTCAAAATATATAACATAAATAAACGAAATCCTAAAAGCCTGTGACACTGTTGCTGCGGCAGAGCTAACAGTAGAGATAACAGTAGAGCTAACAGCAGCGCTAACAGCAGAGCTAACCGAAGAGCTAACAGTAGAGCTAACAGCAGAGCTAACCAAAGAGCTAACAGCAGCACTAACAGTCCCAGATAGCAAGCTGACGTCGGGCCGACGTTGGTTTCGGTCGGCAACGTCGGCGGCGGAAATCCAACGTTGGGCCGACGTCACACTGACGTTTGTCTTCCAACATCGAGTAAATCGAACGTCGGTCTGAAGTCAGGTTGAGTATCGAAATCGACGTTGATTATCAGCCGTTGTTACAACGTCGTTTCGACGTTGTCTACTGCATAAGCTTACAGTATACTACTGTAGAGTTTTTGCACAGCTCTCAAGTCCGTTTAAACTCTTATTTAGAACATTATCAAGCCCTTTAACTCCTGAGGCGTCAGCGATGACGTGTTCTGAAAGGATGGGTTAGTTTAATATTCAGATTTTTTTTAACTGTTATTTTACTGAGTTTTGTTCATGGATCTGACATATGTCAAAAAGCAACCGATTTAGAAAAAACAAAAAGCTCAAACTAAAACTACTTGAACCAAATGACAATATTATTTATATATTTGTACTTCATTTTAGTTTATTTTAACTAAGTTAAGTTATTATTTTGTAAATATTTATTTTTCTATATGAAATGTAATATTCATTTTTGTTAATTTTGTTCCTTATTTTGTTTTATATATCTACATTTAATATTGTATTTTATCTTTTTTCACTTTTGTTCCATTTGCGTCTTATTTTGTTCATGTTACTGATTATTTTGTTGGTTTATTATACATTTTTGGCTGTCATTGTTCATTTTATAAATTTTTGACTGGAATTGCTTGTCTCAGGGGTTAAAGGGCTAATTTCTACCTTTTCGTCTCCAACGTGGAACCACCGTCACGCCAGTGTTGGACCGCTGACTTGCTATTTTCAATGTTGAATACAGCTTTCAAAACATTGAGCTGGATGAGAATTTAACTTATGTAAGCCCAACTTCCCAAATGTATGTGCAAGCAACTGATGCAACCCCAGATCACACCACACATTTCTACATAATTTCCAGCTTTTAAATGCCCCTCCTGAATTCCAGGCCTAATCATTTTAGGCATGTTGGTTTAAGTCTGCTTGCTGTGTCATGAATTCAATAAAGAAAACCTTCATATAGAACATGCTTGAGAAAACTTGTTGACAGTATTTTATCAGTATTTTACAGAGGGTAGAGGCTGGACAGTCATGAATGTCAAAATTTTGGTGTATTTCAACAAGCCTTTAGAACAATATTTTCCCTTGTTAACTTGTAACTTTAATCACAAGTGCTTTCAATTTAAACAAAATGCATGTGTTTTTTAAAACAACCATGACACAAACCCATGATCTAGCAAACAATTTATTTGGCAAATCTCCCAATCACAGCATGTGATGAACAAGTAGCCACAGTAGGTCTCCACTGTTGTCTCGTAATCTTAAGCTGTAGTGTGTACCTGTAGAAAACAGAAAAGGGGCAATTAGCCATCTCATCAGGTGCAAACTGGTCAGGGGTGAAAAAGGGGAGAAGGGTAAGCGAGGAAGGAAAAGGGAGTGTTTTATGTGATACACGCAAATCACTGTGTGAACTTTGTACTTGCATAACATATGTCACATTTTGCTATACAACTAGTTTGCCTGTTATTACATGCACATCCCTTGGCTATGAAAAAGAACAAAATCTGAGTATTTTGAGACTTTGTACACAGACCGGGGGTGTAGTTTAAATGTGATACACAGCTGTACGTTGTATGACCACTGAAAACTTATTGGGCATAAGTATATCCAGATAAACATACAGCAATACTGTACAAAACTGTAACAGTACAAGACAGTGTACCCCACTAGAGTCACAGGCATTATAAGTACTACAGCAAACTAGACTAGGCAAGACTTTGCCAGCTGAAAAATTGACCAGGGCTACCTGAAGACTGACTGAGATGAGCAACCGGCAATCGCAGCCACCTGAAAGGGGAGAGACTTTAGTGCCTGAAAGACCGATCAGGGCTACCTGAGCCTGACTTAACTGAGTGACAAGCATTCAGGGCCACCTGAAACACAACTGACTTTGCAGCTGAGCCATTGGTATCAGCATTGACCAGCTAGGACTGCAATCAGAATCCAGGATCACGATAGACGGTACTAACTGAGCCCCAAATCAGAAATATGAGGCACCATATAACCACTGCCACCAGAGTTGACTTCAGTTGACATAATTATGAGCACAGACAATAGGAGAATACTTGTGCAGGAAATCTAATGCGGTAAAGAAAGAATGGTTTTAGTAGTTTTAACATCACAGGGTGTTAAAGCAACACTCCACCATTTGTGGAAATAAGTTAATTTTCCATCTCCCCTCGAGTTAATTAAGTGAGCTAAACCTTTTTTTTTTGTTCATCCAGTCCTTCTCCGAGTCTGGCCATACCTTTTTAAGCTCCAAGCAAACATATCATTGAAGCGGATTATCCGTTTCAATCCGTTTCAATGATAAATACTAATTTGGAGCCAAGATTGGTTTTGGGATAAACACTGGTCATTCAAACTACACTACCAGCGCTACTGACCAATCAGCGCTAACAAGGTGACATTTTCAAACGCATACAGGTGTTGCAACCCAGTCCACAGCCCTCGTGTCATTGTTCTAAGCCTGCCCCAATGACTCCATACACAGAACATTCTGAATGCTCCGTTGCAGCCTGTGACGAGCCAGGATTGGTCTTTACCGTGCGAGACTAGACCAAAAGCAAAGCAAGAACATTTTCTTCTGCTACTATTGGTCTAGAGTGCTAGGCAAGCTTTAATTCAGACTTACCCCGCAAGCATTCCATCGCTGCTCTCCACATGCACTACATCAGGATGAAGAATGAATGGCTTCCCAACGATGACCAATCCCCCACCTTCATCGTCAGTCAAGCACAGATCAGGTAAGTGTGTATGCCTGAGAGAGAGACTATGCACGTTAGGAAAAGGGATACATTTGTAAAACACTTAAAAAAGGTGGTTTTTAATGACTGTTGCTTGACATTCCCCATGAAGGTTTCTTCTCAGCTATACAGTTAGTCAGTCATGCTTTTCTATAAGAGCAAAATTTCACATATATAGAGCATTATATAGAGTAGAAAACAACTTGTAATTTCATTTCTTATTTATTGATCTATTTATAATCAGTTTATTTTATATAATGTGGTTTTCACCCTGTCTTAAAATTGTACTTTAATTTTAAATCAATGTGAAGCACTTTGGGCTACAGTGTTTGTATGAAAGGTGCTATACAAATAAAGATCATTATTATTAATATCAAATCTAAATGGGTTAATTTGTGCAAAGATCAGACATTGGACAACCTGTTGAGGGAAGGTGTGCTGCCAGGTAACGTTACTGTTAAGGGGAGGGAGATATAGTGTTGAGGAGTGCATGTGCATGACAACAATCTTCATTCTCACTTATAACCACTCATTGGATATCCCTCTACTCTCAGTATGTGATAAAGAAAGGTCTGATGTGATAAAATAAAGGTTGCATACACTAAAAACCATTACCTTGTCCTGGTCAAATATGGACTAGCATGGAGGAAAAAAAGATAGCACGAGGGAACATATATGTTCCCTCGTGCTATCTTATAACGATAGCAATACTCACGCGACTTACATTGCCTTAAAAAAAAACCGTCAACCGCCAGCCTGCCCTGACTGCACAAAGTGATTTTTTTGCCTGTTACCTACCGTTTAAAGTTTAACCAAGTTCTTATAATTAATTGAACAATATACTTTCATCCACACTCAGCCAAGGTAAGAGCTAAATTAGCCTAATAAAAAACGTTATCGGCTTCTTTCTAGCTGACGCTAGCATGCTACCCGTCCGTTAGCTACATTTGCTAGCAATACGAGATAGTTCGCCTTTATTAACTATGGCCGAAAGCAAAAACATTTTATCTAAACGGTCGTTGCGACGACATGTTAAGAAAAACACAGACAGCGCAATGGCAAAACTACATAGTTGTACCACGTACCTCGAACCAACGTCCACCAAGCTGTCACCTGCCGTCTCAGTGTGTTCAGTTTCAAACACTGACAGCGAGTGTGAAGAAGAGGAGTGGTTTATGGCCAGTGACTCGGAGGATATGAGCGCCCCTTCTGGCCAGGAAGATGTTGACATGACAGACGATTACTATAGATTAGATGACACAGAGGGAGAGGGAGACAGTGACATTGAGTTTATTGATTACAGCAACTTGAGAAATGACCTAAAAGTATGGGCAGTTAGAACCAACACACCAATTTCTCACCTGTCAAGTCTTCTCTCTGTGCTTTTGAAGCACTTCCCCAATGTAAACCTGCCAAAGGATGGCCGCACTCTCCTCTCAACTCCAGTTTACACAGAGGTGCAATCAAAAGCTGGGGGGTCAATGCATTATTTTGGGGTTGCAAATGGTGTCAGGGCCAGATTAGAAAATGGTGGCATACTAGGCATAAAAAGCCAAACGCTCCATCTGCAAATTAACGTTGATGGCTTGCCTCTATTCAAGAGTACAAATCAACAGTTCTGGCCAATCCTAGGATTGATTGAGGAAGACCCTTGCCGGATTCCTTTTGTAATAGGTTTGTACCTTGGATACTCCAAGCCATCAGATGTAAATGAGTACCTCTCAGACTTTGTCACAGAGATGGGAAAGCTTGCTTCTGATGGATTGGAGTATCAGTCCTATTTGTATAAAATTGAAATTTCAGCATTCGTGTGTGATGCACCGGCAAGGGCCTTTTTAAAGAACATCAAGGCTCACAATGCCTACAATGGGTGTGAGCGCTGTATTCAAGAAGGCGTTTGGCTGAATCAACGCCTTAATTACCCAGAAACAACAGCTGTCCTAAGAAGGGATGAGGATTTTAGAGAGAAAACGTATGCTGACCATCACAAAGAGGGCGCAAGTGCCCTTCTCCAAATTAATGTCAACATGGTCTCTCAATTTGTCCTTGATTTTATGCACCTTGTATGCTTGGGAGTCGTCCGCAAGCTCATATGGCTTTGGATGAAAGGCCCACTCCCAATCAGAATTGGAAACAGGTCCATCATGCTCATATCGGATAGGCTCATAAGATTGGGGAAGAATCTCCCTAAAGAGTTTTGCAGAAAGGGGAGGTCACTAAGGGAGCTAGATCGGTGGAAAGCCACCGAATTTAGAACATTCCTTCTTTACACTGGCCCCATTGCCCTTAAGAAAGCATTACCTAAGGCAATGTATGACCATTTCCTCCTACTGCACATCGCCATATCAATATTATGCTCACCCCGTTTACACAAGCATTACTTGGATTACGCTGAGAACGTTCTTATGGTCTTTGTTCAGAATTTCTCAGTCATTTATGGTGATTTTGTTGTTTACAATGTCCATAATTTGATTCACCTGGCAAGTGATGTGAGAAAATTTGGCCCATTGCCCCAAATTTCAGCCTTTCCTTTTGAGAATTTCTTGTATAAATTAAAAAGACAAATCAGAAAGCCAAACCAGTCACTGCAACAGGTTGTCAGACGACTATCTGAACAGGCCAGTATCCGTAGTGTCAATCTGCCCTCCAGTTCCCCTCAATCCAGTCTCACTGCTTCACTGTCTCACTACACCTGTGACAGATTCACACTCTCCACTCAACACGGTAATAACATAATATCGTATGCCAACACCACTTTCAGAATTGAGGAAATTCGTCAAACGCTTGGCAGTACCTCGTTTGTAGTACGGAAATACTTGCAACAGCAGCCATTTTTCAACTACCCAATTAACTCCCTTCAACTGGGAACTGTTGTTGTAGGTAGAATCTCCAGAGACACATCAATATTAACGGAACATGACATCGACTACAAGATGGTGGCCTTTCCATATAAAACAGGCCTTGTCATTTCCCCTCTTAATCATTTATAAAAGTGTATTTCCAATTCAGTTCAAATTAAATATTGCTCCAATTCAGTAATCAATCATTCAATCAACTTCTGGATGTCTAATGAGTATTTATCCCTTTAATTGTATGTTTTTAGTTGTTTTGTTTGTTTACATAATTAAATGAGGTGGTGGTGATACCGTCAAGTTGGCTGAGTGTGGATCAAAAGATGGCCTTCTGGCCGCCATACACACTAACAACAAGCAAAGGCAGCAGTTGTATCACATGGAGAGCCAGATGAGACTTGAGGGGAATATTTTCGTGAATGTTCTCAAAATATATGGTGAGACAAAGCAGTCAGAGATGGCCATTGATGAAAAGGGTGTTGCACTGCCTTAAAAACAAGGCTTTGCAACATACCAGCTAAATGATGCACGCTCAATAAATAACATTAGAAATACATGAATTCCTTCAAAAGTTCAACCATAATTCATCACAGTTCTGTTCATAATTCATCTAATGTCCAATTTCCTTTTTTCTCCAGGCATGTTCGCGGTAGTCGTTTTCAAAGAGAAAAACGAAGTTGAGGTAGTCCCCACCAGCTGGCTGAGTGTGGACCAGAAGATTTCATTCTGGCCACCATACAAAAGTATGCAAAGGGCGAAGCAGGCAGTTCAAAATCAGGAGGAACCCGATGAGACCTGGGATGAGCACTTCATCAGGGTCTTGAAACAATATGGTGGGTGAGGCCCCTCCTCCTGTAGACACAGGATAGAGAGAAAGAGGGGGAGGTAGTTAGAGACTGAATCTGGGGCCTCATGACCTAAGAGTTAGATAAATAATTCAGATCTTTGCAACAAAGTAGGCTTACGTGGTCAACTAATTTCCTTATATAAGTATCTATCTATACGTAGTCTCGCTACACTGCCTCTAAGTGTCGCCAGTTGACAAAATGCATTGGAAATGTGCATACACTTGAAATGAAAGTGGCGAGACAAAGCTCACATTCTGACGTTCAAGTCATGAGGCCCCTGGTTGATCATAATTCTATTGAAGCTTTACACACATTGCAATATGTTGCCTTTGTCCAACCAATGTTTCCCTTAAATGCAGATTGTTATGATAAGGCCAGAAAAAGACTGGTGAAGGCCACAAAAAAGGACTCCCTCACATCTGAGGACGAGGGGGCCAAAAGGCAAAGGATGTAAGAACTGTTCAGTGCTTTCACATATGATCTGAATAAGTAGTTGTTTTTCATACCTATTGTGTTGTTGTCCGCAGACCCTCTGTCAAATTGGCAGATCAGTTGGTGCCACCACCCCCACCTCGGCCAAAGGGAACTGCCAGAGGGAAAATGGGCACGTCCTCATCCTTACAGCCCCAGCAGCTCCAGCCACCACCTGTATTTCCTCCTCAGCCTTCTGCCTGGAACCCGCCGGCTGCCTCCCATTCTGACACGAGCCTATTGGGTAAAAAATAAATAAATTACTACTACTCTGCAACAAAATAATATTGAACACAATTTCTAAAACATGAAATATTTCTTCTACATTCAACATTTATTACTTACAGAACGTGACCAGATGATTTTTAGGGCCTTGGAGGAGATTAAGGCCCAGGTCCGCCAGAACACCCTCCTGCTCCAAGCTCTGGCCAAGAAGCAGCCAGCACAGACAGCAGCAAGTCTTTCAGAGGACTTCAAGTTCCCCATCCAATCCCTTGATGAGCTGAGGAAAGTGGAGAAGGTTCTGGTAGATAAAACACAGCGTAAAGCTCTGGTATGATTCAACTGGCACAGCCTCTTCAGATTAAACACTGTTCATGTACAGTAAATGACTCTTTAAATTGTAGTTACTTGGTCAGCATTACATCAGCATTATACAGCAAATGACTTGAATAACTGACTGACAGAGGAGTGTGTTGGCTGTCATATGCATCGACTAGCCTGATGTATCAACCACTTATTTCACTTCAGTTCATAGTGTATGAAAACCAGCCATTAGGATGTATCCGCGTACACTTCGCAGATACTTTTCGCTTAAAACCAACCATGACTGCTTGCCACTGCCTTCAGCCAATAGCTACTCATTTGCTGTGACGCCTGTTATGCGCCTGAATACATTGTTTGAAACTTGTGTTTGTTGATTCGTCAGGCACAATTTTAAGACGAAATGAATGCATCCTAATGGCTGGTTTTCAGACTATATGAATGAAGTGAAATAAGCAGCTGATACATCAGGCTATGCATTAACAGCAATACACACCAAATGTTAACTGTGAAATTTAAACAATGTATTGTCTGTTTTTGCTGTCTGCAGACGTCATACCTGGCAACACTTGGTGGAGTAAATCCAGGGGATACCATCAGACGAATTATGCGTCACTTATTGTCTGATGCCCTTGCGACACAGTTCAACTGGCTTGGGAGAGGGGGACAGAAAAAAGCTTTTTCAGCCTTAGGCATCACATCGGTCATAAGAGGTAGGCCTAAGTAGTCAATTAAAGCCCCATAGTACATTGAGAATCACTGCATTTGAATACTGTGCAAATATTATAGAGCACTATGTACAAAGGATGGAAGAAGGTGGGACTTACAGTTTTTCTCTGTTGGTTTGGCTCATTTCTTGAAACAGAAATTACATTCTTAAAACTATAAGATTATTTGGCCAAACAGTCTTACAGTTCTGCACAACATTACAGCTCACTAGCAAAAGCGCATATCTCTCCCAAAACTGTTCACACATGTTTCAAAACTATATTCCTTTCCCATGTAAAGTGTCAGGACCATCAAAATTGCAAAGATCTTTCTCAATTGCTTTGGCTCATTTGCATTCACTTAGTGTTTTTACCAAAATAAACAGAATGGTTCAGCATAACACCGTGGATGAGCTGCAGAAGCTCATATCTCTCACAAAACAGTTTACTTATGTCAAAACTAAACTTCTTTCTCATGTAAGAGGTCAGTGCACACAAAATGCATAATCCCTGTGGTATTCAGTGGGCACTACAAGTCAAAATGCTTAGATGTTTTGTCACTATGGCAGAGATGTATAAAACCTAAAAAAAAGGACTTTACAGTAAGAGCAGCCAGCAAAGTTTGACATCACACACACTGTACTCACACCGCCAAGGAAATTGTAACCATTTCTATCCACACACGAGGTAACTTCCATACATTAGAGTATACAGCTTTTCTGAATTGGTTTGGCTCATTTCTTGAAACAGAAATCACATTCTCAAAATAACCTGGACAAATCTCCAAACCATCTGGCAACTGCCATTCTGTATGCTCCTGACCAATTTATGACAATTGAACAGACTGTTGTGCATATGATGACTTACACAATGAAATCATGCTGACATGTTTTGGAGAGAACAACTGTTTGACTTAGAATCAGCTGATCAGTTTAGATCAGAAAGACTTATTTATTGGGAAAATGTGCTAAATGTATGCTCATTGGGCTAACTGTAAGGTACTTGTACATAACCATTTGAAAAGATGCACTAAGACACTTGAAACATGTACCAAGACATTTGCAATTTGATGAAATCAATGAGAAATGCCATTCTGTTGTGAACAATTGCAAGGTGGTTTGGAGATTTGTCCATGTTATTTTGAGAATGTAATTTCTCTTTCAAGAATTGAGCCAAACCAAAAGAGAAAAGCTGTAACTCAGTGCATAGTATGAAATCACATCTACAGGGTGTCGGCTTCTAAAAATATAAAGTGTAAGCTGTTTAACTTGTTTTGGTGAATTTTAGATGATTTAGTGTGATGCTGCATTTAAAAATGACATTTCTGAAAAAATTGTTGCGTCAATGTAAAAAAATGAGCTAAATACGTTTTTTGGGGATATCCTAACTAGGGACATCTAGGAATTTTCTCTATTCACGCTCCATAGGCTTATAAAGGACATAAACAGGCCGATAACACTCAAAAAGCTACCCTGAATACATTGCTATCACAATTCTAAGGTGCCTTGCCAAAAAAAACATGAGATTTACTGCCCTTGACGGCGTCGACAGGCCAAATTTGGGGTAGTATACATATGTGAATGTGTTGTGTGTGTGGGCGGGGTGCACTCTGACCCTATTGTGTTATATAATTAGGATATAAGGATAGTTTATGAATTTAATATGAATTACTGGATTAATTCTGACAAAATACTGTTACCTGTCCAGGTGCGGCAGCCGTGCGGAACATCAGCGCCAGTGAGTGCGAGGTCCATGTTAAGAGCTGGCTTAAATACAGCACAGACAGAAGTGGTGGGAGAAAGAGGAGAGCTGTGCAACCACAGGGGCCTGTAGATGGTATGTCACAGAGCAAAGATGTCAAGCATACAACCAGGAAGAGCATCTTGTGATTATGTTGTGTTGCTTTGCAACATTTCCTATTCACATTAATTCAATTTCCTTTGAAACAAGAAGTGCTTGTTAGAGATACAATCAATTTATCTGAAATGATGAATGTATTCTTCAAACTTTGTTCCACATTTTAAGTCACCTTTTGTAGGAATTAGATCTAGACAGGCAAATGTTATTTGTGAAGTACAGAACAAATGAAAAGAGCAAGAACTGTTCTAAATGTAGTCAATCCAGCATCGTTTAACAATCTCAGGTGGGAGAGAATACAGTTTTCAAAAGAAAAAAATGAGCTAAGGCATACAAAACGCTTTGGACAATAGCAAATAAATAGAATAGCAAATAGTCAACTGAATTTTGAAAGCTGACAGAATTCGGAATGGAGTAGCCACAATTGAACATTATGGGACAAACTACTAGAGAAAGTATCCACTGAGTTAATCAATGGTTGAAACTTTAAATCGCTTCTAGATTTTTTTTCTCGACAAGAACCAGCGACATAATTTCAAATTTTTTATTTAATTAATAATTTTTTTTAATCATCCTGAGGTAATCAGCAGTACCAAACGTTATGAGCGAGGCTCATGCTGTTATCACGTGCAATTGTGCACGGACTACATGGACTAGGCTATCTGAAAACGCTCAGCTTCAATTACGCACGCTGTACATTTCGTTTTGAAAAAGTGAATCAACTACTGCATTTTGCGATATATATGCGAACATTTTCTTCTGGTGGGCTACCAAATTCAGACACTTCTCTTGCTGTCTAAAATGGCGCAAAACCCTCCATTTCTACATCGTTAAATACATTCTTGGGGGAAACGAAACTTTGTTAACTTCGTTTTTCCTGTATCCCACTTTAATAGATCTGGGGACATGGCGCAACAGAAACGCAACATCACGTAAAATCAATGTCCCCAACACTTAGGCCTCGCAAACCTGGTTGTAAAACAGTGTTTTTGTCCCCACCACTTTGAAAACTAAAATGACAGTATTGCCATTAAGAGCTACCCAAGCGTAATTTTAGACCAGCAACCATAGGCGGAATTCATTTTTTCCAACTATCGCCTAGCCTAATCACCCTACATGCCTTCATCATGATCGAATGGATACAGGGAAGCACTATATAGCCTAGCCTGAGATATGGATGGAAATCGCTTACCTGAGGCGCTACCAAATGACGCGCACTGCACTGGCCTAGTAGTACTGTGACCCTTAACCCTGGTGAGCCGAAGAGGGTCACCAGGGTTAAGGATAAGGCGGGTTAATCCAAAACGACAGGACAGTTCAGCGGGTTTTTATTAGCAGCTCATTCGATCAGAGCACACACACGAGGCACCTGGCTAACAGCCACACACGCCTCGCTCCAATTGTCTTACACTTAAATGTGTCGTACCTTAAACAGGTAGGAACCAACATTTGGAATATAACAAGCAAGGAAAAACAAAACCTAAATGACTAATATATATATATATATATATATATATATATATATATATATATATATATATATATATATATATATAGTAAATAAATTATAATAACTAATATATAGTAAATACATTATAATAACTAATATATAGTAAATAAAATATAATAACTAATATATAGTAAATAAAATATAATAACTAATATACAGTAAATAAAATATAATAACTAATATATAGTAAATAAAATATAATGTGAATCATAATGCAAATGAATAACACAAATCTAATATTACAGTAAGATATAAAATAATGGGAAGGAATATGAGGCTCGGCTAGACCTACGCACGTATTGTGCAATTGCAACGTGGAAAAGCATTTTGCAAATGAAATGCATTCAATGAAATGATATAGTAAAACGTACAAATACATTCCTGATAAGCATGCTCGAGCAGTACAGAAATAACCTGACATGCGTTCTTACCTGGCTTCCAGTCTTCATAATTTGTCCACTAACGTTAATCTGCTGTTTCTTTTTCTCCACAGATCAGTCTTCCTTAGTGCGCTGTTTATCCAGCAGCGAGATGGACTCGGATGAGACAGTTGAAGACAGTTGAAATGTACCGTGTTCTTTGTGTTTGTTTTCACAGGATTGAAGACTGAACTATTTTTATTGTTATTATTTCTTGATTATTTAATAAATCAATTCAATTGTACATTACTTTGCACACTGGTTATTTGCAAATTTAATCATATGTTTATAGAAAGGAAACGAAAATTAATGTAGATTACCGTTGGCAATTGGTTATAAACCAACGTCTTGCCAACCATGCCGTCAACGCAACACGCCACCTGGACGCACCATCCGTCGACACGCACGACGTCGGCCCGACGTTTCCCCGGCGGCCAAAATGACGTTGGGCCGACGTTGGCAGACAACGTCAGGACAACGTTTGTCACGTCGTTGGGCCAACGTCGGCCCAACGTATGCTTGCTATCTGGGGTAGAGCTAACAGCAGCGCTAACAGCAGAGCTAACCGAAGAGCTAACAGCAGAGCTAACAGTAGAGCTAACAGGCAGAGCTAACAGCAGCGCTAACAGTAGAGCTAACAGCAGCGCTAACAGTAGAGCTAACAGTAGAGCTAACCAAAGAGCTAACAGCAGCGCTAACAGTAGAGCTAACAGCAGAGCTAACAGTAGAGCTAACAGCAGAGCTAACAGTAGAGCTAACAGTAGAACTAACAATAGAGCTAACAGCAGAGCAAACAGTAGACCTAACAGCCAAGCTAACAGCACTACCACTCTGGCTGCTGCTGCGTTTTATAAATAACTCAGTTCATTTCTAACATTTCACCTCCTCATCCTTGACCGAACTTCTTTTTTCTTTCCAACTCTCGCTGGTGTCCGCCTTTCCTTTTTTTTCATCAATGATTTAGTTCATCTACTGTGTATGATGGTCAGCGATCTGTCAATGCTACAGGGGTGGGCCCACGGAGAATGAAGCCACCTGGTCCTCCCGTGTGCCAGTCTGCACCTGGTACAAGTACTCGCATTCTTTACTTACAGGAAGTAGAAGTACAGCTACTAGGGTGACAAAAAGTTGAAGTACTGATTCAACTTATTTACTGAAGTTAAAGTAAAAAAGTACATCTTGTCAACTGTAATAAAGTGGTCTGTGACTGCTGTATGCAGCCAGTGAAGGTAACTCAGGGTGACCCATTAGATTGTTTGAGAAAGCCTATGGTCAGGTTAGTTAAAAATTATGTGGTGTATGAGTCACAGTTCAGTCTAGACTGCCCTAGGAGTTAGAATGCTGGGGGAAGTACAGTACACTGAGTTCCTTCTTTCTTCTCTTTCTCTACCTCACACCTGTTTCTGTAATCTTTACAACCTATCTTTCATACCAAGTCTGTACATGACTAGTCACCTGGTGTGTGTGTGTGTGTGTGTGTGTGTGTGTGTGTCCCCTGGGGGGAGTGGTGGCTCTCCTGACAGTGTCTGCACGGGAGCCATGGACGACAGGATCTGCAGTATCTCGCCTGTGCCGACCTGTGACCCCGGACCACCACCCCTGCCTGTCTGGACCAGCCCCCCTTCCTGCATTTATATATGGACGTTCATCTATAGCCTGTCCGTCCATGGGAGTGGATCTCTCCTTCAATGTGGTTCTCCTCAGGATTTCTTCTTTTTCCCACTGGGTTTGGAAGTTTTTTCTTGCCGAGAACAAGGACAGGGGATGCCTGGGACTTTTCATGTATTTCTGTAGCTGATTGTGTTTTTGTAAAGCCCTCTGAGACGACTTTGTTGTCATTTAGGGCTTTATAAATAAAATGTAATTGAATTGAATTCCAAAATTAAAAGTGGAAAAGTGATTTTCAGCGGAATGACACCAGAAAAAAAAAGTAAAAAAAAAATATGGTTCGACTGGAGCAAAGGTCTGTTGTTGCAGAATAAAAACCCATCACCCTCCAGTTCTCTGCTGGACATTGATGGTTTTTGATGATTTTCCTTCACATTAACCAGATTTGACTCAGTAACACATTTCCACAGTAAATCAGTGTTTTATATTGTTGTCATTTTCATTCAAATATCCATTTCATCTTTGATCTTGCTCACAGTTAATGTGACCAAATTGATGAATCAATTCACGTTGCTCTTTATGATTGTGAGGTTGTGAAGAGGCATGAGGCCAATATGCTGAAACCATCAATTTACTGTTGCCAGGCAACCACAAAGCCAGCGTCAGTCTTTCCCTCACCTGAACATATGACATTCAGAGGTACTGTTGGATAAACAGGCACTGACATAACATGTTCCCCCAAAGAAGAGACAGAATCACCTTAGTGTCAGTTTATGCACGTTTACACTAAGTCAAGGGTCTCAAACATTGGGCTGGGGTCCAAATGCAGCCCACCAAAGGTTCCAATGCGGCCCTGAGATGAATTTGCAAAGTTCAAAAACTCCAGTCAAGGCTGTGGAACTGATTTTAGTCAAGGTGCCACATACAGGTCAATATGATCTACAGTCAAATAATAACAGAATAAAAGAAAAAAAAAAGAACGACTGATGTGAAAAAAATTACATCATGTCGACAAATAATGACAATTTGACATATTTGTCTTTGTTTTAGTGCAAAAAATAATACTCAATTAAAACATTTCTTTATTTTCCAAACTGTCCTGTGACAATAAAATGTGAAAAACCTAAATAAATATGTCTCCCTACCAAGCGAAGGCATTTCAGACATACAGACATATGCCAGAGGATTTTTATTTTATTTATTTTCATACGGAAGTTCAAGGAATATCCACTGGCTATTGCCGATGTTGTCTTTTATCCTCAGATTGTTCTTGCACATACGACAATAGTTATTTACAGACAACATAGTGGTGCGTTTAGTTGCAGCCGTACTGTGGCCTTTGTTTTGATGGTCTGCTGCAGTACGACTCTACTTCCTGCTGTTGCTCTGAGCTACGTCAAGACTTGAGTTCGATGTGAGTGGCTGAAGCAGTGTGTCAGTCAAGATGACGGACAGATTCTTCATCTAATCACATGCAAGGATTTTAGATAAAATGGTAAATGGTCTGTACTTATATAACACCTTAATGCTGCTCAAAGCTCTTTACATTAGCTTCACATTCACCCATTCACACACACTCATACACCAGTAGGTTTCTAAGGCCTAAGGTCAGTCCTACTGGGAGCCTAAATCAGGGTTCAGTGTCTTGCCCAAGGGCACATCGACATGTGGACAGCCAGAGTCGCCAACCTCTCAGTCATTGAGCGACCCACTTTACCAACTGAGCCACAGCCGCCCTATAAGGACCCTCCTGTGAAAACAGACTGGGTGTGGAAGGGTCCCAGATGGTATCATGATACGAGCGACAGTCAGGTTAGAGAGGAGGATGTTCAGGAAACTAAAGATAATCATGGACAACACTGAGGACCCTCTGCACCACACACTGGGCAGCCTTTTGGAATGTGATGGGTCACCCAGACGTACAAACACATGCTTGACAGTGGTTTGTTTCCTCTATTGGCTGCATTCACAGAAAACAACAAGAGGAACAAAGCTGGTCCGAATGTTCCTCTGGTAAACACACACATACATAGAGAGCGAGAGGGGAGGGGGGAGTGTTCCTTCACACATTCTGAGCCAATCAGAGACACCTCGTCGCTGCGTCATGGACATGTATGAGGAAGTACCGGGAAACTGTTGTTCGACCTCAAGTCATTTTTCTATGGTGAAAAAACAGCTGGAAACAAAACAATCCAGATGTTTTTTTTTAAGTAAAACCAACACATAATGTATTCAATAACAATGGAGAATATATCAATATGAATGAAATAATGATGGAGTGACAACTTTAACCCTCTGCACCACACACTGGACAGACTGTAACAGCTCTACTGTTGGACAAACAGGAAATCTTTCCTCCCACAGCCATCACAATGTATAATAAATACAAATTATAACCACACATTTTATTTCTGTTTTACAATATGCACTTTCTGTAAATAATACTGTAACTATATTCTTACTAATTCACTTCACATTATTCACTTATCTGTATTTACACTTTAATATATCATTGATCCTTACTTGTTTTGGAAACAGTGGTTTGTCTGTTTTACTGCTCTTGTTACAAAACAATTTACCAATTGCGGAATCAATAAAGTACTTTTATTCTATTCGATTCTATTCTATTCTATCTCCTGTATTAAACTGATCTTGTTCCATCAAGCTCATGCTGGAACAACCAAAGACAGAAATGTCTCAACCTCCAGGACTGACTGTGGTGTAGTTTTACAGACTGACATTATTGTATTGGACTGAATTAACTGACTGCTCTGTTTACTATAACTGCAAATATAGGTTGTTGTTTATTTATTTTCACATGTTGATAATGCAAGGACGCAGAGACAACTCCACCAATTAGTGTCTACGCTGTTTCCATATCACAGTATCACTGTGAACCTCAGTGGGGGTCAAACCATAAACCCAGTGCTGGTACCATGGTAACAGATGATATTAGTAGAAGTACGGTATTAGAGCAGGATGGGTGAGCCCTGGTTTAGAGTGTAAGGCCACTGCTGCTACTGCCAAATGTTTTTCAAACGTGAAGTTGTAAATAAACACTGGACATTTCTCATTTTCTAGATGTGTTATTATACAGACGTCACTAATCAGCTTGAATCATGAAACTGTCAGATTTACACGAGTGCAGAAGGACTGTGTTGTTTGGACAAAGAGGCAGCTTTTTACATACGACGTTCCAGTGGACAGTTGTTCTACAGTTGTTCTACAGTTGTCTACATTTGTTCTACAGTTGTCTACATTTGTTCTACAGTTGTTCTACATTTGTTCTACAGTTGTTCTACAGTTGTCTACAGTTGTACACCATTAGTTCTACAGTTGTTCTACAGTTGTTCTACATTAGTTCTACAGTTGTCTACATTTGTTCTACAGTTGTTCTACAGTTGTTCTACAGTTGTTCTACAGTTGTTCTCCATTAGTTCTACATTTGTTCTACAGTTGTTCTACAGTTGTCTACAGTTGTTCTCCATTAGTTCTACAGTTGTTCTACAGTTGTTCTACATTAGTTCTACAGTTGTTCTACAGTTGTTCTATAGTTGTCTACATTTGTTCTACATTTGTTCTACAGTTGTTCTACAGTTGTTCTCCATTAGTTCTACAGTTGTTCTACAGTTGTTCTACATTTGTTCTACAGTTGTTCTACATTTGTTCTACAGTTGTTCTACAGTTGTCTACATTTGTTCTACAGTTGTTCTACAGTTGTTCTACATTTGTTCTACAGTTGTTCTACAGTTGTCTACATTTGTTCTACAGTTGTTCTACAGTTGTCTACATTTGTTCTACAGTTGTTCTACAGTTGTCTACATTTGTTCTACAGTTGTTCTACATTTGTTCTACAGTTGTTCTACATTAGTTCTACAGTTGTTCTACAGTTGTTCTATAGTTGTTCTACATTAGTTCTACAGTTGTCTACATTTGTTCTACAGTTGTCTACAGTTGTTCTCCATTAGTTCTACAGTTGTTCTACAGTTGTTCTACATTTGTTCTACAGTTGTTCTACAGTTGTCTACATTTGTTCTACAGTTGTTCTACATTTGTTCTACAGTTGTTCTACAGTTGTCTACATTTGTTCTACAGTTGTTCTACAGTTGTTCTACATTTGTTCTACAGTTGTTCTACAGTTGTTCTACATTTGTTCTACAGTTGTTCTACAGTTGTCTACATTTGTTCTACAGTTGTTCTACAGTTGTCTACATTTGTTCTACAGTTGTTCTACATTTGTTCTACAGTTGTTCTACAGTTGTCTACAGTTGTTCACCATTAGTTCTACAGTTGTTCTACAGTTGTTCTACATTAGTTCTACAGTTGTCTACATTTGTTCTACAGTTGTTCTACAGTTGTTCTCCATTAGTTCTACATTTGTTCTACAGTTGTTCTACAGTTGTCTACAGTTGTTCTCCATTAGTTCTACAGTTGTTCTACAGTTGTTCTACATTAGTTCTACAGTTGTTCTACATTTGTTCTATAGTTGTCTACATTTGTTCTACATTTGTTCTACAGTTGTTCTACAGTTGTTCTCCATTAGTTCTACAGTTGTTCTACATTTGTTCTACATTTGTTCTACAGTTGTTCTACAGTTGTCTACATTTGTTCTACAGTTGTTCTACAGTTGTTCTACATTTGTTCTACAGTTGTTCTACATTTTTTCTACAGTTGTTCTACATTTATTCTACAGTTGTTCTCTTGTATATTCATGGTTTTGTTGTTTTACTTCCATATCAGTCAGTTCATATCATTACTGTAACTGGTTTGTTTTAATACATGATCTGCACTAATATGTTTACATTTGTTCTACAGTTGTTCTACATTTGTTCTACAGTTCTACAGTTATTCTACAGTTGTTCTACATTAGTTCTACAGTTGTTCTACATTTGTTCTCATGTATATTCATGGTTTTGTTGTTTTACTTCATATCAGTCAGTTCATATCATTACTGTAACTAGTTTGTTTTAATACATGATCTGCACTAACATGTTTACATGTAAATAAATCACTTGTTATTAGACTGTAATTAACAGTTTCTTCTTAAACAAAAACTGTATTAAAAGTGTTTTATTTCATAGTGTTCTGATATTGTGTGTTATATACACGTTTCTTTACTTCAAAGCTTAAACACATGTTTTCCAGCTGAATGGACATTTTTGTAACTCAATAAAAATAGGTTCATTAAAAATATTTTAATCACATTGCTTTTTTCATCTCAAAGAGGAATAAAAATACTTAGGTCTTGACTAAGGTTCTCATAATTCATGCATCACATGTGGAAATACTGACATTTTAGATGAACTGCATTGAGACTCATCGTGCATGTGAACTGTTGACAGATGAATGTTATAGTCAGAGGCAGCGACAACACAAATGTTTGTTGGTCTATTTGAGATCTGTGTTTGTACCTGTTTACTAGGGCTGCACGATTCTGGCAAAAATGTGAAAACACAGAAGCCTTTATTTGAAAAAGTACATTAATATATATATAATTTTTAATCAGATTAATCACAGTGTTGCTGTTTCCTCTCATTTTTTTTAGATTAATCATGATGATGGATTCATTTTGAGCTCCTTAAAATAAATATTTTCATTTTCCTTTATACAATAAATGTCATTATTATGCAGCACAACACGTTAACCTATATATGCAAACCCACCTTTTAACCAAAAACAGGGTTGTTTTTCCTTCATAATATTGTCTATAACAGTGTGTCAGATATTAAGTACTTGATAAAGTGTATGTCATTATCACACATACATTACATTAATAGCATCTGCTCACCTGTTAATATGAATATTCACACATGCCTCTGCAGTTTTCACTATATTCTACACTCTAGGATCATTTCACACTGAATATAAAAGGAGAGTTATTTTAACAGCTTAATGTTATGTCATTTATGCAACCGCATGTTAAATATTTGTTAAAGCTTTTATCACACACAGAATTATATGAATAGTTATTATAGACACTAGTGTGTTTATTTCTCTTCACCTCCACTGTATCATCTTTGTGTTAATGTCTGAATACATTACACCAGTGTTTTTATGGTGGTTGAACGCAGGTGTTAGTTGAAAACAAAGTGATGTTTTAAACAGGATTAAGGATAACAGCACCATCTGCTGTGGACTGGGTTGTACTCCCACACACTGTGGAGGACGGAGACATTACACAACAACCACCTGTTAGGCCACAACACTTATAGAATAGAATAGAATAGAATAGAATAGAATAGAATAGAATAGAATAGAATAGAATAGAATAGAATAGAATAGAGTAGAATAGAATAGAATAGAATAGAATAGAATAGAATAGAGTAGAATAGAGTAGAATAGAATAGAGTAGAATAGAGTAGAATAGAATAGAATAGAATAGAATAGAATAGAGTAGAATAGAATAGAATAGAGTAGAATAGAATAGAATAGAGTAGAATAGAGTAGAATAGAATAGAATAGAATAGAATAGAGTAGAATAGAGTAGAATAGAATAGAATAGAATAGAATAGAATAGAATAGAATAGAATAGAATAGAATAGAGTAGAGTAGAGTAGAATAGAATAGAATAGAGTAGAGTAGAATAGAGTAGAATAGAGTAGAGTAGAATAGAGTAGAATAGAGTAGAATAGAATAGAGTAGAATAGAGTAGAATAGAATAGAATAGAATAGAATAGAATAGAATAGAATAGAATAGAATAGAATAGAGTAGAATAGAATAGAGTAGAATAGAGTAGAATAGAATAGAATAGAGTAGAATAGAATAGAGTAGAATAGAATAGAATAGAATAGAATAGAATAGAATAGAATAAAATAAAATAGAATAGAATAGAATAGAATAGAATAGAGTAGAATAGAATATAATAGAATAGAATAGAATAGAGTAGAATAGAATAGAATAGAATAGAATAGAATAGAATAGAATAGAATAGAATAGAATAGAGTAGAATAGAGTAGAATAGAGTAGAATAGAATAGAATAGAATAGAATAGAATAGAATAGAATAGAATAGAGTAGAGTAGAATAGAATAGAGTAGAGTAGAATAGAATTTTTAATACATTTAATTTAGTTGATATATATTGTTTTAGGTCTGTTAAAATTAACACATGAACTCAGATTAATCCTCAAATTAATCAGATTAAAAATTGTAACACAATTAAATAAAACAGCTGTTTTGTTTCAACTTGGGGCAGTGGTGCAGTGGTTGGCACTCATGCCTCACAGCAAGAAGGACCCTGGTTCGAATCCCGTACCGGACCTTTCTGTGTGGAGTTTGCATGTCCTCCCCGTGTCCGCGTGGGTTTTCGCCGGGCACTCCGGTTTCTCCCACCATCCAAACACATGCACTGATAGGTTAATTGGTTAATCTAAATCGTCCATAGGTGTGAAGGAGGACATTGTCACAGTAACTGTTTATTCTGAAATAAAAAGGTCAGACCAACTCTGCGTCCGTTTCCAGTAACGATACAATATATAAACTCAGGAAAAAGTGGAGGGTATGAAATCATCTGGGTGTAGAAGTGGGAGTGTCGCAACACCCCCATCCCCCACAGGTGTGACACCCATGTTTTTGTTATCAGACACTGTCGTATAAAAGTAATTTGTGTTATTTGTTCACTTGGTTAAAATAAATTAAAAAGTGTCCATTTCCTTCCCTTTTAGCTGCTCTACCTTTAGCTCCAAAACAGATGATGTTATCTGCCTCCACAGCGCTCCTCCATGGTTCTCAGTTCTCAGCAGCTTCTTATGTTTCCTCAAACAAAGAGACTTTCGAAGAATTATAAATGTTTTATTGTCACGAGATGTGAAAAAAATATACAATTCTGTGCAATATTACAAAGTTCTACTGACATTAGCATCTTTGTTTTAAAGGCTTTAGTTCACATTTATACATAGAATATTAACCTTAAAATCACATGAATATAAAAGTGCATTTAAGTGAAGTGAGTTTTTAGCAGCAGTTAAAATAAGAATTACTTTTATCCAGAGGTGGGAAGTAGCTAAGTAAAAAAGTACTTCATTATTGTACTTAAGTCGATTTTTTTAGGTATCTGTACTTTACTAGAGTATTTTTTTTTTTTGGAAACTTTGACTTTTCCTCCCTACATTAGTTCATAAATATATGTACTTTATACTCCTTACATTTATATAAATATCTGTACTTTATACTCCTTACATTTATATAAATATATGTACTTTATACTCTACATTTTTACAATAGACTCATTACTTTCTCAAACTAAACAGATGTGACAGTACAAAAAATAAGTCACTTCAGAGGAAAACTCAGTGGAGGAAAGAAACTGGAACTTTATATCTTATAATTATGACTTTTATCTCATGATATTGAATTTTTATTTTAGAATTTTTACTTTTAATCTCATAATTATTATTTTTTTTAATCTCATTATGCCCCCCCCCCCTCCATTTTTCCTATATTTCCCATCCATACTCACTAAACCGAATAACTGTGACCTGATCAAACACATTTTCTACACAGTAACTCACTTTTAAAGGTTTTATTTTTGGATAATTTAGAAACTGTTCTAATTTTTCCTAGTTAAATAAACATTATTTCATCCATTGCAAAAAAAAAAGTAAAAGTAGTTTAACTTTTAACTTTTATATTTTCTTACAGTTGAGAAGTTGTACTTTTTAACTTTCACTTTAGTACAGGAGTTGAATCAGTACTCCTACTTTTACCAGAGTACTTCTACTTAACTACAGAATGTCAGTACTTTTACCACCTCTGTTTCTAAAATGTGCATCACAGCTCATGATCTATTTTTTAAAACATTTATAAATGTAAATTAGAAAAATTCTCAAATATATCAAATTCATAATATTTACACATTAAATTATCCCTTTGAAAAATGTTTTAATTATACTGAGAATTTCAAATACATTTGAACAAATTTAAAGGTAAGAGAAATTACCTGACTTTGGGATATTATCTCACTTTTTATTTTTATATAAGTACATAATGTATCTGTATCATAATGTATTTCAGTACATACTTTTATATAAGTATGGACTAGACTTGAGAAAATATCAAACTATTCTACTCTATGGAGTTATCTCATTCTTTTGGCAAAAAAATATGAGAAAATATATCACTTAAATGAGAAATGATGTCATTACGTGAGATAAATCAAGTTCGTTATTACTACTATTATTGTTGGGAATTTATAATTATATCAAATATCTCTATTTGACAAAAATTACTTCATTATTTTACTTCATTATTTTAACAAACAAAGTCATTTTTAAACCTTCATTTTATTGAAAAAAAAAGTTAGTTAAAAAATATCTCATAATTTCTATAAAATATCTAATTATTTATAAAAACTAATTTAATATGTTGAAACACCTTTTTCAGTTTGAGATCCTCAAATTGTTTTAAAATGGAATTCCATATAAATGCCATAAAATGAATTGATCATTCATAGTTTTTGTATCTGTAACCTTATTTACTAGGGCTGTAAAAATTAATGAAGATTAATCCATTATCATGATTAATCTGATTGAATCTGATGAACAGTTGTTTACAGTTATTTTATTTAAACTGTTAAAGCTCTTGAATAAACATTTTAAATACATTTATATTAATATTTTTGCATAGACATTGGATATTTGATCATATTTTTGTTTTTTTTATTCTGTATTTTAGAAGAGTTTTTGAATATATTTCTATAATCAATTGTGATTCTGTTGTGACTTTAGGGATTTATAAAATTGAATTGAAATTGAATTGAATATGTTTTGGATATTCCATCACTTTTTTTGTTCTAGTTTATTTGTTTTTTGGTGAATTTTAGCACCTTTTGTTTCATTCACTTCATTCTTGAGTCTCTTTGCTCATGCAAAAATAACTCAATTTATACAGATTAAAAATGATTAATCAAAGTTAATTAATCTGATTAAAAATCTTTTTTCATTTCACAGCTCTATTATTTACACAACACACACATAGTTATGTAGTGTTGAATAGACACAGAAGTGCATGGAAAATAGAACAAGGTCAATATAATCTGAAAAGGATGATACATTGTGGGCGGCTGTGGTTCAGTTGGTAGAGTGGGTCGCCCAATGACCGAGAGGTTGGCAGTTCGCGTCCCGGCTCTGGCTGTCCACATGTCGAAGTGTCCTTGGGCAAGACACTGAAGGATCCCAGTAGGATTTACTGTAAACCTTAGAAACCTACTGGTGTATGAGTGTGTGTGTGAATGGGTGAATGAGAGGCTAATGTAAAGAGCTTTGAGCACCATGAAGGTGGAAAAGCGCTATATAAATGCAGTCCATTTACCATGATGATAATGTTTACATTGATAAAACATCAACAAGAAAAACAAGTGACATTTTATCCATTTTCTGCCTCACTGTCAGTTTGTCATTTGCACATGTGCAGAACAACGGACATTTAAATTAAAAATGCACTAAACATTTAATAACAGGCAGAATATTTATAAAAGCACACTTACTTCTCTGCAGATATTTCAGGCTGTTCATATTTATTCAGGTTTTTGTAAAAGGATGGTTTGTTAAAATAAAGATGTTCATCTAATTTGACTTTTTTACATTAAAATGTTCAGTTTTCATTATTTATAGGTAATTATAATAATATTTTACTGTTCTGACCCAATTGAGATTTCATTATTCTGTATGTAGAACCAGGGTCACAAATATGTGGCCCGGGGGGCAAATGTGGCCAGCCAATGTTTCCAATGCGGCCTGTGGGATGAAGAGAATAATAATCTATTAAATGACTCCATATTTTCTTCTGTTTTTTCTTTACCTATAAATGATGACATCTTCAAATTTTTTGTCATTGTTTTACTGCAAAAAATATTAAATTATTCATTTACAAACTAACCTGTGACAATAAAATGTGAATAACCTGAAGTTTGAACCATTTTCTGCTTTTGTTACTAAGAGTTTAGTGTCTTTGTAAAACTGACCCATAATAAAACACATGGACTAATGTCACCCTCCAGCAAAAAACAGTGGTTCAGTCACAGCAGTTTTTCTAATTTTAGCCTCAAATACGCTATTTGGGTCAAAATGATCGAATTTGAAGTTTATGCATAAAATCAAAGTCAAATGTCTCCTGAACACTAACTATGAGTTTTTGTTAAATTACTACCATAAATGCTTCAAATCATGCCTTTTAGGAAGAACAACAACTGACTCTGACAGTAAAAACTAAGTCTAAAATAAAGAAAAATCGACTCAAAACACGACTTTCCTTCTCTCTAACGTTCTTTATTTCCTCGTCATGTTTGGTTCCGTTGGAAAGATCAGGATTCCCTCTAGACAACCCTTAAATACAAATCTACATAATTATATATTTGAACCAATGGGAGGCCTCAGAACAAAGCCTTCTCAAATAAACTAAATCCCTTGTTGCTATGGCGATGTTGAAAAACAGCCTCTGATTGGTTGAATTAGTGTCACACAAGCATTTTAAATAAACTTTACGATAAATATAAAATCTTAATTTCTGAAATTTGACTCAAGTGACTGGTTTTGTCCTGTAAGGTCACCAATGATAAATTGAGGCAAAATATTAAAAAAATTTTCTTTATTTTGATTGTGAAATTTTGTATATATATGTTTTGCATTAGGATAATTAATAAAAGTATTTTCATAATTTAATGGGTTTTTTTGCACTAAAACAATGATACAAATTTGGAGTTGTCATTATTTATTGACAGGTTATTTTTTTTCATTTTACTGGTCCAGCCCATTGCAGATTAAATCAGGCTGAATGTTGCTCCTGCAGAAAATTATTTTAAGACCCATAGTTTACAACCTGAATTATACTCATTTTTATGTTTGACACCTGTGCTCTACAGCAGGGGTCTCAAACTCCGATCCTCAAGGGCCGGTGTCCTGCATGTTTTAGATATTTCCCTCTTTCCCATGATTCAGTTTAACCCTTTAACTCCTGAGACTTGAGCAGTTCCAAAAAAAACCAAAACAATTACACTAAGCAACAAAATTAACAAAAAAACAGCCAAAGTCATCAATAAAATGAACAAAGATGAAGAATAAACCAACAAAATAATTTGTAACATGAACAAAGTAAGACAAAAATGGAGCAAAATTAAAGGAAAAATAATGAAATAAAAACAAAATATAAAAAATTTCAACAAAATTAACCAACAGTACGAATAAATATTTGCAAAATTATAAGTGGAACAATTTACCAAAAAAAAGAGAATTATTATTGAAATTTGGTCCAAGCAGTTTTAATTTTGACTCTTTTTTTTTTTAATTAGTTGCATTTTGACTCAGTAAAATCACAGTAAAAAAGGAAAACAAATGATTTTTTTACGAATATTTAAACTAAACCATTCATTCAGAATACATTAGTTCTGACATTTAACAGTTAATAATCAGCTCATCATTCTCTGCAGAACCTGTTAATGATGGAATGACTTTGAGGTGTAATGAAAGAAGGAATTATATAATAATTCCTTTTTTTTTGGTACATTTTTCCATATGTGTCCATTATGTGGAACTGTTAAAATCTCAGGAGTTAAAGGGTTAAACTGAATCATTTAAAATTTGGAAATATGTAAAACATGCAGGACAGATTCACACTAACATATACTCTGGTATTTAGTTGAAAATATTAGAACATTTTAGAACATTAGGCATCAGCTGCTGCTGCACTTAGGAACAGGTCTCTGTGCTGGT
>CM035798.1:11886730-11986730 GCA_020466265.1 Siphamia tubifer | reverse complement strand
ATAGAAGAAGAACAATCATTCATTATCTGAACCCGCTTTATCCTCACTAGGGTCGCGGGGGTCACTGGGGGCCTAATCCAGCTACAATGGGCGAAGGCGGGGTACACCCTGTATGAGATGTCAGTTCATCTCAGGGCTGAACATATATAGACAAACAATCACTCTCACATTCACACCTATGGCCAATTTTAGATTAACCAATTAACCTATCAATGCATGTCTTTGGATGGTGGGAGGAAACCGGAGTGCCCGGCGAAAACCCACGCGGACACGGGGAGGACATGCAAACTCCACACAGAAAGGTCTGGTGTGGGATTCAAACCAGGGTCCTTCTTGCTGTGAGGCACGAGTGCTAACCACTGCACCACCGTGCCACCCAGAACAATCAGTAAATTCAATTAAATTTTATTTACAAAGCCCCAAATCCCAACAAAGTCGTCTCACATGGTTTTACAGAGACACAATCAACTACAGACATATATGAACAGTCCCAAACATCCCCTGAACTTTGACCCTCCTGCTCAGCAAGAACAAACTTCAAAACCCAGTGAAGAAAGAAATAATCTCCTCAAGAAATAATCTTGAGGAGAACCACACTGAAGGACAGATCCACTGGCATGGATGGACAGGCTATAGATGGACGTCCATTTATAAATGAAGGAGTTTTTTCTTGCAGAGAAAGAGGGTCTAAGGACAGGGTAGTAGTTGTAGTTGATTGTGTTTCTGTAAAACCATGTGAGACGACTTTGTTGCGATTTGAGGCTTTAAAAATAAAATTGAATTGAATTAAAAAGAATGTAAAGATTACTGATATTTTATCTTTGATAAAAGGAACTTGGCACCGAGTCAGGAGCCATCTATCATCGTTCTTCTTCTGTGGTTATTTCCATTTTTCTCTCAAAATCGTCACAGTGTCACTTTGTTACGCCCGCCCTCTGACTCTATACTTGACCGTGATTCGTCGGCCAGTTTCAGGGAAATCTATCCAAATGTTTCACTGAGCAGAACTACACTACGGTAGAACATTAGCTTTGGTGCCACAAGGGACATGTAGCGCAGTTAGGCTAATGAAGATATGAACTACAACCATGCAGCAGCTCAGTATATTTATTACATACTGTTCACTCTGATTTATTACAGGAATGTACATGTTGTCATAGTGACTGTGGTCACTTCCTGAAGGGGGCGTGTCCAGGTCAGTCAGTAGTTGAGCTATGGTTGGCAATGTTTACATATGCAGAGAAACTAGCTGACTTGGTTAGCCCATCATCTCAAACTCTGACTAAGGTATTTATGTGACTTTGAAAACTTTAATTTTAGTGGAAATAATAAATAATAATCCACATTTCTTTAAGTGGATGTAAACATACTGTCTTTTACAGCCAAACAGACAGACTGTGTTTTTGTGACTGATAGAAAAAATTATGGAAAAAGGAAAAAAAAAAATTATGCATTTTAATGCGTGAGTCACTTTAGTTATTAGATTAGAATAGAATAGAATAGAATAGTGGTTAGCACTCGTGCCTCACAGACAGAAGGTTCCTGGTTCTATTCCCACACCAGACCTTTCTGTGTGGAGTTTACATGTTCTCCTCGTATCTGTGTGGGTTTTCTCCAGGTACTCTGGCTCCTCCCACCATCCAAACACATGCACTGATAGGTTAATCTAAATTGTCCATAGGTGTGAATGTGAGAGTGATTGTTTGTCTATAGATGTTCAGCCCTGAGATGAACTGGAATAGAATAGAATGTATTCATCCCATTTTTTTTCTTAGTTACAATAAATAAAGTGCATTTCTAAAATAACAGAGAAGACGTGCATATATACAGTATTTACATTATTTACATAGCATTGTATGATGGTTATAAATGTAAGTTTAGAGTTACTGAGTGCTATTATACAGTCTGATGGTTGTGGGTACAACCACACTGAACTGCAGATGTGCTGTGGAAAACATGCAAAGCAGAATCACTATGTCCTGCAGCAATATGACTCATCTATATCAACACTTGAAAGTTGTTGTTTTTAATGTAGATAAGAAACTAAGATGGAATAAATCATAACATAACATTATTATTTCATGCTATAGGAGGAAAAATGTGTGCGTCTTCACGTTTGAGTAACATTTTAAAATTTGCTCAATGTTTCCAAACAAGTAGAAAAAGAAGCAACAAAGTTGTTGCTTTGTGCTTTTTGAAAAATATCACTGCTCTATTTTTTTTTTTTATAGAAAGTATCTTCTTCAGACATTAAATGTGCTAAATGTTACATTCTTTAATCAGATGAATTAGAAAATAAATTACTTTAGTGCTGTTAGTTCGTGTTTTTAATATATATGATGGTGTGTTATTCCACATATATACTGGTTTATGTACATGTATACAATGGATTAGTAAATATTCCACTAGAAAGAACCTGTAAAGTGAATGGATCATAATGTGCAGACAGTGTTTGGAAGTAGATCTGGTAGATCTGACAACAATATTGCTTTGGACTAAAACCTATTCTATTGTTCATTGTGACCCCAGACTTATTTTGGAAACTTGATCCAACCAGCATTTAAGACTTGAGTTTTCTTTATCACTAACACAGGTGTGGGAACATTTCATTAGTTTTATTCTGGAAGCATTTTACTTGTAGACCAGTGTTATTTGTGATGTCACTTTGAATGATGAGAACATGGCAAGATGCTCCTATTCTAAACATGATAACATAGTCCAAAAACAGAGTATTAATAATTGTATACTCTTTATAAATCACATTCTACAAGAAACCATTTTTTGATATCCTAAATAAAGTACTTTTTTCAGGTTGGAGGTTTTGTATTTCAGCCATTTCATCTGAAAACTTCATGGTGCTAAAAGCGCTTTACATTAGCCTCACATTCACCCATTCACACACACTCATACTACAGTAGGTTTCTAAGGTTCTGTAGTCAGGGTTCATTGTCTTTGCCCAAGGACACTTTGACATGTGGACAGCTAGAGCTGGGACACAAACCGCTAACCTTTTGGTCATTGGACGAACCGCTCTACCAACTGAGCCATAGCCGCCCTAGCTAGAAATTAATGTTTGTAAAAAGATTCAGCCCTGATGTAAAATATACAACAGGTATCATTTATATGAAGTGGAACCAAAGAGAAACACTAAAAATACAGATTAAAGATAGACTCCTCTTCTTAGCTGTTGTCAGGACGATGCCAAAAGTGGAGTGATGGACTCCAAAGGTTAAGGAGCAGCTCTTTGCTCTTTTCCCCTGACACTGTTACACCAAAGGTCACAGGGGTCACCACTACAGGGGACGATGCTGCTTACCCTGCCAAAAAAAAAAAAAAACACACAGCCATGGCCTCCACCCCTCGCTGATCTCTGGACCATGAACTGCGTCCGACATTACAGTTCCAGCCAAAAGTAGACCGCTGTCCATCACAGACAAAAACTGCCTGATGGGAACTAAAAGTAATGTTTCCTCCTGGACACGCCAGCTGTTTTCCTCAGAGAAAGAGAGAGAGAGAGAGAGAGAGAAAGAGAGAGAGAGAGAGAGAGAGAGAGAGAGAAGCTGTGTTTCCATTGCCCTTGGAAATTTAGGAATTTTTTAATCTATTGTAGGTACATATATGTGAAACCTTTATCCGGCCTCTATATGATGATGATAATCTTTATTAAGGACACAAGTAGGGACACATGATCCATAGTTAAGAAAAGAATAAGTTAAGAATAAATACTGCAAATAATTACAGTTATATTTACAGTATACAAAGATAAAAAAAACAGTTCTCAACCGCCTATTTTGTAAAGGCATGAGCGCCAATGATTCCAAAGTTTTGACGTGAATCTCACTGAGCTGATCTTGGGACAAACCAGAGTCTGTTCAATGGCGTTGGATGAACTGGTAAGTCTACACAAGAATTTATAATAACAATGCCGTAGTGCAACAGGACAAGCAGGAACCCCACAGTCAGCAAACATTTGACTGGTACTACAGTGTCTGGGCATCTTTAACCATGTAAATAAACCAGTAGGTGCTGCTGCAATGCAAGGTGCTACCACACCTACTGGGAGACATTCAGGGTTCAGTATTTTTACCCAAGGACCCTTCAACATGTGGACAACTGGAGCTGGGATTCAAACCTCTAATCCTTCAGTCACAGGACGACCTGTTCTACCAACTGAACCACAGCTGAACACAGTCTCCTCTCACTGCTGGAGTTAATAATGACTCATTTCCACATGCCCTTGTTCCATGTCAACATGTATTTAAGATCAAATGTGATGCCATGTGTTTGTATGTGATTAAAAAGTTATTGTGTGAAATTCTTTTTTGTTTTCTGTCAGATACTTTGGAGAAATATACAGATGTTACCTGGAGAATAAAAATAGAAGCTAGACATCATGTATGACAGTTGTTAAAGTGTGATATGTCTGACGAACAGAACCTGCCACTGGGTGTATGAGCCAAAGAGTAGACAAACATGTATATGTATGTACATACAGGCCCCAGTATATATGAATAGAAAGGAAGCATATAAGAGACCTACTAGATGACCTGTATGTGCATATATGCACCTGACTATATCACATATATATATGCGTATGTCGAAACCTCTGGGTTCTGAAGAAGTATTTCATTATTTACTCATTTTAAACTCACTACCAACTTAATGAGGGATATTAATGAGTGATCAATGATAAATGATGAAACAAGATTCAGAACCTGCAACTTTGGATCCAGCAGCTGTTTAATTATTGATTAATTAGATCTACCATCTCTGTGACCATGACAAAAATTAAAAAATAAAAAATATAGCATCACCCTTCTGCAACCGCTTGGTTTTCAAAGGAGGGGCCTTATATAAAATCCTTGCATGTGATTAGATGAAAAATCTGTCCGTCATCTGACTTAGGCATCGCTTCATCCACTCACGTTGAAGTCAAGCAACTTAACCGGTGAAAAATAGTTTTCATCAGGTTTATACACATCAACAGGAGGGGTTTAAATTTACCATTTATACATGATGTTTATTTATAACCTCGTCTACTACGATGCCCACCAAGTTCTTCTGGTAAACGTCGTATGAAAGCATGGTTCTACATCTATCCTTCAGCCATGATTCAGGGCTAACAAACACTATTGCTAACATCTGTTACAGATGTGGTTGTCATTTCTTCCTCCAGTTCCATTACTGTCAGCCCTAGTTTACCAGCCTCTTTGACTTGGTCCTCTACCAACACAACCACAATAACCATGAGCTTGTGCACTGGTACTATTTCTTTATCCACCAGTGGAACCATCTGATAGATCAAACTCTTGTCAAACCCTGTCGGAAGACGAGTGAAAACATCATTTCCATAAACAAACGCTTCCAAAGTCGTCCTCTGTTCATCTTTTAAAGAACATGTGTTAGATAAAACAGTAGAAATAGTAGAGTCTATATGGACCCTGGGTACCTGACGCACGCTGCCATTGTTGTGTATCTGAAAAGACGACACTGCCATCGCATCTGCTTTACATCACACCAGCCACAACACCGCTGGGGAGTCCCACCTTTCAACACTGATTGGCTCCTTCATTTTGAAGTAGATTCGATCCCAGTGCTACTCAGATGGTTGTGTGAGCGTAGCGTAACTCAGCCAGGTGACCTAAGTCAGGTTAGTGGTCACTGCTATGGTTGAATGCACTGTGCGTCAGTTCTGTGTAAAATGAGGTTAAAGTTGTTTTGTTTCAAACTGTTTTCTGTGAACTAGAACAGGGGCTACGGTGGAACAACTGGTTTTTCCAGTGCTCCTCATGAATATTCATGACGCGTTAATAAGGCACCTCTGATTGGTTTCTAAACAAGAAAAAAAACAGGAAAGGGCAAACCCCCACTCAGCTGGTGTTTGACTTTTTCTGCTGTTTCACAGCTTCACAGAAAGTTTGTGGATTAGGGACAGGATGTGTCTTTAGCTTTTAATACAAATCCTATGTAGTTCAGCGTCACGAGCGCTAAGTGCCTTCAGCACAAAAAAAATAATACAGAGAGAGTTTTTTTTGACTGCTGTGGGTTGGAAACAGTTCAACTTTTAGAACAGCGCTGCACTCATCAATGACACAATCAAAAGCTATTGACCAATCAAAAGCAAGGAGGAGGCGGGACAACCACAGTCAACAACCACCGAAAAGAATGGCGGCATATTTAGACCAGCTTGAGCAGTTGATCTTAGTGGTTTCAGACAACCCTGTTATTTACGACCTGTCACTGAAGGGGTACCATGACTCAAGGTTAAAAGTGAAGGCATGGAGAGATGTTGCAGCATCAGTTCACCTTCCTGTTACGTATATTTACTGTTTGTTTTTTTTTAAGAAGTTTTGTATGTCGACAACAGGGGAGGTGTTAATGTTTACACAAACAATGTATCTAACAAGGAAGTGTGTGATGTTTGTGTAACGAGCCTGTGGGCGATGCCATACATGGGCGGGGCTTATGACATAGCTAGTTTTGGCTGTTCTGTGTCCCTCATATGTCTGTGTCTCTATGGTGGGTTGACCAGTGCACCCATGTGGGTCACATTTCACTTGTTGGGGTTCTGCGTTCATATAGAACTGGTTGTGAACCACATGGTAAAAAGAGTTACACAAAGTAGTTTTCAGTGGAAGGAGGCCTTTAATAAATAAAGTTAATTCACAAACGTCATTTAATCACATTAAAACAAAACTACAAGGTCCCAAACACATGGAATAACACTAAGACGACCTTAAAAACAGATTTGCATTAAGAGCTCAGGACAGACTTTTCATATTTTACTCCATCAGCCTCAAATGTGACAGATATTTCTATCACAGCTGCATACTGAGGCAAAGAGAGAGTCGTGTTCATTAGCTCCTCGATGCTATATTTCAATAGTCTGTAGGAAATCCATGTGGAACAGATTATATCGTGGAAGGAAATGGGTTTGATGGTCTACAAATAAACACGAGAGGCAGACAGCACTGACTGTCAAAGTGGAGATTGCTTCACACTCACTTTGTTTGGAGGAGAACATAGTTTAAGGTGAGCAACACAAAAGGAAGAAACATTTGGGTAGACTTTCCTGTGCTCCACTTTATTTTAGTCATTGGTAACTTTAAACTATAAAACTATACTTTGACAGACTTTAGTCTAAAACATGGGTGTCAAACACATTTTAGATCAGGGGCAGATGTGGAAGTGAAGTATAAGTACGTCCTTTACTGTACTTAAGTACATTTATTTAGGTATCTGTACTTTACTTGAGTATTTATTTTTTTGGCAACTTTTGGTTACTTTTACTCCCTACATTTCTGTATAAATATATGTACTTTATACTCTTTACATTTATATAAATATTTGTACTTTATACTCTTTACATTTATATAAATATATGTACTTTATACTCTTTACATTTATATAAATATCTGTACTTTATACTCTTTACATTTATATAAATATGTGTACTTTATACTCTTTGCATTTATATAAATATGTGTACTTTATACTCTTTACATTTATATAAATATCTGTACTTTATACTCTTTACATTTATATAAATATATGTACTTTATACTCTTTACATTTATATAAATATCTGTACTTTATACTCTTTACATTTATATAAATATCTGTACTTTATACTCTTTACATTTATATAAATATCTGTACTTTATACTCTTTACATTTATATAAATATATGTACTTTATACTCTTTACATTTATATAAATATATGTACTTTATACTCTTTACATTTATATAAATATCTGTACTTTATACTCTTTACATTTATATAAATATATGTACTTTATACTCTTTACATTTATATAAATATCTGTACTTTATACTCTTTACATTTATATAAATATATGTACTTTATACTCTTTACATTTATATAAATATATGTACTTTATACTCTTTACATTTATATAAATATATGTACTTTATACTCCTTACATTCTCACAATAGACTCATTACCTTTACTCTTTACTCTTTATATTCTCAGAATTAATTCATTTTTCATAAATTTTTCAAACTAGACAAATGTGACAGGATGAAAAATCAGTTGTAAATGAGAAATTGTTTTTTTTAAATTTGACCTCGTCTCATAATTACTTTTTCTTTCTCATAATTTTGACTTTCATCTGATAATTTTGACTTTTTTAATCACATAATTATGCTTTTTTTGTAATCTCCTATTTATGACTTTAGATTTTTTCCAAAATGCCCTGTCCGTACCTACTAAACTTAGGTATGGACATGACCATGACCCAATAAAACACATCATCTACACAGTAACTCAGTTTTAAAGGCTTTATTTTAGATTATTTTGACATTTTTGTCTGTTTTTTTTGTCCTGAGTATTATTTCACCCATAACAAAAAAATGCAGTTTTACTTTTTACTTTATTACAATTGAGAAGTTGTACTTTTTTACTTTTACTTAAGTCAAGGAGTTGAATCAGTACTTCTACTTTTGTCAGAGTATTTTTTTCACACCAGTAGCTGTACTTGAAGTACACAATGCGAATACTTTGACCACCTCTGGAAATCAGTGCTATTTTAGAAATCATTAGATTTTTTTTTTCATATTTCTTATATTAAGGCTATACTTTAGATAAATTATTATATAATATTAGTGGTTACTGGCTATTTTAAGTTTTTGGTCAGTAGGGACATGCCCATAAAAAAAAGTTTTTTTGTTATAATGCAAAGACACATGGATATTTTCATTTCATGCTTTATTTTGTGGTTTATATATGTGCTTTATATGAAAATCTTTGAGGTTAAACCTGTGGAACACAAACTGCACCAAAATTCATAAAATCACCCTCTATCTTTGATCCTAATAAAACCATTTTTCATGACTCCAGTGAACAGAGCTCCTTTGTGCTTCACTGACGCTTATGAAGCATCGCATATACACAGAGGGGTGCATTCTGGGTGCCTGTGTTGACCATCTTCCAGCCTTCAGTGGGTTAACCTGGCAGAGACTCAGAGCGCTCTCCAACACAGCTGCACTGGTGATTGAAATGAAAACAAGGCAGAATGGCTGCCGTCAGTTGTGTGATATACGACCTGTAATGGGATGTTTCCAGAGTTCCCTCTCCATATGGCTGCCGAGAGTCCACCAGACCTGATCTGAACTGCAGCGGAAAGTCATTCACAGACATTTTGTTTTGACCAGATTTGCAGAGCCAAAAGTAGGTGGAGTCAAGACATTTTAGAACCCAGGTGTCAAACATAAGGCCTGGGGACCAAATCCTGGCCGCCAAAGGATCCAGTCTGACCCTTGGAATGAATTTGTCTCATCTCCTCACCTGAACCCACTGTATCCTCACTAGGGTCACAGGGGTCACTGGGGGCCTAATCCAGCTACAATGGGTGAAGGCGGGGTCAGAGGTCACCCTGTATGAGTCTCCAGTTCATCTCAGGGCTGAACATATATAGACAAACAATCACTCTCATATTCACACTTATGGACAATTTAGATGAACCAGTTAACCTGTCAGTGCATGTGTTTGGATGGTGGTCAGAGGGAATGTAGGCACGAACTGTCAGACAACCTTCTGTCAGTCTGCCCCAGGGCAACTGTGGATGCAAATGTAGTTTACCACCACCAGGGGAGAATGTGAGAATGAATGAATAATGGATAGAATAATGTAAAGTAATTTGGGTGCCCACAAAACCCGATGGTAAAGGAAAAACCTGAGGAGAAGGACAGTGAAGGACAGATCCACTCCCATGGACAGACAGACTATAGATCAACGTCCATTTATAGATGTAAGGGAGGCGGAGCAAGTCCATACATCAACCCGATCCTCTATTGAAGGGTTGGAGGTTCGAATCTTACTCTGTCCTAGTCATGTGCTGTTGTCTCTTTGGACAAGACACCTTACGTCCAGTGCTTACACTTGTGTATGGATAGAGGACAGGAAAACCAGGCAGTTGCTTGGAGCCCCGCCCACTAGGGGGCGCAGCTGAAGGTAACAACAGGTAAGCGTATTTGTGTATTTGTATCTTTTATATAATAGATTATATATATATATATATATATATATATATATATATATATATATATATATATATATATATATATTTATTTTTTTTTTTTTTTTTTTTTTTTTAATTTATTTATTTTTTTATTTTTTTTAATTGCACCATTGCAGATGAGAGGGGTATTGTTTGTGTTTGTGTGTGTGTGTGTGTGGGGGGGGGTGCTGGGTTGTGCTTGTCTTTATAATTTTATTTATTATTTTTAAAAGTAGCACAAACAAGTTTCATTGTGATGTATCTTGTCTGTTCACTTATTTAGTCACGTTTGTATTTTTTATATTTTCAGTTCTACTCATTTGCCCTGCACTGTTGGAATAAAAAAAAAAAGTTCATATTTTATATATTTTTCTTAGTATTAGATTGTTTCCAACAGTGTTTGATCATCCTGGTCTTTCAGGGACATCTGTGGACATCGATTGTCCTAATTTTTAAAAAATCTGATTTAAATTTCAAATACATTAACTGCACAGCCATAAGACCAACACATCCTCATTTTATAAGACACAGAACAGGTCAGTTACAATCCACATCCAATATGGACACATATGGCAACACAAAAAATTCTACCAAATACTCCAACAGTTAAAACAATGAGTCTGTTTACATGCAGACTAATGTTCCAATCATTATGCAATTTCTGGAAATATGGGATTTTTCAAGTGATCATGTAAACAACATCCCGTGTATTTTATCTGATAATGGTGCGGCTGTGAGCGGGTCGTCTGATGACTGAAGGGTCAGCGGTTCGCGTCCCAGCTCTGGCTGTCCATGTGTCAAAGTGTCCTTGGGCAAAGCACTGAACCCTGACTTAGTCTCCCAGTCGGATTGACAGAACCTTAGAAACCACTGGTGTATGAGTGTGTGTGAATGGGTGAATGTGAGGCTAATGTAAAGCACTTTGAACACCATGAAGGTGGAAAAGAACGATATAAATGCAGAACATTTAGCATCATATCAGTAATCTGGATGTGATGAATCAGAAAAACAAAACTGGATTTCTGCTCAATCTGACGTCTTCATGCATGTGTGAAAACCATTAAAATTTTAGAAAACAGAAGTTATGTAATGAAACGTGAGCTGAGGACAATAACAGGAAGTTAGAGTCTACCATCACTGTGTACAAACTCCAAAAGAAATCCAATAATAGACGGTAGCGTCCACACCACTGCTTACACTGCTGGAGTCAGACATGAGGAAACCAAAGGATGCAGGTTTTTGTTCCAACCAAACTGGATTCAATTAATCAAGTGATCAATGATTTGATTGATCAAACTGTGTACTCAGTTGGTTGGAACCAAAACCTGCAGCCACACCGGCCCGGCCCTTTGTGGAATAGTTTGCCCATGACTGGCTGAAGTGCATGAAACCTCATCAGATCAGATTATTATAAGTGGTCAAATGGTTACATAAATACGTTTACTGACAAAGGCTGGAGGTATTGGTCAATTATTTTGTTTTCCTTGTATTTTCCTGTAAAAATAATGGCACATAATGGATTCCATAATGGATCCATCTATAACATCTCACTGTCCTGCTCCATGGTCCCTGCCTGCTTTAAATCAGCCACAATCGTCCCTCTTCCAAAACAGCCCAACGTCACATGTCTGAATGACTACAGACCTGTGGCTCTCACCTCCATTCCTGCCAAATGCCTGGAAAGACTGGTCATCAAACGCATCAAATCCGCCTTACCGCCATCACTGGACCCACACCAATATGCATACAGGGAGAACCGTTCAACTGAGGATGCCATTGCCATGGTGCTGCACACACTTCTGGAGCACCTGGAGCATAAAAACACCTATGCCCGGCTCCTTTTTGTGGACTACAGCTCGGCCTTTAACACCATCCGGCCGTACAAGCTCCGGGCCAAACTCCACCAACTAGGACTCGATGCCACCCTGTGCAATTGGATTGTGGACTTTCTGACAAACAGATCACAGAGTGTCAGAGTGGGCAGGAACACCTCCTCCACCCTTGTCATTAACACGGGGGCCCCTCAAGGGTGTGTTCTAAGCCCTCTGCTCTACACCCTGTACGCACACGACTGCTCTGCCTCTTCCGTCTCCAACCTCATCGTCAAGTTTGCCGACGACACCACAGTGCTCGGTCTCATCACCAACGACGACGAGGCAGACTACAGGAGAGAGGTGAAACATCTTGAGTCATGGTGTCAGAGCAATAACCTTGCTCTGAACACCAAAAAGACCAAGGAGCTGGTCGTGGACTTCCGCAGGAGAGGAAACACCACCCATCTACCTCTCTCCATAGGCAACGAGGTGGTGGAGAGGGTGAATAGTTTTAAATTCTTGGGGGTGACAGTGACTAAGGACCTGTCCTGGGAAGACCACATCGCCTCAGCGGCGGGCAAGGCACAACAACGCCTCTATTTCCTGAGGAAGCTGAGGAGCACTTACATCTCCAGACACCTGATGGTAAACTTTTACAACTGTGCCATCAGCAGTGTTCTGACGTATGGTCTCCTAGTGTGGTTCTCCAGCTGCACTAAGTCGGACCAGCAGGCTCTTCAGCGCGTGGTGAAAGCTGCAGGGAGAATCATTGGCACGACTCTCCCGGAGATTAGCACCATCTTCTCCACTCGCTGCCTGGGAAGGGTGCGCAACATTCTGGGGGACCAGTACCACCCCGCACACCAGCTTTTCCACCTGCTGCCCTCAGGGAGAAGGTACCGGTCCATACGGGCCAGAACATCAAGACTGGCTAACAGTCTGTATCCACAGGCTGTGAGGTTACTGAACTCTGCCCCTCCCCTCTCTCTGCCGCCCCCCTCTTAAAGTCACTAACCCATATCCACAATAATAAGCTAAGTTTTTGAATCTGGCTGCATTGTTGCAGAATGTCATCACCTACCCGCCCCTCTTACGGACAATATTGACATCCATATCCATCAAGTAATATCTCTGTACCGGCGTGCATTGTTGCAGTATGTCACTATCCACTATTCTCCTGTTCCCCTCCTGTCCCCCCCCAACAGTATCTGAATGTCCCCCTCTGCACTTTACTTCACTTTTGATTATTGACAGAACCTTATGCTGCTGTAGTTGTTGTGTTGCACTATGTTTCTACTGGGTCAATGTTTACACTGGGCTATTTGAGTGTATTTATTATTTATTATAGTGGGTGTTTACAGGGATGCTCCAAACATAATTTCGTTGTACCTGTGACAATGACAAATAAATAATCTGTATCTGTATCTGTATCCTTGGGTCTGAAAACATATAAAAAAGACATATTTTTCATGTTTGTATCATATCTGGAATCAAATATATGCAAAAAAGTATATTTCACGGATCGCATCTGGGATTTCTTACAAATACCACCTTTTAGACATATGGGAAAAAATGGTATTTTATTTTTATTCCATCTCCATGCTATTCTGAAACCGAATGTGTTGGTAAATCAATTTTAACAAGCACATAATCGAAAGCTATTTTAATGACAATTGGGTCGACACTACTCTTTCTCTCTCTCTCTCTAAATATATATATATATATATATATATATATATATATATATATATATATATATATATATAATTTTAAAAAATAAATACATGAGAAAGTAAACACTATCTTCAAACCTTCAAAAAGTAGATGCTTTGCTTTGCACCTGTTTCCTCCATACTTTTGGGCGCTTCCAAAAATACATATATTTCAAAGGTCACTTCATTTGAATGAATTTGCATACTTCATACATATTTAGATTAGACTAGTTGATACCTGCACATTTCTATTTAACCCTCATGAGGACCTGAGTTTTGGTCCCCATGGCGTGACTGTGTAAACAGGTCAATGTGTCCCCATAAAGATAGGAATATAAGCACGCACTCTCACACAACTTCCTGCCTGTTCATTATAAGCAGATATACAGTCTGTGTTTGAGCAGACTCAGGAAGGATACGCTGTGCAGGTTAATGTCCCACCAGAGAGTCGGTGTAGCGCCGACTCTGTAGCACCGCCATGAGAAATATTGGCCTCACACTCCCACGCACAGTCCAACACACACTGAGCCAGACTAACATATGTGAAGCAGCAGTGGCGGGATGCTGAAAGTGTAGCGAAACATTAACTGGTCTGATGAGATGCCAATTCACAATGATACAGTTGTTTAGAGGTTTTCCTTTTCACATCTGGCATTTGTATTTATTTAATGTGTGTCTGCTTGAAGGTCATATCTAAGGTCTGCACAACTCCTCCTGATCTCCTTAAAAAAAAATACAAATAAAAAATCCCTCAGAGCAACACGTCTCAGATTTGTCCAGTTCACGTCAGAAGTGGTGAATCTGCAGAAGTAGGAAAAATATTCACATTCTGTACTTCAGTAGAAGTACAACTACTTCTGTGGAAATATAGAAGTCAAACTGCTTTTTTTTTGGCCATGGATGAAATAATACTTATTTAACCAGGAACAATCTGAAAAGTTTAAAAAGCCTTTAAAAGTGAGTTCCTGTGTCGATGATGTGTTTGATCAGGTGACAGTTATTCAGTTTAGTGGGTATGGACAGGACATTTAGGAAAAATGGGGGAGAAAAGAAATTACAATTGAGATAAAAAAAAAGTCATAAATATGAGATTTAAAAAATCTGAATTATGAGATACACTTAAAATGAATGCTTTGTCCAAATGTAATTTCAACAAATGTTATATTTCAGTTTATATATGTTTAAGACCAAATTTACAATAATAACCAACACAAATATGAGATTTTAAAAAAGTCATATGTGAAATTAAAAAAATTCACAAGATAGAATTCATAATTATGAGAAAATGTGAAATTCTGACATAAAAAGTCAAAATTCTGAGTTAAAAGTCAGGAGTCATAATTATAATTATAATATACAATATAAAGTCCCACTTTCTCAGATTTTTTGAATAGGATAAAAAGTCATAAATATGAGATGAAAAATGCAGGATTATAATAAAGAGACACAATTTAGATAAAAAGTCACATTTTGAGATTTTAAAAGTCATAAAAATGAGATTTAAACGTGTAATTAGGAGATAAAAAATCCTAAATATGAGATAACAAATGCATGACTATGAACTCAAGAGATGAAGTTATGAGATAAAATCAAATATTCTGAAATAAAAAGTCCCAGTTTCTCTCCTGCGCTGATTTTTCCTCTGAAGTGACTTATTTTTCGTACTGTCACATCTGTTTAATTTGAAAAAGCCTATTGTCAGAATCATTATGAGATTAAAACAATATATGCAAGATAAAAAATGCATAATGATGAGGTATAAAGTCAAAAGTACGATATATAGTATAATATAGTATAATATAGTATGATATATTATTATTATAATATATAAAGTTCCAGTTTCTCTCTTCAGTGATTTTTCCCACTTAAGTGACTTATTTTTCGTACAGTCACATCTGTTTAAAAAAGTAATGAGTCTATTGTGAGAATGTAAGGAGTATAAAGTACAGATATTTATGGACAAATGTAGGGAGGAAAAGTCAAACGTTTCCAGAAAAATAAATACTTCAGATACCTAAAAAATCTACTGAAGTACAGTAATGAATTGCAATTAAATGCAACATTGGCCTAATTATGATTGATGTAACAAAGCAGCAAAAGCACAGATGGGTTGGCGTCACTTTAAATGAATCGTACAATATCACTAGGGTTGAAAAAGAACACAAACGTCCATGTGCCGACAATAATATCAAATATGGAAATATGTTGAAAACAAAGATGTCGTTGAACACACGTCATTCATGTGGTTGGTCAGGGAACACCGGCACTCGCCCAAGTGAAAGTGAAACGTTGCTTTTCTAGTTTTCTTTTGATGTGTGTGATTGTGATACGTCTGTGCAGTTCAGTTCCATTCAGGACCAATAAAGTCCAAGGG
Organism: Siphamia tubifer; assembly: GCA_020466265.1. NCBI lineage: Eukaryota > Metazoa > Chordata > Actinopteri > Kurtiformes > Apogonidae > Siphamia > Siphamia tubifer. The sequence continues at coordinate 11,970,809 of CM035798.1, read as the reverse complement.
CTCGAGTTTCGCAGACCTGGCGCAGCTGTTCTGTGCTGCACCAACGGAGGGTGTCCAGATGACTTCTGCAAGTTTGTCCACCCCGTTTTCTATCTGCTTAGGTAGGAAAGAGGAAAGAGAAAGGGTGTGCGATGGAGTTAACACAGCTGATCAGATCTGCACCATTAGCTCCTCACCTCACTCTTAAATATTCATCCAGACGCACGCCATGACACCAGCTGACTGGGTTTTGGTTTGTTTTTTGTTTGTTTTGTTTAAACAAGGTTTTGATTTCACTTAGGAATCTTTAAGGTTCTTAAGTTTTGTAGTTTTAGTTTTGGGTTTGTAGATGATCAGTGGTTCTATTTTAAGGTTTAATTTCATAAACTCATAACACACACACCCTGTCCCATTCCTCCCACACCCACACCCACACCCACAGATATAATATAATAAATAATATTTCATCCTGCTTCCACAGATAACTTTCCCACTCCACACTGTAAACTTGAACGCTCATCATAATTAAATATCTTAAGTTGTGAATACTCAAAGTTTCAGAAATAGTACTACTAACTGAAATGTATTAAGTTGCTGTAACATGTTTTTCTTTTTAAGTAGCTACTTCCAACTATTTTTTTGTATTATTAAGGGGAACTATTGTGGATATAAGTGAATATGACTAAACAACATATGAGGTACAACTTCGTGGAATTAAGGCATTAAATGCTGAGAATGATATTGTATTTCTATTGTTTCAAATAAGGATGATTGAAAAATCTATACCTAATGAAATTACACCTGAAAATAGAACCACCGTTTACCTCCGGGGCTCCGTAGAATAGTGATTGTTGGGGTCATGTAATTGCATTGAAATGTGTCCGACACTCTGGAAACCTGTGTGCACTCTGCGTGCCGGTCTGCCAATCTACCACTAGACTGGCTGCACCGCACTTAGCCCAGCCACCTTGCACACCCTGCGCTGCACCCAGAAAGTAGAGCCCCATGTCTCAGTCTAATGCCACATATCCAATAGTATCTCTTCTACTCACTTTGGTGTATTTCCACTATGGAAAAGGACCCAGTCACATGGTACCTGGTCCTAGATTTTTAGTATCTACTCCACTGAGGTTCCAGTGATATTATAACATGACATGTGAAAAAAAAGATTCTAATTGGTGGAGTTTTGACTGCGTCATTGCATTATTAACGTGTGACCACGTGTGACATGTGTCAATAAATTTGCAGTTACAGTAAACATGGTAACCTAAATTCAGTTCGCAATGCAATTATGGCATTCTGCAAAACTACATCATGGTCAGTCGTTGAGGTTGAAACATTTCTTGGTGGATGATAAAAAAATAAAATAAAATCAGCATGAGCTTGATGGCACCTCAGGATGACGTCCAGGTACGATAGTATCTGATGGAAACAATCTGAAGGAATAGTATGTGGTCCCCGAGTAGAATCAAGTAAAATGGTAAATGTTCTGCACTTATATCATTCTTTTCCACCTTCATGGTGCTCAAAGCGATTGACATTAGCTTCACATTCACCCATTCACACACACTCATGCACCAGTAGATTTCTAAGGGTTTGTCAGTTCTACTGGGAGACTAAGTCAGGGTTCAGCATCTGGCCCAAGGACACTTTGACATGTGGATAGCCAGATTGGGATGCGAACCACCAACCTCCCGGTCATTGGACGACCCGCTCGACCAACTGAGCCACAGCCGCCCAGCAGAAGGGAGTCCTAGTGGGACTAGTGTGTAAAGGCACGAATGACTCTGTATCTTAAGTTAACTTTGAAGTTAAGTAGAGTAGAACCGATACCAGGTAATGGAAACACTACTTTAGTCTAAGTTTAAGTCTTTCCTTTCAGTGCAGAGGAGTGAAGGAGTTATGTTTTTGCTGGTGCTCATCCGACTTTTAGCAAGATAAGTAAAAAAGTTATGGTCAGATTCAGCTGAAATTTTCAGGAAATGTTGATAATGGGACAAAGAACAAATGAATACATTTGGTGGTGATTAGTGGAGGTATGTGGTGGTGGTTGGGGGCACAGTTGTGTTTCAGTTGGTTGGGGCAGACCGCTGCTCGCAGAAGTGAAAATGAAACCAATCATTATTTAGATCATTTAGAGGGTGGGGGCTGCTCTGCCTTGGTGGAGTCTGCACTCTTGGAGTGTTTTCCTAGTGTCGGGAAATACCTTCAGGTTGTTGAGTTCAATGGGTGCCTTATTTATTATGTTACAGACCCAGACCCCTTCTTCTTAGTTCCACTGTAACCACTTCTAAAGTGTTAATTACAAATTGCAAAATTGTGTATATTTGTCAAAAATAATCACAAAACATTTAATATTCTGTGGCTGCAGGTTTTGTTCCGATGCATGGGATTCAGAGGGAGATGTTGTCAGCTAAGTGCTGTGGGCGCCTCCCAGCTGAGAATGCCTTACTGTAAAAGTCTAATTCTAAATGATGTTGCATCTGCTAATGGTTCTTCTAAAAGTCGCTGTCTGACATTCAGTACAGTGTGAGCGTATCCCTCCACTCAGATTAGTACCACATCGCATAAATGTTACTGTTTCAATGCACAGATGATAATGTCCAGGAACCGATATAGGAACCGTATTAAAAATAAAAAAAAAATTTAAAAATCGTTTCCCAATCCTAGTCACAAATGCTGTCTATAGGCGGCCATCTTGAGAAAATGGCAGCCATCTTGAATTTCAGATAGTCAGCAAATATATTAGTTATTTACGTATTTATTTTTAAGTACCTGTGAAGGAGTATTTGTACCAGGTTTGGTACTTATATGACATTCTGACAGACTTTCACTGCTACACTAAATATCCAACAACTCATCAAGGTTCAGTCATTTAAGTTAAACGATTGCTACGTCAGGATTTTGTCAAGACATGGCGTTTCCTTATCCTGTAAAAAAAAACAACAACCTCAAATTAAGTCTAAAAATGGTTTGTAAAAATTGCAGTCATTGTTTGCTGAGTCCTGCTGGTGATGGACATGAATATTTGAGTTGGCGGTCTCCCATTTGCAATGATAATTCCAGGTCCTTGCTACCCAAAAGAACAAAAAAACACCCCCCAGCTGCAATTACACTCTCAGAGTGTTAAGTGCTGACACAGACACACGTCTTTTCATGTCATGTTTTCTTTGCCTGGGATGTTTAACACGTCTGTTCACTTTGCAAATGTTCAGTCCCAGCAACTTCTCCTCTGGCACTATTTAGCGAAGGCACTGTTGCACGATAAGTGTAATTTGTTCTGAACAGGGGTCTCAAACATGCGGCCTGGGGGCCAAATGCAGACCGCCGACAGTTCCAATGTGCCCTGTGGGATGAAGAGTATAACAACCTATTAAATAACTCCATATTTTCTTCTCAGTTTTTTCTTTGCCTATATATAATGACAACTTCAAATTTTGTAATATTTTGTATTTTGTAATAATAAAATGTGAATAACCTGAACAAATAGGAATAACCTCAAATGTCTAAAGAAAATTAGACACAATTTGAACCATTTTGTTCTATTACTAGAATAGAATAGAATAGAATAGAATAGAATAGAATAGAATAGAATAGAATAGAATAGAATAGAATAGAATAGTATAGAATAGAATTGTGGCCGCTCCCAGTGACAAACGTGTAAAATAATATAAAAACAGCTAAAAAAAAAACCTACACACACTCGTAAAATAACTATATGTCATGACCTCCGCTCCGGTGACCTTTCCCCCAGTCATCTCCACACTCACCTGGTCCCGCACTGCGCAGCTGCAAGCCGTTCCTCATCTGTGGCTATAAAAGCAGTAAGGCTTGCAGTTGCCAGTGTGGGACCATTCAGTAATGTCCCCTCCATAACCCGGACAGCTTTTCCATCGCCTCAATCACCATAACCCGGACATTGATCATCACCACGGACTCTGGCCGTTTGTTCCCAGGTTTTGGTTTGGTTTTGTCTCAGTCTTGTCTTTATGTTGCGTTTTTGTTATTAAATTATTTTACCTTCAGCACTGTGCATTGGAATCCTCTTTCACCTCACCCTGATCCCTGACACTATATATATATAAAAGTGCATAAAAAAATACAAGAACCCCACAAGAACAGTTTAAAAACCCAGGAGATAAATACAATAATAAATACAACCAAATAAAGTAAAATCCACTACAAGGAAGAAGAGGCTCCGCATTAGTACATATACAAACACACAACATGTTTTACTTGCCCTCAAGTAAGAGTTTAGTGTCTTCATAGAACTGATCAATAATGGACAAATGATAAATTGAGGCAGAATATTGTTAAAATTGCCTTTATTTTCTTTAATGACTTTTTTGAATTCAGTATTCAGAGAATGCCTAATGCCGTCTGTATTTTGTGCCAAGTTCAAGTTTCTATAACAACCCATTCTTGAATTAGAGCCAATAATGTGATTTTGACCTTTCTGCTGAATGCGACCTTGACCTTTGCCCTTTTTCAATATTGATAATTTCATTATATGTATATATGCCTCAGTGTGTGTAATATTATGCTAATATATCCAGTATGATTAAGTTATATGTCTATGCTTGACACACACACACACACACACACACACACACACTCATTAGTGTTACAGAAGCTAATTTTGCAACATGTCACCTTTGACCTCCAGAGATCTCAAAAACCATTGGTTGTAGGTGATAACCCTAACCCAAACACCAATTATGAGAATTTGGTATTTGGTATTTGGTATTTGGTGCCAATCTGAAAGTTCTGTGACCCTCCGTTTTGGGGTTATAACTGAAAATGTGATTTTGCCTTTTTGTTTATTGTGACCTTGACCTTTGACCTTTAATCAAATGGATCATTGTATCTGATGCGCACACACACACACACACACGCACACGCACACACACACACACACACACACAGAGACACACGCAGAGACACACACACACATACACACACACACACACACACACACACACACACACACAGAGACAGACAGACAAGGTGATTACAATAATCTCACCCAACCAATGTTGGGCAAGATTAAAAATTTGGAGTTGTCATTATTTATAGGTTATTATGTTTTCATTTTACTGGCCCTGTATTGAATTTCACATCAGGCTGAATGCGGCCCCTGAAGAAAATGATTTTGAGACCCCTGGTTTAGAACAGAACAACCGTGACAGTCTTTAATGCTGTTCCAGAAGGACAGTGGTCTGGTCCAGATCTGTGCAGCACTGACACAGCAGTAGGTGATCGCAGATAGAGCTGCATGAGACGCCTGCTACTGTAAACATGTTCTAATTCAATACTTGAAAATGGGCAGAAAATGTGTTCATGGAAAAACAGCTAATGATGCTTATTTTAAAACGACTATATGCTAATGAAAACATAATTTTCAACATTGCCTTCAATTTCTGAAATCAGATCTCTCTAATCCTACACACAGAGGTCAGCCATGCTTTGGAAAATCAAGCCCCTGTTTAAATTTTCGAGAAAAGAGGAGACATCTGGGTCTTATATGTCCTTCAGAGGGATTCCTCTGAGAGGAGCCAGAGATGGATGATGTTCTAAGACATGTATCTTTCCCCTGAGTCCTTTAATCCACCCACTGATATTTTTTAAAATTACTACAGCCTCCGTTGGGCAATTGTGCTGTGGAATCAGGAGCCAGCTCTTCTCGCAATCATTCTTGTGTGGCTTTCAGACGACGCGAGTGCAAACAGACAGTAATCAATGAAGGCAGTTTGATGTAATGCAACACAAGTGTTACAGCTGTAATCAGCTCAGCAATTGTCCAAAATGTCTGTTTCTTTACAGTGTTGGTGCAGGCAGGAAACCAGGGAAGTGATATCAGCCCCTATTTCAGTTTATTTGTCTAAGAGAGTGAAATGTAACATCCAAAATGGGATCAGATCAAGTCATTAAGGAAACAAATAAGGGGCTGCAAGGATAATAATTCTACCATCAAGGATTTGGAAAGATGTGCAGAGCTAATAAGCTAGGTCAAAGGGTTCTGAGGCATGAAGAAGGATGATTTAACATCATCTGTGGATCCTTCACCTAAAACAGCAGCTCCACAGCAGAGGTGGGAAGTAACTGAGTTAAAGTACTTCATTACTGGACTAAAGTAGAGGTTTTTTTTAGGTAGCCTATCTGTACTTTACTGGAGTATTTATTATTCTGGAAACTTTTGACTTTTCCTCTCGACACTAGTTCATAAATATTTGTACTTTATACTCCTTACATTTATATAAATATCTGTACTTTCTACTCCTTATATTTATATAAATATCTGTACTTTCTACTCCTTATATTTATATAAATATCTGTACTTTCTACTCCTTACATTTATATAAATATTTGTACTTTATACTCCTTACATTTATATAAATATCTGTACTTTATACTCCTTACATTTATGTAAATATCTGGACTTTATACTCCTTACATTTATATAAATATCTGTACTTTATACTCCTTACATTTATATAAATATTTGTACTTTATACTCCTTACATTTATATAAATATCTGTACTTTATACTCCTTACATTTATGTAAATATCTGTACTTTATACTCCTTACATTTATATAAATATCTGTACTTTATACTCCTTACATTTATATAAATATTTGTACTTTATACTCCTTACATTTATGTAAATATCTGTACTTTATACTCCTTACATTTATATAAATATCTGTACTTTATACTCCTTATATTTATATAAATATCTGTACTTTCTACTCCTTATATTTATATAAATATCTGTACTTTCTACTCCTTATATTTATATAAATATCTGTACTTTCTACTCCTTACATTTATATAAATATTTGTACTTTATACTCCTTACATTTATATAAATATATGTACTTTATACTCCTTATATTTATATAAATATCTGTACTTTATACTCCTTATATTTATATAAATATCTGTACTTTCTACTCCTTACATTTATATAAATATTTGTACTTTATACTCCTTACATTTATATAAATATATGTACTTTATACTCCTTATATTTATATAAATATCTGTACTTTCTACTCCTTACATTTATATAAATATTTGTACTTTCTACTCCTTACATTTATATAAATATATGTACTTTATACTCCTTATATTTATATAAATATCTGTACTTTCTACTCCTTACATTTATGTAAATATCTGTACTTTATACTCCTTACATTTATATAAATATATGTACTTTATACTCCTTATATTTATATAAATATCTGTACTTTCTACTCCTTACATTTATATAAATATTTGTACTTTATACTCCTTACATTTATATAAATATATGTACTTTATACTCCTTATATTTATATAAATATCTGTACTTTATACTCCTTACATTTATGTAAATATCTGTACTTTATACTCCTTACATTTATATAAATATATGTACTTTATACTCCTTACATTTATATAAATATCTGTACTTTATACTCCTTACATTTATGTAAATATCTGTACTTTATACTCCTTACATTTATATAAATATATGTACTTTATACTCCTTACATTTATGTAAATATCTGTACTTTATAATCCTTACATTTATATAAATATATGTACTTTATACTCCTTACATTTATGTAAATATCTGTACTTTATAATCCTTACATTTATATAAATATATGTACTTTCTACTCCTTACATTTATATAAATATTAGTACTTTATACTCCTTACATTCATATAAATATATGTACTTTATACTCCTTACATTTATATAAATATTTGTACCTTATACTCTTTACATTTATATAAATATTTGTACTTTATACTCTTTACATTTATATAAATATCTGTACTTTATACTCTTTACATTTATATAAATATATGTACTTTATACTTTTTCAAACTAAACAGACGTGACAGTATGAAAACTAAGTCACTTACGAAGGAAAAACAGTGGAGAGAAACTGTGACTTTATATGTCATAATTATTACCTTTTATCTCTTCACCTTATAATTTTCACTCTTTAGCTCATAATTATGCTTTTATCTATCTATCTATCTATCTATCTATCTATCTATCTATCTATCTATCTATCTATCTATCTATCTATCTATCTATCTATCTATCTATCTATCTATCTATCTATCTATCTATCTATCTATCTATCTATCTATCTATCTATCTATCTGTCTGTTTGTTTGTTTGTTTGTCTGTCTGTCTGTCTGTCTGTCTGTCTGTCTGTCTGTCTGTCTGTCTGTCTGTCTATCTATCTATGTAGAGAGATAGAGATACAGACAGAAAGATAGATAGATGGTCCCTGGTTCTATTCCCACACCAGACCTTTCTGTGTGGAGTTTACATGTTCTCCTCATGTCTGCGTGGGTTTTCCTCCCACCATCCAATCACATGCACTGATAGGTTAACTGGTTAATCTAAATTGTCCATAGGTGTGAATGTGACAGTGATTGTTTGTCTATATATGTTCAGCCCTGAGATGAACTGGAGACTCATACAGGGTGACCTCTGACCCCGCCTTCACCCACTGTAGCTATATTAGACCCCAGTGACCCCTGTGACCATAGTGAGGATAAAGCGGGTTCAGGTGACGAGAGTAAAACCAAAATTTAACTCCAATAAGAGTAAGATACTGTTCAGTGTTAAAAAACAATGACTCTGAAAAGCTCCACCCACTAACCTCTGCGCTGAAAACTGAATCAACTGTTGCTTTTGTTTTTTTCATTCAAACAGAATCTGTGCAAGAATAAAGTTATGTTGTGTTTTCAAATAGTGAAAAATCAACACTCTTTGGAGTTATTTATTTAAGAACATGCAGTGTTAACACAGGAAAAGTTATTTCTTAATATGCGACTGTTTGGTGTTGAATGTGAATAACACTATGGGTTAGAGTTAGTTACTTATCAGTTTAAAACTTGTTTGAGACTAGTTGGTGTAGACTATTAACTCTTACTAGTGTAAATTTGACTGGAAATGTAATTGAAGGTTCAGTGTAAATGTTATGGTACGGACACACATACAGAACGCGAATTTTCACATTTGCACGTTGAGATTACATACAAGGTCAATGGAGAGACGCGTTTGGACACAGATTCACCTGGGGTGACGCATTGTAAGCGTTCCTGCGGCGCGTTCCTGCGGCGCGTTCCTGCGGCGCGTTCCTGCGGCGCGTTCCTGCGGCGCGTTCCTGCGGCGCGTTCCTGCGGCGCGTTCCTGCGGCGCGTTCCTGCGTTCGGAGTGGCCGCAAATTATCTAGCATCCAAACTCGGGTGTTTAGACGGCGCGTTACAAGCGTACACACGGAAATTTGCATTTGGTGAGGACGTAGCATTACACTGTGTAGAGTGTTAAAATTAACTCTTTAAGTGTTATATTAACACTAGTAATTTTACTGTGTAGTCAAACCTGTCACTCAGATTATTGACAAATCTGGCAGCAGTGAATATTGTGGAAAAAAAACACACAGCAGTGATATATATATATATATATATATATATATATATATATATATATATATATATATATATATATATATATACATATATATATATATATATATACATATATATATATATATATATATATATATATATATATATATATATATATATATATATATATATACATATATATATATTTTAAACTCTATTTTATGAACATATTTGATGTATGATTTCCAGCCAGTAAGTCTGTGACTGAGACAGATGAATAAAGTGAGTGGTGAGTGATGAAAGCTCACACTGATGCTAAATTAATACACATTCAACACTGGCAGAGATGTTTGAGTAAAATACTTTGTCGTATATTTTTTATATATTTTAACATTGTGAAAAGCCTTTTATCATTTGTCATGTTATGGATTTTGCGAGCAGACGTTTCTGTAAATCTGCTTCACAGTTGTGTGAAATCAGACTTATATGTGTAGAAATACGAGCATATGCAACAAAAATATCTTCAAGTTCAATCAGGTTCACATGCTGGCCTGGAGGCTGGATCATAAACTGGATGACTGTTGTGTTTCGCCCATGAATTAGTGCATAAATAGGAAGACAAATTCAAATGAAAGTCAGCTTTGGCCAGAGAAACTAGATCTGCAAAAGCCAAACTAAATAAGGCCTGAAAAATCCCAATGGGCCAATTGCTGTGAGATTTCCATAGCTTTACCTGGCAAGTGCTTTGACAACATAAACCAAGTGGTTATTCTTTGACGGGCATGATCCCCTGCACACTGAGTGATAATATTTCACACTGTGTACAGTCGACCACCTCGCTGTTTACTCCAACGGAACAGTCCTACCCAGAATTTTTCTTTCAAATCCCTCCGTTTTCTCCATGGGAGGAGATTTCCTTTCCTTTCCATTCCTGTGAGCTGTGGATGATGTCATGCTCCCTGACTTTCCACAGCTCCAAACAATCCTGTTAACCTCAGAAATGCTCTGCGCTACCACACGCCCACCGCTGCAGCAGAAAGGCAGTGAACAGAGGAGCCAGCTGACCTCTGACCCCTGACATGTGTCCAGTGGAAACAACACTCTCAGATAATGCCAGGGTGGACGTCGACGCATTGACTGAAAATGGAATAATATTTAAGAAGCCAGTTTAGCTCCCAAAAAGTTCAGTATGAAGATAAAGTGATTCTGTCATAATACTGATTTGTTCATAAATATCTGTACTTTATACTCCTTATATTTATATAAATATATGTACTTTATACTCCTTACATTTATATAAATATCTGTACTTTATACTCCTTACATTTATATGAATATCTGTACTTTATACTCCTTACATTTATATAAATATCTGTACTTTATACTCCTTACATTCATATAAATATCTGTACTTTATACTCCTTACATTTATATAAATATATGTACTTTATACTCCTTACATTTATATAAATATATGTACTTTATACTCCTTACATTTATATAAATATATGTACTTTATACTTCTTACATTTATATAAATATATGTACTTTATACTCCTTACATTTATATAAATATATGTACTTTATACTCCTTACATTTATATAAATATATGTACTTTATACTCCTTACATTTATATAAATATATGTACTTTATACTCCTTACATTCACACAATAGACTTCTTACTTTTTCAAATTAAACACATGTGACAGTAGAAGAGAAACTGTGAATTTATTATTAGAATTATGAGTTTTATTTTGTGATTGTCACTTTTTTAATCTCATAGTTGTGCATTTCTTATTTCATAATTATGACCATCTCAGTTTTGCTATTTTATCTCATAATTTTTACTCTTTCTCATAATAGTGCTTTTCTTTTCTCATCTCATAATTTTGACTTTTTTTAATCTCATAATTATGCTTTAAAAAATCTCATGACTTTTTATGTTAATTGGAACCAATTTCAGTTCAATAAGGACAAACAAGCCTCTGGTTTGGGACGATGGACACGGCTCTGGAAAACCGGACTGTCTGTCCTGAAGCCGGACGGATGGACAGCCTGGATAACGGTGACCTCTGACCCCGTGTTTTCTTATCTGTCTGCTCATGGATGGACGAGAGGGAAAAGAGGTGAGGAGGGCAAACGTGCAGACAAGTCAGGTGATGTGATGAAGACAAAGCTTTTGTGTTTGATGTGAACTTCATAATATTGTCCTGACCTCTTTTTAGGAACAGGACATTTATCTTCCTTTAAAGCTTTGACATAAAAGCAAGTGAAATCAGAGCAGCATCATTAGTGACAGAAAGATGGAAATCACAAAGAGTTTGAGTGAAAAATACTTTTGTTTTAGAATCTGGCATCGACTTGCTATTTAAAAAAATAATAATGTTACCATTTCACAGCTGTAAACACAAGTAAATGTTACATTAAGTACAGATAATTAATTTGACAATAACACATACACTAGATTTTTGGTACAGTATGTTGGATATTTACGACAGGAGGCATTAAAGGGTAAGAATCTATTGTACTTTGATCTTTGTTTCCAGTATTTTTTTACACTTTACTGGTCAGGTAATGAGTACCACAAAGACAACTGTTAAATATATTCTATATAAATCAGCTACAGAATTACATTTTCAGTGAAAACCTAACAGATTCAGATTTTAATATTTTACGGTAGCCTTCACAACATTATTTTATTTTTCGTTTGAACTGCTGTGAAACAGTATGGAGATGAGTATTTTTAGTATTGATCAAATAGTTACCGTAGGGCTGTCAAATGATGTAATTTTAATCAATTTAATTACAGGGTTGATTTGAATTCATTTGGATTAATCATGATTAAATATTCATTCTTAATCTGTATTTATTGTGTTCTATTTTGCATGAACAAACAGGCTCAAGAAAAAGTAATATATCGTTGCGTAACACATTTGTCCAAGCTGGATGATGCATTAGCTTAGTGCTAGCATTAGCCTAGTGCTAACATTAGTCTAGTGCTAACATTACCCTAGTGCTAGCATTAGTCTAGTGCTAACATTAGCTTAGTGCTAGCATTAGCCTTGTGCTAACATTAGCCTAGTGCTAACATTAGCCTAGTGCTAACATTAGTCTAGTGCTAACATTAGTCTAGTGTCCCTGACTAACATGCTTCATGTTAAAGTGTATTTTTTAAGATGGAAGTTTTTAATTGAACAGAAAACTGCATACACTTTGTCACTCAACTGCAATGTTTTGTTTTACTCATATTTCCCACAAATTACACAAAAATACACTAACAAATACAAAATATTTGGAGATAAAAAATGTTTGCTAAAATCCACAAACATTCACACATAAAAATAAAATGATACAATTAAAAAAACTTCTAAAATACAGAGGAAAAAACACCCCCAAAATTTGATAAAATATCCAAAACATATGCAAAGGTGTGAATATCTATGTAATTAACATGTTTATTTAATATGTTCAACGGTTTCAACAAAATAAATGTTCCATTTATTTTGTTTTGTATTTTATTGTTTTGTATTTTTGTTTAGTTAACATTTTATAATCATATTAATAACATAATGTATTAATCCAGGTTAATGTCATTGTAATGCTGCTGACTATTGTACTTTGATCTTTGTTTCCAGTATTTTTTTACACTTTACTGGTCAGGTAATGAGTACCACAAAGACAACTGTTAAATATATTCTATATAAATCAGCTACAGAATTACATTTTCAGTGAAAACCTAACAGATTCAGATTTTAATATTTTACGGTAGCCTTCACAACATTATTTTATTTTTCGTTTGAACTGCTGTGAAACAGTATGGAGATGAGTATTTTTAGTATTGATCAAATAGTTACCGTAGGGCTGTCAAATGATGTAATTTTAATCAATTTAATTACAGGGTTGATTTGAATTCATTTGGATTAATCATGATTAAATATTCATTCTTAATCTGTATTTATTGTGTTCTATTTTGCATGAACAAACAGGCTCAAGAAAAAGTAATATATCGTTGCGTAACACATTTGTCCAAGCTGGATGATGCATTAGCTTAGTGCTAGCATTAGCCTAGTGCTAACATTAGTCTAGTGCTAACATTACCCTAGTGCTATCATTAGTCTAGTGCTAACATTAGCTTAGTGCTAGCATTAGCCTTGTGCTAACATTAGCCTAGTGCTAACATTAGCCTAGTGCTAACATTAGCCTAGTGCTAACATTAGTCTAGTGCTAACATTAGTCTAGTGTCCCTGACTAACATGCTTCATGTTAAAGTGTATTTTTTAAGATGGAAGTTTTTAATTGAACAGAAAACTGCATACACTTTGTCAGTCAACTGCAATGTTTTGTTTTACTCATATTTCCCACAAATTACACAAAAATACACTAACAAATACAAAATATTTGGAGATAAAAAATGTTTGCTAAAATCCACAAACATTCACACATAAAAATAAAATGATACAATTAAAAAAAACTTCTAAAATACAGAGGAAAAAACACCCCCAAAATTTGATAAAATATCCAAAACATATGCAAAGGTGTGAATATCTATGTAATTAACATGTTTATTTAATATGTTCAACGGTTTCAACAAAATAAATGTTCCATTTATTTATTTATTGAAAATAAATGTTCCATTTATTTTGTTTTGTATTTTATTGTTTTGTATTTTTGTTTAGTTAACATTTTATAATCATATTAATAACATAATGTATTAATCCAGGTTAATGTCATTGTAATGCTGCTGACTTGCACTCAAAGATTTTTCTTTTCTCCCTTTGACACAGGTGTATTTTTATGACCACCCACTCAAATTACTGTAACTCCAGCGGCAGTACTGGGTGGGTTCAAAAAATAGCACAGTAATTACTCAAGGATTTAGAATGTGGACATTGTTCTCAAATTCATCTGTGCCTTTAAGAGAAGCAGAAGGAACACAGTCATACAGATACAGGATGAACAAGCACAGTGGATTCTGAGGCAACTGAGGACCAATGGACTACAATAAAATAATACAGGGGTTTTAAAGTGTATATATATATATATATATATATATATATATATATATATATATATATATATATATAGCGAGAGAGAGAGAGAGAGAGAGAGAGAGAGAGAGAGAGATCCAGAAGATCCCAATAATAGTTATTTCTTTAGTTCTTGTCTTGAATGTTTTGACAAAAACTAATATGTACGTGTATGCTGAATTTGCACATTGAAAAAAGTAAAGTGTTCTTCTTTAACTGTTCTGCTGAGAATTTTTTTTTTTTTTTTTGGGGGGGGGGGGGGGGGGGGGTAAGCAATGTCCCTACCAAAGTTTAGGCCAAACCTTCACCTTTTGTGAAAGTACTGATTCACACAAGTAGTTGTACTTCTAAGTAGTTGAAGGTGTGTACTTTTACCACCTGTACTCAGATCATATTTTGTTATTATATCATAAATGTATTAATGAAAAGGGTAGAGGGGATCCCATACTGTAACCACTGATGAATTACTTTCTTCCAGTTCTTTCTTAACAGTTTCAATTATTACCTGTTAAATCTTTACATCTGAGATCAAATAAAACAATGATAGTGTAATATAATATTCTGCTTCCATCTAAAATAACTACAAAACATCATGCTTGCTTATTGAAATATGAATTAACAACTAATTTACCATTTCATCATAACATAATATTCTAATTCCCTCCAGAATGGTCAATAAATTAACATTAAATGCATTTTCCATAAATGAGCTCATAAAGAATAGCTCTGTGATTACATTTGCATTAAACATGAAGGTACATTAAATAACCAAGTGCGGAGCAAACTAGCAATAGTTAGTGTTTATTCTCCTCCTGTTGCTTTAGCTTTTATTCAGGGTTAGCTAACCCATGTCCTATTTTGTGAACATTTCCTTCACAGCACAAACCAGTGAAGTTATGAGGGTTTGGATTTGACCACGAACCTACAGACATGAACTAAAGTGGTGGGAACTTTCCAGCTGTGGTTCGGTTGGTACAGCAGGTCGTCCTATGACTGAAGGTTTGAAGGTTTGATTCCCAGCCTTGAGTGTCCTTTAGCAAGACCCTCAACCCTAAATGTCGCCCAGTGGGTTCGGCAGCGCCTCACATGGCAGCAGCTCCTGTTGGTGTGTGTCTGTGAGGCCCTCAGACCGCAGCAAAAGGGTCAAAGGTCAAAGGTCAAAGGTTTCAAAAAAATAAGACACCGTTTTTGGACAATGTTGAAATATTTTGAATAGGAGCGTCCCTCCCTGTGATCATTGAAAGTGAAACCAGGAGGCTTTGTGTTTCAGCCGTCGCATAGACACTTTTTTTTCTTTTTTTTTTCATTAAAAAAACACCTAGTAAGTGAAAATAACATCATACAGAGAGGTGAAAATAGCCCCAAAATTAATTTCTTAAATAGATAAGTTGTGAACTACACGGTACCAGATCCCCCTGGCCTGTTTGACAGCCACATCTGCCCATGTACCTGTTTTTGTAAAGTTCTGTGAGACGACTTTGTTGTGATTTGGGGCTTTATAAATAAAATTTAATTGAAAAAAAAAAAATTAAACATTTAGCTACTTCTACATTTTATTTGGTAACTAGAACTAGAAAAGCAGTTGGAGAACACAGACTCCGCCAAGGCAGTCATCCTAAATGACTTAAATGAACAATAGCTCCACTGAGCACCACCAAAGTGTGTCATATCAACATTTCAGCTAAATCTGTCCATAATAACAAACAAATAAATTCAGGTGAAAACATAACTCAGCTGTTCCTTGTTGGAGTAAAAAAGATAAACACACAATCGTAACTGAAATAATCTGAAACTGACAAAAGACTTTTTTGAAAATTAACCAAACAGAATAATTTTTAAAAAGCAAAGAAAGGCTTGTGTCATCGCCTGCAGCTTTAGATGAACCTAAACTGTTGACTACTGCAGGATAATGACAGTAAAGACAGTCAGAATAATGCAGCTGTTATTTAACATTAGACATTTGATAACATAAGCATGAGCTCTAAACAAAGCTACCACTATGTGAATTTCTACTCAAACTTCATTATTTATATGTAAACAAACTGTTAAACAGCTCAGCATTGAGAATTAGACATTTAACAGCTGCCATAAATACAATATAATAGCTGAATAAAAACTAAAAAACTGTACTAAACACAGATGTCGTTTCCTCTTTTCTTTTATCCCTGGTGTCACAGTGACCCAGTGCTTCACAAATGTGCCTGTTCATACGTATGGTGTTGTTGCTGCTTACATTTGTGATCCTGAAAACAATAAGATAATTAGTCCACCTGGACTCTGGAAGACCCTGTCATAGGACACAGCCTGTGTGTCGTGTACAGTGATGTAGTTTATCGTATCTGAAGGTTTAGGGTGTGCACAAAACAACAGTGCAGTACTTTAATAAAAGTTTTTCACTGGTGAAAACAAAACAATGCACACACACACACACACACAGACTGACGCACACACACACACACACACGCACAGACACGCAAAGGCACACACACACGCGCACACACACACACACACAGACACACATGCACATACACACGCACACACACACAGGCACACACACACACACACACACAGGCACATACACACACACACACACGCACACACAACACACACACAAACAGACACACACACAGATACACACACTCGCTCACACACACACACACACACACACACTCGCTCACACACACACACATACACACACTCGCTCACACACGCACACACACACACGCACACACACACTCACTCACACACACACACAGACGGACGCACACACACACACACGCACAGACACGCAAAGGCACACACACACACGCGCACAGACACACACGCGCACACACACACACACACACACACACAGACACACATACACATACACACGCGCACACACACACACACACAGGCACACACACACACACACACAGGCACATACACACACACACACACACACAACACACACATACACATACGCACACACAGACACACACACAGATACACACACTCGCTCACACACACACACTCGCTCACACACACACACACACACACACACACTCGCTCACACACACACACACACACTCGCTCACACAGACACACACACACACACACACACAGCCACATTTGACTCAAAGCAGAAATGCCAAGATTTTCTTTTCCTTATCGAGGGAAATTCACACACACACAGTTATTTATAATTATTATTATTATTATTATTGTTGTTATTTTTATTATTATCATCATTTTTGTACTATTCACTCTATTGCTATAAGATGAATTCAGGTTATTGGGAAAGTGAAAAAGGGGTAGGATTAAATAAGTTTATGCTTCATGTCATTGTGTATTATTATTATTATTGTTGTTGTTGTATTGATTATTGTTGAATTAATTATTGTTGCATTCTGCACATGTTCGAAATAAATCATTCAAATCAAATCAAATCATTTGACCGGATGACCACCAAATAATGTTGGAAATTATCTGTTAAATTGAATGTTTTCTTTTGTGTAGGTTTTGTAGGCAGGCAACGTACATGAACACAAACACAAAACATTTAATCCCCAAATAATCCTGAGAAAATATCCTCATATAGGACATGACACCAAGGATGATGGTGCTTTAGAGTGTGTTATTAACCAGGCCTGCGGTGGAGGGAAACTGATGTTTATCTATTTCAAAAATACACTATTAACAAACCTCTGTCCAGAGTTTATACAGTCATTGGAGACTGTAGATATAGATAACATAGAATATAGACTTTATCAGACTGCATATAGATAATATAGGACATGGCCGTCGCACCTGTGGGGGATGGGGGTGTTGCGACACCCCCACTTCTCCAACCAGATGATTTCATACCCTCCACTTTTTCCTGAGTTTATATATTGTATCGTTACTGGATCAAGGAAACGGATGCAGAGTTGGTGTCACCTACTTTTTATTTCAGGATAAACAGTTACTGTCGGTCACAATCACACCAAACAAACATCAATAACATTTCGGGGCTGTTACAATATCTATGGTTTAAACTGTTTACCCGCCCGGGCGGCACAACAGCATATGTAAATGAAGCGCACCTCAGTTCAGCGGTAATGTAAACAGCTCTTCTTCGTGGTGTTAACAAACAGTCATTAACCAGTAAGTAATGAGAAATGTTACTGTTGTTTTCACTGATGTTCCCCCTGAGGAACATATTTTTAGTCGTCTCCCCTGACATGGACAAAATATTTTTGTAAGAAAAAAGAGGAACAGTGTCTGTAAAATCAGTGTTTGATTTTTTAAACATTTTTTTATCTAATAATTTTGACTATCATAATTTCAACTTTTTATCTCATGACTTTGACTTTTAATCTTCTTTAAAAATAATTTTGAAAAGTTTCACATACCCCCTGCAGTACTTCCACATACCCCCATTTGAGAACCAGTGTCCTAAGCTAATTTGATGACAGTAGGAAGAGCACTTTAGGATGTTTTGAGTAGGGGTAAGAATTGTATTTATTTGTATTTCTGTCAAAAGTAATTAAGAAAAAACACTTTTTTTGAAATTATTTTTGGCCATATATTACTTATTTAACATAAAAATGTGACCATTAATGGATAATTGTTTGTTATTTTTCCCAATGATAGATTCGGAAAATTTTGCTCATGTGCCACAGCCTAGAACATCCCCACATTTTAAATGGCTGTGACGCCCCTGATATAGGACTGTATATAGATAATGTAATATCTAGACTTCATCAGACTGTATATAGATAATGTAATATCTAGACTTTATCAGACTGTATATAGATAATGTAATATCTAGACTTTATCAGACTGTATATAGATAATGTAATATCTAGACTTTATCAGACTGTATATAGATAATGTAATATTCAGACTTTTTAACCATTGAAAACAGGTTGAAAACTCACTTTTATAGAATGTTACAAATACAAGTCAAATTGCCTTTAACATGTGCATGTAATGTTTTTTCTTTTAATCTCACACTATAATAACATGTTCCATGTGCACAAAAAAGCCCCCCCCCCGAGCACTTTCCCCCCAAAATGTCTGTGCACGCCACTGGTCATAATTATGACTTTTTGTCTCACTTTTGACAGACCTAATAATTCGTTTTGTCAGTTTCACATTATTTTAGTGACCGTTTTTCTTTGTTTTCGTTGTTGATGGTACTGGGCAACACAGTAAACAAGCTCCTGCCAACTTCCCACTAAAGCAACTTGACTCAATCATAGTCGCGCTCACACAGCTCCCAGGCCTGTCTGGTGCGATCTGGTGGGACCATCAGATGTGGGCTGAGTCTTGAGTGGGCGTGGGGTGCAGAGGTAGCCCTGGTTTACAGGTCAAGCCTGCAGCTTTACAAGGGAAATCTCCAGAGCCGCTATAAATACCACTGTGAGCTTTAAGGGTGCAGTATATCACACCAGCGGGTTTGAAGGACCACAAACCGACCTGATTTTTCGTGGGTTTTTTTGTAGTTGGTCACCCCCCCACACCTCCGCCTCCCTCCCTTCTTTTCCCAACTGTACAGTCAGAGCCTGAACACAATTAAATGTGAATTTCCCCTGCTGTATTTAGAGTGATTGTAAATTGACTGGCCCGACTTCAAAACATGCCTTCGTCCTGGAACAAAGAGCCTGTCGTTCACCTCCTCCATCAGGACCATATATCATTAAAAGGACCTTTAAATTCGGGGGTGGTTTCTTTTCTTTTTTTTCCTCCCCTCTCTTTGCTGGAATTGCAAAGGGCACCAATATGTCAGAAGGCATTTTGAGAAAATTGAGAGGATTTTCAATGAGTCCCACCTGCAAGTCAGACATTTATTCAGCTCAAAGTGATGTAGTGAGACATGAAAGGAACCTAATGATATGGACACAGTGGTGGAGAACGACAGTGCTGTCAACACAACCACACAGCATGAAATATATAAATCAATGCTTTTTATCCCCTCGGCCACCGAAGGGGGTTTGTCATCAACATGTCTTTCTGTCCATCCATCTGTCTGTCACACATCTTGTAAACACTCTTTCTCTGAAAAAAAAAACCCCAAAACCAAACAGCTGGTACCTTAAACATTTCTAACATATCATGTGTACATCTTAGACACCTCCTGTGTTACCTACTTTACCAAAAACACCATAACTCCTGCAGAGGGTTCCTTCTGCTCCACCGTGTGCACTGCAGCAGATTCTGATCAAATTCAGGGAAATAAACTCTTCAATGATTAGTTTTAGACCTAACTTTTAACTTTCCTCTAGTGTGGGTCAATGGGTCAACACTGACCCGTTTTAAGATTTAAATGCATTAATGAACCACAGGAAATGTGTGTTTTGCTTCAAGGCTTTTTTTTAACTTTGTCAGGAACCTCTATTTCAACAAAATAATTCACTGTTTTTTTCACTAACTTATGAAATGCTCTGGTTAAAATGATGTTGTTAGGGTCAGCCAACACACTCCATATGTTTACTGTCCATGCACTTAGAGGAAGTCATTAGCACAACCTTACTGTTTGCCAAAATACTGTAGCTTACTTGTGTAATTAACAGTCCATCCTCATTATGAGGCTAACAAACTAATTATCAGTGACAGACTACCACGCTGAGACAAGTCTGTTACACACTCAGTACATTTACATGCACGAAGAGAAATGCAGATTATTGTCTTAAAATCAAAGTTAAGTAAACACCTTAGTCAGACTATAATCAAATATTTTAAAAGTCAGATGAACCAAGTCAGATACTGTGATTTTAATCTAGTTTCTCTGTGCATGTAAACGCTGCCAACCTTTGCTCGATTAAGACTGGCCTGGACTGATCTGGACTTCCCCTCCAGGAAGTGACCAGAGTCACCATCATAACATGTACGTTACTGCAATAAAGCAGAGTTTAACAGTATGTTGAAATATATTGAGCAGTTACATGGTTGTGGTCCATAGCTTCATGGTTGTGGTCCAAATCTTCATGGTTGTGGTCCATATCTTCATGGTCGTGGTTCATATCTTCATGGTTGTGGTCCATATCTTCATGGTTGTGGTCCATAGCTTCATGGTTGTGGTCCATAGCTTCATGGTTGTGGTCCATATCTTCATGATGTGGTCCATATCTTCATGGTCGTGGTTCATATCTTCATGGTTGTGGTCCATAGCTTCATGGTTGTGGTCCATAGCTTCATGGTTGTGGTCCATATCTTCATGGTTGTGGTCCATAGCTTCATGGTTGTGGTCCATATCTTCATGATGTGGTCCATATCTTCATGGTTGTGGTCCATAGCTTCATGGTTGTGGTCTATATCTTCATGGTCGTGGTCCATATCTTCATGGTTGTGGTTCATATCTTCATGGTTGTGGTTCATATCTTCATGGTTGTGGTTCATATCTTCATGGTTGTGGTCCATATCTTGGTTGTTGTTGTTCAAATCTGATGCCTTTCTTTACTGATTGTTCTTCTACGGCACCAACCAGAATAATGCTAATGCTAAAGGGCCTGTAGTGCCACAGAGTGTCTGGGAGTGGAACAATAACTCGATTATCTTGCTATTCTATTTGGTCACATGGAAAGTTGTGTTTCTGGGAAACTCCAGTAACTGGACTTAGATGCGACTGTAAACATAATGACAGTCTGATCTTCTACCAATCATGTGAGCTTTTGGGGATCCTCATTGTACCTTGTTATCCAGTTTACTTGCTCAAAAACAAAACCCACAGACAGGCATGTCCACTCATGTGAGGTTAAGTGTAGAGGTGCTGTCTGGCAGAGGGCACATCGACGGATACACTGACAAAAAAAGAAGCCTAGAGGCTCATTGTGCTGTCCTCACAACACGTGACTGAGTGATGCTAGACAGCTAGCGAACCGATATAAGAAAACCACGTAGACAAGGATTGCTTTTCTTGCTTTAGTGAAGCTTTCTTGTGTGAAATATGGTAACTGTAAAATACAGAAAATGCTACAGTTACAATCTATACATTGATTGCTGTATGCAAACAAAATCAGTACATCTCAACAGAGGAAATGGAGTAGCAACACAATCACAAAAGTTTTAACCTTGCCTAAACTTGATGAAGCTTACAATTTACAAATATATTGTGCCTCTGTAAGGCGCTTTGTACACTTAAATACTTACAAAGACGTAAATTTCCCAAGGTGCATACAGTTTAGGGCAAAAAACCGCAGGAGCAAGAGCTTATTCGGACAACACTTACTATGTGTAGCTAGCTTATTTTCACAGAGAGCAAAAACAACAAAGATTGTCTATAGGCGAGAGGATTATTTACTCTGCAACAACAAAAAACGGTATTTTCTAGAGATGATATCTCACTCTGTAAACCTTTTAACAATAGCTATTTTTAAACCTTTTACTTAACTTTAACATATTTATGTATAACTATGAACTCATTTCTTCTGTTTTTAACTGACTTATTAATCTGATGAAATTAGTAATGTCTTTGACCTAAAGACATGACACTCATATCTAAACTATTTTCATGGACAAGGAAGTTTAACAAGGAAACACAGATGAGAAAAAGATTGGATGGTAGATAACTGTTGGTAGTGTATTTACAGCTGATTTAACTCCTTATAGCCAGAATTTAAATACAAGTTGTTTTGGATTGTCTGCCCCTCTGGACAGGTACAAGGTGTGTTTCTGTTTACGTCGAAATGTATCTGAACACATTATTTCACTGTTTAATAATTGATCTGTCACTGAGCGCGAGTTATTAAATGAACATTGAAATTTTACATTGCGATAAATGGAGAATACATTTCAAAGTGATCCAAAATCCAGGATCTCTTCCGGATCTTCACCAAAATCTAATCGATTGGTCCTTGTGTCCTTCCCAAGCTATTGTCAAAGTGTCATTGAAATCTGTTAACTTTTTGAGTTATGTTGTAAACAAACAAACAAACAAACAGATAAATGCAGGCAGAAACATAACCTCTTGGGCAGATGTAATAATATGAGAAAAAGTCACAATTGACATAAAAAGTAATAAATATGAGCCAAAAAATGCATAATTATGAGATAAAGAGTCAAATATGAGTGTGAGGAACCAAACCAAGGACGAGGAGACACAGACGAATTAAAATGAAGACTAGGTTTATTTTCCCCAAAAAATGACATCAATTTAAACAAACATAGGCTGGGCCCAAAAATAACTGTGAACAGAAAACAACCAGACTTAAATCAAAAGGACAAGTAACACAACTGACCGACCATCACCAAACACACAAAGGAATATATACTGATCAGACCAACTGAACACATGAGGGGAATACAAACAGTGACACAATGACAAAAACAACAACTAATATTACAAACACCAAAAATACTTAATTAGTCAAAATAAACATAATCTACTAAAACTCAAAAGCTAAGTAAATTAATAATTAAAACTGAAATACTTAATCCAAACTAAAGTAGATCCTTTCAAATCACCCCCCTGAAGTGGCAGCAGTTGAGTTGCCCCAATTAGCTGCTCCTCCTATATAAAGGCTGTGTGTATGGGCGTGGCTTCTTTCTTCAGCCAGACACCAGCAGAATCCAGGAGCCAGCACCATCTTCACCAGCTGCCCCTCTACACTGGTAACTCAAAACAACCAATTGTACCAAAAGTTAACTAAATGGGTGCACTCCAAATAGAACTAATGTGTACTGTAAAATAACCTATCAAAAATAAAAATGTATAAACAAATGTGTGTGAACTTATTTGTTTACTTTAAAGCTCATATAACTGAATAAATACTAAAAATATAAAGTGTAGGTGCAGAGGGTTACAGACTTATGGTGTGGACGCGGCTGTGTCCATCAGAATGAGATAGGAAATGGATAAGCATAAGAAAAAAAGGCACATTTATGAGACAAAACATTATGTGGTAAAAAAAAATTCTCTCCTTCACTGCTTTTCCCTCTGAAGTGAAGTGAGATTTTTGTAGTGTCACATCTGTTTGAAAGAGTGGTAAGTCTATTGTGAGAATGTAAAGAGTATAAATAAAAATATTTATGAACAAATGTAGAGGAAAAGTCAAAGGTTTACAGAAAAATAAATACTAATAAAAATAGTCAAAATTACGAGATACAAAGTCATAAATATGAGATAATAAATGCATAATTATCATAACAACAGTCAAAATTATGAGATAAAAAGTAAAATTTTTAGATAAAAGTCCTAATTATATTATATATTATAATTTTATCTAAATAATATATATATAGGCTTATATTATAATTAGATTAAAATTCATAATTATGAGATAAAAAAAATCATAATTATCCCAGTTTCTTTCCTCCACTGAGTTTTCCTCTGAAGTTACTTATTTTTCGTACTGTCACATCTGTTTAGTTTGAAAAAGTAACAAGTCTATTGTGAGAATGTAAGGAGTATAAAGTACAGATATTTATATAAATGTACGGAGTATAAAGTACAGATATTTATATAAATGTAGGGAGTATAAAGTACAGATATTTATATAAATGTAAAGAGTATAAAGTACAGATATTTATATAAATGTACGGAGTATAAAGTACAGATATTTATATAAATGTAGGGAGTATAAAGTACAGATATTTATATAAATGTAAAGAGTATAAAGTACAGATATTTATATAAATGTAGGGAGTATAAAGTACAGATATTTATGTAAATGTAGGGAGTATAAAGTACAGATATTTATATAAATGTAGGGAGTATAAAGTACATATATTTATATAAATGTAAGGAGTATAAAGTACATATATTTATATAAATGTAAGGAGTATAAAGTACAGATATTTATGAATGAATGCAGGGAGGAAAGGTCAAAAGTTTACAGAAAAATAAATACTGCAGTAAAGTACAGATACCTAAAACATCAGTAATGAAGTACTTTTACTCTGGTGTTAAGGGGTTAAGACATGGGTCAAAACTGAACCATTAACATAAGAAATGGAAACGGAAAGCTAACAGAAGAGGAAGGTTTATAATAATGATAATAAATTTGAAGTAAAAATAAAGAAAGTGAGAGTGGAGTTGTGATGAAACACCTGAACAGCACAGATGTGGAGTCAGAGGACAATAAAAGCAGCACTTCAGAGCTCATGTGTGAATGTCATCAGGCTCTAGTTAACAGCAGACGACACTAATTGAATCCAGAAGTGTTGGTTACTTTCATTCACACACTGAGGCGGAGACGTGGAGGGGAGTGTGAGAGACTGGGGGGGTTAATGGAACGTAATGAGGTCAGCCACCATCTCCAACAGTCACACACACACACACAAACACACACACACACACAGTCATTTTATGCTCAATTGGTCGATGCATCTGGACTGGGAGATCGCAGGAGAGTAAGGACTGGACTTAACACCCAGCACACACCCAGCACGCCCCCCGCCCCCCCAGGTGGGTGGTGTGCATGACCCTCCACCTCAGCCTGGAACAGATGGTCACATATTATTGACCCCTTATTGACCCTCATTTGTTTTCACTGTTTTTCACTGTTTGAGAAAAGAAAAACCTTTCTCAAAGAGAGATAAAGACTTTAAAATGCAACTAAAAGTATATTCTATTGAATGCAGGGACGGACTGGACCCGTTTTTCTAGTCTGGATACTCAGGCATCCAGGCCACTGGCTATCCAGGCCACGTCAACAGCTTACAGTCAAGAGTATATCATACTATCAAGAATTCATACTCATACTCATATTCATATTCATATTCATCTGTGAAAGTATTCCAAGTGTTCGTTGACTATGCAAGAATGTTCTGTGGTTTATTTGACGGGCCAGAGATGGTGATCGCTACGGGGTCGAGTCAGGAATTTTTTGACCAAGTAAAGTCACCTTGGTTTTTTCGCCTGACTCCTGTCACAGAACATCTGATATAGATCCGTAATGATACAACTTATTTTTTTTATTGAAGTTGGAACTCCAACTTAAGGGGGGAATGATGATGTTTGATATGTTGAATGATGATGTTTAAGATGTTTTTATATACCCATATTACTGTTCTGTGTTGTATTGTTTAAAGAGTTAAATAGTGTCTACGTGACAATGTGTCTATGGGGTGATCAGATATTTCCATGGCTTTAGACTTTAGAATCAGAGAAGCAGATATTATTTCCGGATTCGTGGTAGATTAAGACAACTCCTTTATAATATGATGTAATGAGCTGTGATACGGCCAAGCAAGGGGGGGTCAGAGACTGTATAAAAGATGAAGACAGAGAGGGGAGCCAGCTTTTTCCTGGGGCTTTTTGCTCGACTTTCTCTCTGCTCTTCTCTGGTCAGACAATTGCCTGAAAAGGTCATCCCCTAGGGACTCAAGAGGTTTGTAGCTCAATGATTGATGATTGATTATACACTTTGTTATATCTTGATAAATAAATGATTAACCTTTATATCTGGTTTTGATATTCTTTGTCATCCGATCGGGGAAACCCCCTTTCTGGGGAGAAGACAAATGACGACAATGGTGTATGTTGCTACATTTTTTTTAATCTTTGAAAGTCATGTTAGACATTTCTGTCTACGTTGGTTGACACCTTTCTCAAAGCAGATCACATTATGGTCAGTGCAGGTTAAGTTACTTTGAAAAAAGTAATTAATTACAAATACTAGTTACTTCCCAAAAATACAGTAATTGTGTTAATAACTGCGTTACTCCACTAGCAAAGTAATTAGTTACCAGGAAAAGTATTTTTGTCTTCCTTTTTTTTTGCTTAAAAATGTCAAAGAAATGAAAAATACAGTTAAACACAGTAGTTATCCTTGTTCTGTGATGTTACAGTAGATGTGGTTTTAGATGAAAACACTATCAAAGATCTTTATGATCTATTATCAATGGTAAAAGTTAAACTAACAGAAATAAACCATGTTATCACAATGCTGTAAACTGCCGAACTCCAGCCCAAACTAAAATAACAGACTGAAACAACAAACACAAAACACAGGCTAATAGTAAAAAATAAAAATAAAATAAATAAGACATCCTGGAGAAAAGCTCCCCAGGCTGACGAAGCTGCAGCAGGACACCCCTGTCCTCACAGCTGATCAGCTGTGAGGAAACACACACATACACATACACACACACACACACACACACACACACACAGAGCGTGAGCATGTGCATCATGCGCCCCAGCATTCCCCCTCGCGCCGACACGTAACACCCACCTATCCAACTTCTTAGCAAATCATGATCGATGTTATCAATCATGTAAGTCCAGTTCTACACTGAGCTGAATGTGATCTTGGTTCAGACTGATGGTGTTGACAAAACTCCCAGTTGTTGTCTGTACCTGGGGCAACACTTTCACCCCAATTCATTAAATCATAACATTAACATTAACATAACATTATTTCCTGAGTAACGGTAACGGCTATTCAGTTATGTATAAAGTAATTAAGTAATTACTCTGTTACTCGAAATGGGCTGCGTTAGTAACGCTGTTAGACTCTAACACCATTATTCCCAGCACTGATCATTGGGGCCAGGAAGTGACTGTGACTGAGGCTAATATTACGGCGCATTTGCACCAGTTCAGTAAGGTCTGTAATTTACTGAACAGATGGAACGTCTGATTCACCTTCAAATGAACATTGCACCAGTTTAATGACTGTAGGCTACAGTACTATCTGGTTCATCCACCGTTCAGCTTCATCACTTCACTTTTAGACCCTATTCATTTTTGGTTTGTTTGTCGTTCGCTGTAGTTTAGTAAGCGGAGCCACATTGGTCAGTTTCCTGCTTTTCGTTCATTCAAGTCTGAAAGTAGACAGTGACATTTAAGTGTCGGATGACCGACTAGCGGCTCACTTCACAGCTGTAATAT
This sequence comes from Siphamia tubifer, assembly GCA_020466265.1. Lineage (NCBI taxonomy): Eukaryota > Metazoa > Chordata > Actinopteri > Kurtiformes > Apogonidae > Siphamia > Siphamia tubifer. The sequence goes on along the minus strand of CM035798.1, from coordinate 11,942,574 downwards.
ATCTTATTGGGTGTTAGCATGACACAAACTCCTACAGTGGTAGACTGTCTGCCCCACCTGAAACTTCATTTTACTAATTCCACCAGCAGTAACAACTGACACCATTATCATTATCATACTCAGATTCCAGTTCACACTGGAACAGCCCCAACTAAATATTATAGTCTTTCTTTCTGCTCATTTCAACTCATTTCATCCACTTCAACACATTAGTAGAAAACAGTCTCACATTTTCTACAGGATAAGCACTAGTGATAAAACCATCCAGGAGTTGACAAAGGGGTAAAAGAACAAGTGTTGGTGTTTTTACTCCATGCATCATCTTACCTTTGTAGCTACAGCCAGTGAAGGCAGCAAAGGCGTCATAAAGCTGTATCTCATCATTGTTACCATGGCGACGCACCGCAGCATCTCCAAGATAGATGCCGATGGCCTGAGTGTAAAATTACAAAAACAACATCCATAAGTTTTAAGCAATTCACCTGTTGACCTTTGACCCCTACATATATGCTATTGAAGGGATAGCAGGGAACCATCTGGTTTATTCACAAACATTTTCACATATTCACATGTCAGACAGAGGTGGAAGTAACTAAGTACAAGTACTTTATTACTCTATTTCAGTAGATTTTTTTTTTTTTATGTATCTGTAACTTTACTTGAATATTTACTATTCTGCAAACTTTTGACTTTTCATCCCTACATTAGTTCATAAATATATCTACTTTATACTCCTTACATTCTCCTTCTCCATAGACTTAGTACTTTTTCAAACAGATGTGACAGTATGAAAAATAAGTCAGTTACAGGAAAAATCAGTGGAGGAGAGAAATTGTGACTTTCTATATCATAATTTCGACTTTTATGTCATGATTTTTTCTCAATTCTGCCATTTTATCATGTAATTTCAATTTATTTAGTTCAGAAATTTGACTTAATCTCATAATTTAGACTCTTTTTCTCATAATTATGTATTTGCATCACATTTCTGACTATCTAATAAGGTTTTTTTATCTTATAATTATGCTTTTTTTTTTTTTTACATTTCATAGTGATGACGTTTTATCACCATTGAGATCCCCCCCCCCACTTTCCCTACATTTTCTGTCCATACTCATTAAACTGAACTGTGACCTGATGGAACACATAGTAACTCAGTTTTAAAGGCTTTATTTTTGGATATTTTTTTTAAACCTTTCTGATTTTTCCCGGTTTAATAAGTATTATTTCATTCATGGTAAAAAATGCAGGTTTACTTTTGAATTTATTACAGTTGAGAAGTTGTAATTTTTTACTTTTACTTCAGTAAAGGAGTTGAATCAGTACTTCTAGTTTTACCAGAGATTTTTTTCCACACAAGTAGTTGTACTTCTACGTCAGTACAGAATGTCAGTACATTTACCAGAATAAAAAAGTAAATAAATATATCCTTTTTGGATTTACACTATTCACAATTACCAACTGTTACATGCTTAGACTGAAATATAAGCATTAAATAAGATTCACACATAAATGTAGTCACACAAGTGGAAGATATAAATAATGGAACAGATTTGGGAAAAATTGGAAGAGAAGTGTGTGTTCTGCAAATAATAAATATCTGTACTAAAGTAGAGCTGTTTTACTGGTACTGCCAACTGAAATAGCCTCAGGAATTATTCTAACAATGCGTAAAAGTGAATTATCTGCACAAAATGTAGACTTTCATACTGGATTTCTTTAAAAAAATATTAAATATGATATGTACCAAACTGGATGAGCGAAAAAGGAAGTAGAGATTAGTAAATCTACTGCCCTTTTGCTCATCCACCTCACTGACACACTGCTGATTTAATGAGTAAACAGATTATTCATATATAATTTTAGGGGTTTTAGGGGTTGTTGCAGCCCTTTCTATAATATGCAGAGGTGATAAGTAAGTAGAAGTACAGGTACTTGTGTGGAAAAAAAATACTCTGGTAAATGTACAAGTACTGATTCAACTCCTTTACTGAAGTAGAAGTTTAAAAAAAAGAACAATTTCTAAATTGTAATTAAATTACGACAGTACAAAGTAAAACTGCATTTTTTTGTCATGAATAAAATAACACTTATTTAATGAGGACATTTTTAAAGGAAAAGTTTAAAATATAAAAATAAAGCCTTTAAATGTGAGTTACTGTGGATAATGTGTTTGATCAGGTCACAGTACTCAGTTTTGATGGTAAGAGCAGGACAATTTAATAAAATGGAAAATAAGAATCACCATTGAGATGAAAAAGTCATCATTATCCAACAAAAAGTCATATACTGTATATGAGATAATAAATATATAATTATGAGATAAAATGAGTTTAAATCATGAGATGAAATAGCACAGTTGAGATAAAAACATACAAATAAACAGATAAAAGTCATAATTATAATATATAAGGTCACAGTTTCTGCCCTCTACTGATTTTCCATCTGAAGTGAATTCGAAATTGCAATATCTGTCAGAAAAATCCCAATTAAATTTTGTTCTTAAAATTGTTCAGCCATCGGACAAAGTTTAGGGTATGTTAACGTATGCAAAGGTCTGTTGCTGTCTTCCAATATCTGTATTTATTTATCACCCTTTCCAACTGTCTTTGGGTACAGAGGGCATCCCATTTCTAATCGCGGCAAAGTGAAGCGTACTGCAAGTACCCGGGTGACGCTGTATAAACTGTACACTTTTTGTACTCAATGGCCGACATATTGTCTACGTATTATCTATGGAAGTGACATAAGAAACTGCTACGTGATACAACACAGTAGCAAGTAACAGGTAACATTGATCATAAATACAGCAATTAAAGCAAAAAAATTATATATATATATATATATATATATATATATATATATATATATATATATATATATATATACATATATATATATATATATATATATATATATATATATATATACATATATATATATATATATATATATATATATATATATGGGTGTGTGTGTGAGTGTGTGTGTACGTATGATTTATGTGGTTGCAGGGGTCATAATATGTGACATGAACACCTTTGATCTTAAAAACGATTGCATGAATGATTGCAGATTAAGTTTGACTTTTGAAAATCCAATGACAAAAACAGACAGTAGGTGGCACATGTCCACCTCACCAAAATATACTACATGTACCTGAAGCATGTACCTGCTAAATAACTGCCAGCTCATCTGATCTCTTCCAGCCAAACCCAGCACCATTTATTTTTCAGACTTTATCGATGGCTTCAAATACTGCATTGCACTCACTCCATGAAATGGCGCTCTCTCTACGACACTTAAGGTGATGGAGGAATGTTGTGTTAAGACCCGCCCCTTTGTGCTTCTGATTGGTTAATGCTATTTGATTCAGAACTGGAGAGTTGGGCTTCTTCCTCATTGGTTGACGATGACCACACTGGAAAGCCATGGGGTTTATCAAATGTTTTTTGTTTGTTTTTTTCCGGATATCTCGATATCCGGCCTGGTGCCGGAATACTTTGATCTCTGTAAATATTAAATTAAACTGTGTTTTTAAAAAGTGAAAACTGTCATATTGTTGTGTACTTTGAACATATATATATATATATATATATATATATATATGTATATCATCCAGAACTCAATGAGGCTGTGGAAGACAACTCTGGAGGCCAACTCAAAGCCAATTGCACAGGTGAACATCAGATGCGGCATTTACCAAGGAGATGCTCTGTCCCCCCTGCTGTTCTGCATAGGCCTAAACCCCCTCAGCCAGATCATCTCAAAGAGTGGCTTCGGATACCAGTTCCGAAGTGGAACATCCATCAACCACCTCCTCTACATGGATGACATCAAGCTGTATGCCAAGAATGAGCGTGACATTGATTCCTTAATTCACCTCACCCGGATCTACAGCAAAGACATTGGGATGTCATTCGGACTAGATAAATGTGGGCGGATGATATCTAGAAGAGGAAAGGTGATCACAACTGAAGGGGTTGACCTACCTGAAGGGAATATCACAGATGTGCAGGAAAGTTACAAATACCTAGGGATCCCACAGACAAATGGTAATCATGAGGAGGCAGCTCGGAAGTCAGCCACAGCCAAATACCTACAGAGGGTAAGACAGGTCCTGAAAAGTCAGCTGAACGACAAAAATAAGATCCAGACCATTAACACCTATGCCCTGCCAGTAATCAGATACCCAGCTGGGATAATATCCTGGCCACTGGAAGAGATACAAGCCACTGATATCAAGACAAGGAAACTCCTTACCATGCATGGAGGGTTCCACCCCAAGTCCAGTGTCCTGAGGCTGTACACTAAGCGAAAGGAAGGGGGCCGAGAACTAGTAAGTGTCAGAACTACTGTCCAGGAGGAAACGGCGAACCTCCAGGAATACATCAAGAAAATGGCCCCCAATGACCAACTGCTAAGTGAATGCCTCACGCAACAAAAGCCCAGTAAGGTCGAGGAACCAGAGGGGCTATCATGGAGGGACAAACCCTTGCATGGCGTGTACCATCGACAAATTGAGGAAGTGGCTGATATGGAAAAGACATACCAGTGGCTGGAAAAGGCTGGAGTAAAGGACAGCACAGAGGCGCTACTCATGGCTGCACAAGAACAAGCCCTGAACACCAGAGCAATAGAGGCCGGGGTCTACCACATCAGACAAGACCCCAGGTGTAGGCTGTGTAGAGAAGCCCCTGAAACAGTCCAGCACATCACAGCAGGGTGTAAGATGCTGGCAGGCAAGGCATACATGGAGAGGCATAACCAGGTAGCGGGCATACTGTACAGGAACATCTGTAAAGAGTATGGACTGGAGGTCCCAGGGTCAAGATGGGAGAACCCCCCCAAAGGTGACAGAGAACAAACAGGCCAAGATCCTGTGGGACTTCCAGATCCAAACTGACAAGATGGTGATGGCCAATCAGCCTGACATAGTGGTGGTGGATAAACATGAGAAGACAGTGGTGGTGATAGATGTAGCAGTCCCCAGTGATAGCAACATCAGAAAGAAAGAACATGAGAAGCTTGAGAAATACCAAGGGCTGAAAGAGGAGTTAGAGAAAATGTGGAGTGTGAAGGCAACAGTGGTACCAGTAGTGATCGGAGCATTAGGGGCAGTGACCCCCAAGCTGGGAGAATGGCTCCAGCAGATACCAGGAACAACATCAGAGATCTCTGTACAAAAGAGCGCATTGCTAGGAACAGCTAAGTTCCTGCGCAGAACCCTCAGGCTCCCAGGCCTCTGGTAGAGGACCCGAGCCTGAAGGAGACACCGCCCACGTGGGGCGAGAGGAACATTTTTTATATATATATATATATATATATATATATATATATATATATATATATATATATATATATATATATATATATATATATATATACTGGGCAATACTTCCCCACCTCGGAAGTATTGCAGTCCATGAGTCCCTTCTTTAAGGCGTCTTTGTAACGCTTCCTCTGACCACCAACAGAGCGTGCTCCATCTGTCAGCTCGCTGTAGAAGATTTGCTTCGGCAGGCGGCTGTTTGGCATTCTGACGGTGTGCCCTGCCCAGCAGAGTTGGGATTTCAAGAGGAGAGCATAGATGCTAGGGAGTTTTGTCTTGCTCAATGGGCGACATGTCCGGTGAGTATGCTGGCCATGCAAGAACTGGGACATTTTCAGCTTCCAAGAATTGTGTACAGATCCTTGCAACATGGGGCCGTGCGTTATCTTGCTGAAACATGAGGTGATGTTCATGGATGTATGGCACAACAATGGGCCTCAGGATCTCATCACGGTATCTCTGTGCATTCAAAATGCCATCGATAAAATGCACCTGTGTTCTTTGTCCATAACAGATGCCTGCCCATACCATAACCCCACCACCACCATGGCCGACTCGATCCACAACATTGACATCAGCAAAGCGCTCACCCACACGACGCCACACACGCTGTCTGCCATCTGCCCTGAACAATGTAAACCCAGATTCATCCGTGAAGAGAACACCTCTCCAACATGCCAGACGCCATCGAATGTGAGCATTTGCCCACTCAAGTCTGTTACGGCGACGATCTGGAGTCAGGTTAAGACCCCGATGAGGACGACGAGCATGCAGTTGAGCTTCCCTGAGACAGTTTCTGACAGTTTGTGCAGAAATTATTTGGTTATGCAAACCAATTGTTTCAGCAGCTGTCTGAGTGGCTGGTCTCAGACGATCTTGGAGGTGAACCTGCTGGATGTGGAGGTCCTGGGCTGGTGTGGTCACACGTGGTCTGCGGTTGTGAGGCCGGTTGGATGTACTGCCATATTCCCTGAAACGCCTTTGGAGACGGCTTATGGTGGAGAAATGAACATTCAATGCACGAGCAACAGATGTGGTTGACATTCCTGCTGTCAGCATGCCAATTGCATGCTCCCTCAATGATTGTGACATCTGTGGCATTTTGCTGTGAGACAAAACTGCACATTTCAGAGTGGCCTTTTATTGTGGGCAGTATAAGGCACACCTGTGCACTAATCATGATGTCAGATCAGCATCTTGATGTGGCACACCTGTGAGGTGGGATGGATTATCTCAGCAAAGCACAAGTGCTCACTATCACACATTTAGACAGATTTGTGAACAATGTTTGAGAGAAATGGTAATATTGTGTATCTGGAATGAGTCCATCTCGTGAAAAATGGGAGCAAAAACAAAAGTGTTGCATTTATATTTTTGTGGAGTGTATTTAGTTTGTAAAAGTAATGAGTCTATTCTGAGAATGTAATGAGTACAAAGTACAGATATTTGTACAAAAATGTAGGGAGTAAAAGTAAAAAGTTGCCAGAAAAATAAATACTCAAGTAAACTACAGATACCTAAAAAATCTACTTAAGTATAGTAACAAAGTACTTTTACTTAGTTACTTTACACCTCTGTGATTACTTTATAATAAGTCATGCATGCTGGTTTGTCACTTGTTAATGTAGAAGGTAAACTTTACAGACAAACATTTGGCTACTTTGTAATAACTTGACACATTAATGTTTATATATCCCAGTGTTTTTTCAGCCAAAAGAAGGAATCACTGACTGCATCAGTGACAACACATTCTCCAGAGGCACTGGAGATTCATATTCATGAAGAACACCATAAAAACAATAGCATCTATTTTGGTTTTTGGCACCATTTCAGGTCAGTGCAGCAGGCAGAATTATACCTGGTATTGGAATTGGAACTGCACTTACCCACTGAAAAATGTACACTTAGTAAGTACGGAAAGTGTACTGTATCTAAGTGTACTCATGACAGTATGCATATTAGAACACAGCATTTGTAGGCTAGGCTGTCTAGCATAACTCCAGCTATGCTAGGCTAATGCTGTCTAGCATAACTCAAGCTATGCTAAGCTAATGCTGTCTAGCATAACTCCAGCTGTGGTAGGCTAATGCTATCTAGCATAACTCCAGCTATGCTAAGCTAATGCTGTCTAGCATAACTCCAGCTATGCTAAGCTAATGCTGTCTAGCATAACTCCAGCTATGCTAGGCTAATGCTATCTAGCATAACTACAGCTATGCTAAGCTAATGCTGTCTAGCATAACTCCAGCTATGCTAGGCTAATGCTATCTAGCATAACTCCAGCTATTCTAGGCTAATGCTATCTAGCATAACTCCAGCTATGCTAGGCTAATGCTATCTAGCATAACTCCAGCTATTCTAGGCTAATGCTATCTAGCATAACTCCAGCTATTCTAGGCTAATGCTATCTAGCATAACTCCAGCTATAGTGATTGTCTGAAAATGGACTCGATACTCACATTTTAAATTCATGAGGATTGAGAGTATTTCAGAAAGAGTTGCTGCTGCTTTTGAAATTAGTGCAGAAGACGTATGATTATGAATGTATTACCGTACAACAACTATTTATGGCATAGCTGAGATTAATGACAAACACCTGCCCAGTAATGGCGCCGCTGTAAGATGGCGACGTCCACAAATCTCTCCTTGGATGCATGTATAAAGTGAATGTACCTTTGTTCCATGATGTAACCCAGGGACGTGAGTGTGAGCAGAATGTAGCAGGTCATCCCCAACATGGTGAACTGGGACAGCGTCTGGGGATTTACATTTGATGGCATAGCATGAGATTTGTGGTTTAAAGAAAAAATACATTACAATGTAAGCCTTAAATCTGTACCGAGGATGCTTAAGTTACGATCACAGCAGGCCTTAGCGGGAAAGCAGCCCGAAACCACATGGCCGTTCTGCCATCGACTGGGCACTGCCAAACAAAACATGTCTGACCTTGGCAGTGAGTGTACTGGCACATATAGTCAGTATCCTGCAGCAATGAGTTTGGCCTGTTCCTTTACACCGACGGGCCTCGTTTACAGAGAAGCTCTAATCATCTGCAATAGGTCTTGAGGGGACGTTGTGACCACAGTGAAGGAGACTGGAGTTTGAATCCTGATAGCTGCTAAACCTGAGCCAAAATAACCAACATAGCAGGAGAAATCCCATGCACATTCTGACTGACCTTTCCACTCAGACACAAACACACACAAACACACAAGTGATGCACAGTCTATAAATGTACTAAACACAGCTTTTGGCTTCAGACATGGGCTGGAAATCTGCAGTCTCCTGAGGATGCAACGGGCTGTCGACTTCACTTTATATTACTCCGACACCCAATCCAGAAACTTAAAGCCAAATGTCTCTGACTTCTCCCATACTGCACATATTCCACAAGCCATATATAGAAAATATAAAACCAAGAGCATCAAACAGGATGAAATTAAATGTTTTTTTTCTTTATGTTTATGCAAGATTTGTAATCCACAGTGGCCCATAAGAAGTGGATTATCTTTGCTGTCACATGGGATGCTCTGGGTTTTCCGTGAATTGAGCTGTGGGAGTTGTGGGTTTCATCCATTTGTCAGACTTTCCATCAGCACAAACAAAGCTGTCAAAGTTTATAAAAGCTGAATGATCTGCTGAGGATGCAGATACTGTTAGCTGTAGTCCAACGTTTAATAAGAGGAGTTATAGGCTCAAAGGTAATGTGAATTTATTATGGCTGTCATATTATTAACATTTTTAATTAGATTAATCACAGGGTTGATTTGGATTCAGTTCAATCAATCACGATAATAACACTTTATGTCAGTCTGGGTTTTTTGTTGGGTTTTTTTACTGAAATTTCCCACGATAGACATAAAAATACACTAAGAAGAACAAAAAACACATGATAAAATCCACTACATTTCACACAAAACAAAACAAATTCAAAAAAGTGATGAAAAATTCAAAACCTCTTCTAAAATATAGAAAAAGAACAAAGATGTGATAAAATAAAGAAAACATATGAATATAACATGTTTATTCAACACCAACACTTTCAATAAAACAACTTGAAACAAAACAACTGTTCCATTTAAATGTGTTAATTATATTCAATCAGATTAATGCAGATTATTCCATAATGTGCATTAATGCTTTCATTTTGACAGTCCTAGAATTTATCAGTCACTAAAAACCTGGTCAGCAGATAACATGCAACACTTTTTTCCTCATACTTTTGACTTTTTATCTCAAAAAATTGTGCATTTAAAAATGAATAATAATTATAATTATTACTTTTTTTAAATTTCATAATGACTCAATTGTGATTTGTTTTACTAGTAAAAGTTCTAGTACTTTTACTCTAGTACTACTAGAGAGTACTTTTACTCTAGTAATACTCTAGTACTTTTACTAGAGTATTTTTTTTCACACAAGTAGCTGTACTTCCAGAATGTGAGTTGTTGTTTTTTTTACCACAACTGTGAAATGTAAAACAATAGTACCATTAAGGTCAACACACTTAAGAGTTACTTTGATATCATTTTAAATAAAATAAAAAATAAATTGCATTAACCCCAAAAGAGTAAATATTTGCCTTCAATCTCCTATTTAATATATAAAATGGATCCATCTGCTCAGAGCTTTTCTGTCACTGTAAGATGCTCTCAGGTTTATTGTTGACAATAAATCTGCTTTGTCTTCAATGCTGACTTCTCTTGTAGATTTTTTTCCAAGATCAATTAGTTTTTATTATTATTATTATTATTATTATTATTATTATTATTATTATTATTATTATTATTATTATTATTATTATTGGAATTTTACAATATACAATAATATACAAACTCCTAAAGAGGAAATTTTAATATAGCCAAATAATAAATTCAAGAATAAATTCAAAGAACAGTTTGCAAAGTAATAATAATAATAATAATAATAATAATAATAATAATAATAATAATAATAATAATAATAATAATAATAATAATAATAATAATAATAATAATAATAATAAAAAATAAAAAAAAATAGCTGTAGAATAAGTACATAATAAAACATTTAAATAAATAAATAGTGGAGCAAATTAAAAAAGTCAAAACAACAAATATTACTTAATTCACTGTGTTAATTTTTGGCTGATTTTATTTTATTTTTTTAATTAAATCATGTAAAGAACAGTTTAAAGTCATTAATAAACCAACTAAAGGAGGGTTCTGATTGGCTACGCTTTCTTCGCTGTCCGTCAAATGTAAATAAACCAATAGGAATCCACCAAAGGAAATCCCGCCCCCATCAGCCATGTTTGTTTCAAAACCACAATTAAAAAGTCAGGGAGAGCAAATAAAAAAGCTGGAGTCGTAATCAAGGCGAAATGAAACAAGCAAAACTGAGAAAGACGCAAAGATTTTACACCATCTGCACATTTCATTCATAGGAGTCTTTTATTTTTCAATTGAACTATTTAAAAAATTTTATTTGGTATTTTGAATTGATATTTTTTGCTTGCACTTTTAAAAATCTTCTTTGAATTTATTGACACAAAATAAACATCATTCTAACAAACAGACGAAACGTGAATCATATATCATCTGTGATCTTGTTCAATCACACACACATCATTATCACGCGTTTCCACGTTAAATCACCAATATATCATTATCAGTTTCTGAGATATAGACGACACGTTGAAAACAACAAAACGCTGCTGTGACCTTGATGTGAAATTTCAATATGGCGTCAGACCAGAAATACCGAGTCGGCTGATATTCAGTCCATTTCATCCTTGTACGCGTCTCCTTGTAAACACCAAATTTCAGAACGACCCGTCTAGAATTGGCGACGCGAGAGTGCGAAAAGTTGAAATGTCTAATGCGTGAAGTTAACAAACACACAAAAAAATAAATAAATAAATAAAAAACCAAACTATAATTTTTCTGAATATTTAAAGTAAACCATCCATTCAGAACATGTCAGCGCTGACACATCAGGGGTTAAAGGGTTAATACCAAACTGTTTTAACATCCAAATTCTTGACCGGTCATGTGTGAGTCGCTCTAACCTAAAATAAGGAGCGTACACTGACCCACTGATGATGTAATTGTAGAGTAGCTTCACTTGTTTGAAATTACCATGTTTTCATGGTTTCGAATTAGCACTAAGTCCATAAATTGTCCTGCAGTGTATCATCAAGTGTCAAGTTAAATAAGTGGCCTGTGAACATGTGGATATAAATACATAACACTGACATGATTTATTGTTGGGCCCGAATGCTCGCTTTGTTATTTTGCCTCCACGTCCTGATTGCTGCATCCTGAAGGTTATTTGGTTTGGGAAACGCTTGACTCGGCAATTAAGGCCGTTTGTGTTCGCTGGTGGACCATCGGCTTATGAGGGGGAGGAGTGTGTGTGTGTGCTTGTGTTCCCGTCTTTCTGGGGACATTGATATGTTTACATAGTCATGAGGACACTATGGGGACCAAAATTCAGGTCCCCATGACGGTTATATATAAAGGTCCCCACTAGTAAAATAGAAATTATGACATTGATACATTAATTAGTTTTTTTCCTGAAGTCCTCATAAAGCATGGTGGAAATGTAGGCAAAGCAACATACAGTATGAAAAAAAAAAAAAAAATAACATATATATATATATATATATATATATATATATATATATATATATATATATATATATATATATATATATATATATACATACATAAATAAATAGTGTATTTTAAAGAATATTTATTTATTCATGTATTAATTATTTTTTAATTATTACTTTATTTATTTATTTTAATTTTTTATTTATTTAATTATATTTATTAATAAATTGTTATCATAATTTTTTTATTTAATTAAAGAAAAAAATATTTTAATTGAAAAAAAAATAAATATATATATACACACATATATATATATATATATATATATATATATATATATATATATATATATATATATAAATGTGTTTAAAATCACTTGCAAACTTGGTCCTCATGAGACATGGAAACAAGAGTGTGTGTGTGTGTGTGTGTGTGTGTGTGTGTGTGTGTGTGTGTGTGTGTATATAGAGTAGGAGGGGGAACCACAACTAAAGCAGCAGCATTTAGGTAGCAATCAAAAAAGACAGGCGTTTTATTTGGGAGTTTTGAAGGATTTGGGCGTGACAGCATTTTGTGTCTAATTAAAGCACATGACTGAGGGAAAAAAAAACACTTCCAAAGATAACTGCTGAGGAGAACTACTTTTTATTTAGGTTTTTTTTTCACAGAGGAGGAAGGGGGTCTTTTGTCGTGTGAAGTAGAAAATAATAGACAAATGTTGATCTAAAGGGAACATCCATCAGTCATCCTGTAATGTGCTTCAGTACAAACAAACCGAACAACTGACTGAAATATTGTTGGCAAATAAACACACAATTAAACACTGGAGGACGACAGCACAGGTGTCCAACATAAGGCTGGAGTACAACCCTGGCCCACAAAAGGGTCTACTGTGGTCCCTAGGGTGAGTGAGTGAATGAGAGTGAGTGAGTGAGTTGAGTGAGTGAGTGAGTGAGTGAGTGAGTGAGAGAGAGAGAGAGAGAGTGAGTCAGTGAGTGAGCGAAAGAGAGAGAGAGTGAGTGAGTGAGTGAGTGAGTGAGCGAGTGAGTGGGTGGGTGAGTGAGTGAGTGAGTGAGTGAGTGAGTGAGTGAGTGAGCGAGCGAGCGAGTGAGTGAATGAGCGAGTGAGAGAGCGAGTGAGAGAGCGAGTGAATTTGCAGAGACAGTTCTTTTTTAACTCTACCTTGAAGATCACATCAAAAACACTTCGGCAAACTTTACAATTATTTCTTTTTTTCCATTATGCTCACATTAATTACATAATATGTAATTTTTTTTCAACTAAACACTTAATGAGATAAATAAATCATAAAATTAATCACTTAAAAAATAATTTCACATTTTAAAGATTTTTAATACTTTGAGAGAATATTTATTAACTTGAATTCATCTCTAGCATCATTTCATAGTTTTACCTTCGACGAATGAAACATCTTTGTTTAAAGTTGGTCCTTTATTTTACTCCTTTACTCCTCAAAATGAAGCAGATCACTTAAAATATAACGCCCAGTATAACAACAGAATAATAATAATGATGATGATATTACATACAGAAGAATGTAATCTCAATTAGGTCAGATTATTAAAATATGATCATAATTACCTATATATAATGAAAACTGCATATTTTTATGTAAAAAGTCAAATTAAATGAGAATATTTATATTAACAAACTATCGTTTCACAAAAACCTGAATAAAAACCTCAACAAATATGAAGCAGCTGAAATATCTGCAGAAAAATAAGTGTCATTTCACAAATATTCTGCCTGTTATTAAATGTTTAGTGTATTTTTAATTGAAATGTCAGTTGTTCTGCACATGTGCAAATGATAAACTGATACTGAGGCAGAAAATGGTTCAAACGTCATTTGTTTTTATTAAAACATGTGAAGTTGTTCATGTTCTTCACATTTTGACGGAAACATAGATATAAACATTATCATAATGTCACTTTACTCTTTTCACTGTTATTATTGTATTGCTCTGGACCTTTTCAAATCATATTAAGCTGAATGTGAAACTGAACTAAAGTGAGTTTGACACGGTTGGATTAAAGGAACCATAACAGGAGCCAGAGTGTGACCAGACCATTGGCAGCTTCAAACATTACACTGGAAAAGTCAGACTGTACTCTGTTGTTGACTGTTGCACAGCTGGTTTTTTAGTGTATGTTATTTATTATTACTTTTTCCTCTTACTGCACATTACACTGTGGGTGATACCACCTTATTTTAACTTGTTGTAAATAGTTGTTGCACAATGGAAGAGAAAGGATGGTAAAAGTACTCACATTCTGTACTGAAGTACAAGTACAGCTACTGGTGTGAAAAAGTACTCTGGTAAAAGTAGAAGAACTGATTCAACTCCTTTACTGAAGTAAAAGTAAAAAAAAGAGAACTTCTAAATTGTGATTTAAAAAAGTAAAACTATGTAATCTATAATTCTGACAGCCAAAATTATGAGATAAACTGGCATAACTGAGAAAAAAGTAATAATTATGACAACAAAAGTCATAAATATGAGATTACAATTCATAATTATGAGATAAAAAAATCTGAATTTCCTTTCGTTTAGTTTGAAAAAGTAACAGGTGTATGGTGAGAATGTAAGGAGTATAAAATAGATATTTATGAACAAATGTAGGGAGGAAAAGTCAAAGGTTTACAGAAAAATAAATACTCCAGTAAAGTACAGATAAATAAATAATCTACTGAAGTACTTTTACTTACTAGGAAATAAATTATATAATTATGTGTATATATATATGTATATATATATATATTTATACATGGCTGAAAGTAACTGAAAATTTTTTGACTGAACATTTTTGCGTATGCGGAGCCTGGCGGGTGCAGCAATTTTTAAAAATTGCATCATTTTGGTGCATTCTGAGAGAATTATAGGCCATGATTTAACATTACAGAATGTGAAATTTGTACTTACATTTTAGAAAAATCTGGCTCATATGATCATAATATTTTCAAATTTTAGATTCTCCACAATGTCTTCATAATGCTGTTTTAAAATTAACATCGTGGTGTTAGCCCAGTTTTTAGCATTACCTATAATGTCATCACGTGTTTTCTGTGATGGCAAAGCAGGTTTAATTAAATTAGCCAACATATCTTCCATGTTAATGATTGTTCTAGGTCTTTTTTCATCCTCAGAAACCCTCACATTGGCCCCGTGGTGAACAGCTCTAATTAAATCATGAAAGGTATGTGTAATTTGTTTAAACCGGGCCGTAGGTTTAATGTAGTCCGCCATGTTTTTTGGACCCCGCATCTCCCCCCGTTGGAGCCCGGCGAAATCCTCCCCGTGTGCCCCGCACCGCCTGTGCATAAGTCCGGATGAGGGGTTGGGGGCGACCGGTGGGGATAATCCTCCGGGGTGGCACTGGCTCAAGGTTGGGGTTATAGTGGTTGCGGACCCCGGCGTTGTGAAACCCCGGAGCCCTAAATGTACTGTCCGTCCCCCGGAGAAAATCATCCCCACCGCGGCGTCCCCCTTCCCACTCCCCGGGCGCGAAGCGACCTGGCCGGTGTCCCCTGCGGACCACCGTCCAGCCCTCTCCGTCCATAAAATTCTGCATTTTATTTTATATATGTATGTGTCTGTGTGTCCCGTGTTGTGTGTGTGTTCTGTAGTGTCTGTGAGTGTGTGCATTTTAATTTTAACAAAGAAAAGAGAGACAAAAAGAAAAGAAAAAGAAGCTAGTTAACACGGAAATTCCCACCGAAGCCGGGCGTAAAACTCCCGTGAAAGTCAAATAAAAATAAAAAAAGTGGACGACGTTTCGATCTAAATAGGTCTTCTTCAGGTCCAAATAAAATAAAATAAACCAGAAAAAGGAAAGGGTTTTGTGGTGGTTTTCGACCAAAATAAAGCTTGAAAAATTTTTTTTTGGTCAGCGGATAGATTTGACGGAAGAGAAATTTCATTTTTGACGGATTTCCGACTGTGGACGGAGATTTGACAGCCATGTATATATATATATATATATATATATATATATATATATATATATACTTAATGAAGATTGAACAGAAAACAACTTGAAAGTTTGTTAATATATGAAGTCCGTACCGTCTTGTTTTCAAACACATCATGGTAGGTTCTCAGCACCAGCAGGAAATGTAAAACCACATACACTTGCAAAAGGAGCGGCCAGCTGGGATTATAAGGCAAGTCCTCTGGTGTAACCTGCACATGGACAAGAAGAAGACATGTGTTAGTCTCAAATTTACAGTTTTTATCTAAGGCTTTTAGTCATTTTCTGCTGAAGTAATGAACATAAAACTTTGTTAGAAATGGTTAGAAAATATGAGAATGAAATTTAAGAAACTAGAAAAGCACTCAGAGAGCGCAGACCTCCACCAAGGCAGACCCCTCCCCCACCAACATGTAATAACTCTCAATATTACCACCATCATGGTGGGAATAACACTTCTTCTTCTTCTTTTGCTACAGCGAGGGTCAGTTTATACTGTCCAAGTGCGTTGAGCCGACCAGGTGTACCAGATTTTTCCATTGCTGGCGATCTAGAGCCAGCTGCTCTGCATCCTCCACGGCGACTCCGTGTTGTTGGAGCTCGCCTGCAACGACATCAAGCCATCGGGTGCGGGGCTTCCCTCTAGGTCGTCTCCAGCCTGCTGCCTTTGCGTCAAACTGGAGAATGGCTCGTGTCGGATGTTCTGGAGGTAGTCGGAGGACATGGCCGAGCCAGCGGGTGCGGCGTTGTGCAACCAAGAAATATGCTCGGGACTGGCATGTGCAGGCTCTAAGCACTTCATTGGAAACACGCTGGGGCCACCTGATGTTCTCGATGGTTCGAAGAGCCCTGCTGTCAAAGCCATCGATTCTTGTGGCCAGATTGTCGTTCAGGGGCCATGTTTCTGAGCCATAAAGCAGGATGGAGAGTACGGCTGAATTGTAAATCCGGAGCTTCGTCTTGCGTGAGATGGTCTGGTGCCGCCAGAGTGGTTTCCAGAGAGACTGCAGAGCGGATGCTGCCAGGGCCCGTCTGCGGTCGATCTCAGGTTTTAGGTCCCCGTTGTCAGTCACCATGGACCCCAGGTACACAAAGTTCTTGACAGGCTCTACAGTGTTGCTTCCAATCTGCATGGGAGATGGGTCTGGTCCATCCCCGATGTACATGAACTTAGTTTTGGTCCAGCTCACTTGGAGACCAAGCCGTGCTGCCTCCTCACTGTAAATGCCCAAAGCGTCTCTCAGCTGACTGTAGGTTGTGCTGAGCAGGATGGTGTCGTCAGCGTACTCCAGGTCGGTCAGGTGGTAGTTGCCGAAGGACACTCCGGGAACGCGCTCGCAGACCCTGGACATCAGGTGGTCAATGATGCAGTTGAAAAGGTCAGGAGCAGCCACGCAGCCCTGACGAACGCCGCTGTTATACTCTAACACTGTTAGAGTATAACAGTGTTAGAGGATAAGAGTATTAGAGGATAACACTGTTAGAGTATAACAGTGTTAGAGGATAACACTGTTAGAGGATAACAGTGTTAGAGGATAACAGTATTAGAGGATAACACTGTTAGAGGATAACAGTGTTAGAGGATAACAGTGTTAGAGGATAACAGTGTTAGAGGATAACAGTGTTAGAGGATAACAGTGTTAAAGGACAACAGTGTTTGAGGATAACAGTGTTAGAGGATAACAGTGTTAGAGGATAACAGTGTTTGAGGATAACAGTGTTAAAGGATAACATTGTTAGAGGATAACAGTGTTAGAGGATAACAGTGTTAGAGGATAACAGTGTTAGAGGATAACAGTGTTAAAGGATAAAGTGTTAAAGGATAACAGTGTTAAAGGATAACAGTGTTAAAGGATAACAGTGTTAAAGGATAACAGTGTTAAAGGATAAAGTGTTAAAGGATAAAGTGTTAAAGGATAACAGTTTTAAAGGATAACAGTCTTAAAGGATAACAGTGTTAAAGGATAACAGTGTTAGAGGATAACAGTGTTACTAATGCAGCCACATTTCAAGTAACAGAGTAATTACTTAGTTACTTTATCCATAACTGTATAGTCGTTACTGTTACTCGCGTTACAGGCGTGTTTCCACGATCGAAACTTCCAGGTCTTTTGTGTGTGTGTGTGGGGGGGGGGGGGGGGGGCATGAGTTAACCCCGCCGTGTGTCTCCATCTCCCAACAGAAAGGGCCTCATTGGGACCATTTTCATATCTCGTCAGTTGCTATGGTAAGGTCACTAACAAAAGGCGCCAAAACAAAGCAGAGGAGGAACAGACAAGACTAGACGAGGATTAGGGGTGACGACATGCATTAAAAAATGTTGACCGATCAGTGAGCCTCACTAACCAGTTGAAGTCGGTCACTGAGAAAAAAAAAAAACAGGTGCTTTGTCTGCTCACACACACACACACACACACACACAGTCGTACACACCGGTCACACTGCAAGGTCGAGGTATATATATATATATATATATATATATATATATATATATATATATATATATATACACCAATTTTTATGACCAATTTCATGGAAATTTCAGGAAAGGTGTGATGTGGCCCAGAATAGATCCCATTGAATTTTGGTGAATGTAGGTCAAAGGTCACAATCACTAAAAATGTGTTTTCATAATAAGACAAATCAGGTCAAATGTGTGCAAGAGGGGCGGGATTTGTTGTGCAGGGCAACACTTATTTCTTAGTGTATTTGGTAACTATATATTTGTAGGTTATTTGAGTACAAACCCCCCCCCCAAATTTAAATCATGAATAATCCAAATGAATCTCCAGCCACGCTGTGATTAATCTGATTAAAATGTTGACTCATGTGACTGCTCTAATATAAATGTGTGTTTTTCCTTCTGAAACTGTCGTAGTCAAACCTTCTACTGAATTTCAACACTGGTATAAATGAGTTGATTGCGTTCCATCTAAAAAGTCATGGATAATTTAGTGGGTGTAGCAGTTTTCCCCAAACACTGAGGAACATATGAGTCCTCTAAGAATTCCCTCACTTTGCATCCAAACGATAAGTAGCACAGCTTTAGCTCACCATAGTGAAACTGCACTGGGGGGGGGGGGGCACAACACTTTCAGACCTCCTAAACCCTTGGCACTTACTTAGACTGTTTCCCAAGATTCTGAAGACCCCCCCCCCCCCAGACACACACACACACACACACATATCCGCATCGGTATTCCTGCTCTGTCTCAAAAAACACAATACACAACTGTCTCAAATTAACTCGTTCTCTTCTTTTGTTCACTGGTAGTTTTCAGTAGTTTTCTACTGAACCTTCCTATGATGTTCTGCTCAAATCTGAACATGTCACATCTTCATAATGACTTAAAAAGACATAGTTTTTTCTGATTACTCAAAGGCCTCATGATCTCAGTAGATGAACAGAGAAAATGTTTCATCATTTACGTTCAGTGAATTTAAAATGATGGAATCAACTGTGTCACAGCCATGATGTTCCTGTTTAATATTATATACACTGCTACCAGTGGTGCACGGGCTGACCCGAAGTGAGCGGGTGCCTGCGGTCACCCGCGGTGTGAAAAATATTTTTTAATGATCGTCATGTTGCAGTCACTTGGGTCATTTGTCATTTGAGATAAACATTAAAATAACCTGGTAAATCATTGTAATTTAAGTATTAGATTATTATTACATTTTCTATTATTAATACATACACTTTATTAACTGCATTTCTGAATTTCAGTATCCTATGGTATGGAGGGAGTAAGAGAGAAAATAAAGTTAGGAGAGTGGAAGCTCTGGAAACATACAAATAAAAAAAGGAAGATTTTTCACTTTTTCACTGAGATTATTAAAGATGATGAGCGGCTCCCAGTGTTTTCTTTTCTGTGGAAACTGGGTTCAAATGTCTTTGGGTGTTACAGGTGGTCCACCCCTGGTTTAGATGCTGCACATTGATAACCTTTTAATGATGAAGCAGGATAAAAATATTTCCTCAACATATTAATGACATTGGATTTTAACACAGAAATAAATGCAGGTCTGTGAGTAAAGTCATGTGATGTTCATAAAGACCATTGACTACTTTTTAAAAATACGGGTCGAGAAGTGGGTTGGGTGCGTCCTTTTCAAATATATTTCTTGCATTATGAGCTGCGGGCAAGATAGTTAAAATAAAAAATGGCCGGTTGCGGGTCGTTTATACACTGACTACTACTAATACATACACTCACACACACATGTTGCATTTCTTCTTATTATTCACATAATTAAATGTTTTAATGTTGATTATTTACATGTTTATTAAGGTTATTGATGTTAAAACTAGTTGGACGTCTTTATTTACCTTAGAATGTGTTAAATTAAAAGTGATAATGGTTGTCTATTTACTTTTAATGTCAGAATAGTTGAAGCAGAACTGGTCAAATATGAGCAAGAACAACAAAGTAAAGGAGGTAGGATGAACACAAGAGGAAGGTTCAATTCCCGGCCTGTTTATGTTAAGAATCACTCACTGTGTTTAAAGCAGGGGTCCCAAACATGTGACTGAAGAACATAATGTCCTTACAAAAAAATTACTACATTTTATTCTCAGCTATAAATAATGATAACTTCACAGTTTTATCTCTGTTTTAGTGGAAAAATGAACATTACATTATGAAAATATTTGCATTTACAAACTATCCTGTTACAATAAAATGTGAACAACCTGAAATGTCTTAAAAAAATTAGACACAAGTTAAAACATTTTCTGCTTCTGTGTTTAGTGTCTTTGTAGAACTGATCAATAATAAAATACATGATAAGGTCATGCAGAATGTTGTTCAAATGTAACTTATTTTACTTACAAAATTAAACTTTTTTTTCAGTTTATTCACATAATTTGCATTTGGATACTCTATAAAACTTAAGCATCTTTATGATTTAGGGGGGCTTTGCACTAAAACAAAGACAAATATTTGGAGTTGTCATTATTTATAGGTTATTATGTTATTATTTTACTGCTCCAGTCCACTAGAGATCAAATAAGGCTGAATGTGGCCCCTGAAAGAAAATTAATTTGAGACCCCTGATATAAAGAATGAATTTAATTCTAAAAAGCTTTTAGAATTAAGCTTTTTAGTTTTTGTTTTAAAGTATGAGGCAAAACTGAAGTAAATGTGTGACAGCATGAGCGTAGTGGACTGGAGCCTGGCTCTGTCTGCACACACATGCACACACACATTTAAACTCAACTGCATGCGGTTTTAATCCCACAGACTGCATTTAAGGAGGGTGAAAATGAAGTTATTGTGTTCCCTCTACAAAGGCTTTACCGTTTTTATTTGATGTGGCAGTAACTTGTAAAACTTTTAGAGAATGTAAATGCTCCAATAGGGAATGCTCTGAATCATTTAGACTTTGCCATGGTCAAAATTACATTCTTGAAGACTTAGGGAATTACAGGGGGGAAAAAAACCCTCACTTTTTAAGGAGTGAGACGTTCCTGTCATGTGTATGCGACAAGTAAGCAGAAGCAGACACTGAGTATTTTATGTGTTTGTTCTGCTGCTCCCTTCATCTACTAGACCAATATAGCTGCAAGAGGATTCCCATCATTCAGACAAAGCCCACAGCAACCCCCCACCCATGTCATGGGGTGCTAGGAGTTCTCCTTACAATAATCCAAATCAGTATCATCAGTTCTTCTGGGTCAAAGGTCACTACTACCCAAAGTCCTCGAAGCTTGATAATTTAGTAAGTTTGTTATAATAGAATTATTTTGCTCACCAGTATTTTGGAACTATGCCATAGGTAAAAGTTACACAATGGTTTCTTCTGTGTTTGTGTTAGCATGTACCATTTAAACTTGTATGTAACAGCATTAGCCTGTTAGCAGTCTACACAATAGCTACATGAGGCATACACATAAACTGTGAATACATCTGTGAGGAATGGTCTATATAGTCTAACTCTAAGCTTGCAGCTCAATTTTACTATCTATCTATCTATCTATCTATCTATCTATCTATCTATCTATCTATCTATCTATCTATCTATCTATCTATCTATCTATCTATCTATCTATCTATCTATCTATCTATCTATCTATCTATCTATCTATCTGTTTGTCTGTCTGTCTATCTGTCTGTCTGTCTGTCTGTCTGTCGAACAGGAACAACATGAAAATGGGTAAGTCTAGTTTGACAGCCTGTCATTCCTGCTGTTTCAACAGTTGTTCCAACACTCAAAATATTCAATATCTCTGTCACGCTCGGCCATATTGAATGTTTTATGTTCTGGGTAGAACTGGACAATTTTGATTTACAATGTAATTTTTCTCTAGTTTTTATTGCTTATAAGTACAGATGACAGAGGAAGCTCAAAACAAGATTTGCTTCTATTACATTAAAACCTGAACAAAAAGAATTCCTATGTCCCTCCTGTCATTAAAGTTCCAGCTGTTATTTGTTTTTTTAACAACAAGCAACAGCTGGATGTTACTCTCAGATGGTAAACACACACACAGAGCGAGAGGGGAGGGGGAGTGTTCCTTTATGTATTAATTCTCTGAGCCAATCAGAGACACCTAATTACCACGTCATGGACGTGTATGAGGAAGAACCAGAAAACTCTGTTGTTCAACCTCAAGTCATTTTTCTACCTTCCAGAAATAGCTGGAAACAAAGCAACCCTGATGTTT
The DNA here is from genome assembly GCA_020466265.1 of Siphamia tubifer. Taxonomy (NCBI): domain Eukaryota; kingdom Metazoa; phylum Chordata; class Actinopteri; order Kurtiformes; family Apogonidae; genus Siphamia; species Siphamia tubifer. Next base: position 11,919,984 of record CM035798.1, on the reverse strand, counting down.
TTTTAAACAGAACCAACGCACAATACATTCAATAACAATGGAGAAGACAAGAATATTAATGAAATGATGCAAGTTGAGCTTTAAAGTGTCTTAAATAAACCCCTTAAAGTGTCTTAAATAAACCCCTTAACGTGTCTTAAATAAACTGCTTAAAGTGTCTTAAATAAACCCCTTAAAGTTTCTTAAATAAACCCCTTAACATGTCTTAAATAAACTGCTTAAAGTGTCTTAAATAAACCCCTTAAAGTGTCTTAAATAAACCCCTTAATGTGTCTTAAATAAACTGCTTAAAGTGTCTTAAATAAACCCCTTAAAGTGTCTTAAATAAACCCCTTAAAGTGTCTTAAATAAGCCCCTTAAAGTGTCTTAAATAAACCCCTTAAAGTGTCTTAAATAAGCCCCTTAAAGTGCCTTAAATAAACCCCTTAAAGTGTCTTAAATAAACCCCTTAAAGTGTTTTAAATAAACCCCTTAAAGTGTCTTAAATAAACCGCTTAAAGCGTCTTAAATAAAGCCCTTAAAATGTCTTAAATAAAGCCCTTAAAATGTCTTAAATAAACCCCTTAAAGTAACTTAAATAAACCCCTTAAAGTGACTTAAATAAAACCCTTAAAGTGTCTTAAATAAAGCCCTTAAAGTGTCTTACTGTGTAGAACACAATGTTGGACTGTGGGTCTAATGTTCACATGTATGGGTGGGAGTGGGTTTGGAAAAGTGGACCTGTATCTAACTCTGCTCGGGAGTCGTCAGCTTTCTCCACACATGAAGATTTTGATTGGAAATATTTAATTTAATATTTATAATTGTTGTCTTGGACCTGTTTGAGTGCCGATAACACTTTTATGTTCAGACATTAAATGTGTTAAATCTTACTTTAATCAGATGAATCATAAAACAAATGACTGTAGTGCTGGTTATTTCATGTGTTAATATTTATGATGGTGTATTATTCCACATATATTAGAGTTTATGTACATGTATACAATGGAATAGCATGCGAGGGCATGTAGAGCCCTTCACTAACACACATGTGGGAACATTTCATCAGTTTTATTCCAGAAGCGTTGTACTTGTAAACCAGTGTAATCAGGACCTTAAACCACAGGATCATCTTTAAGGATCATCTGATAAGACATAAACTTATCTGGAGTTCACCATTCTTGGTCGGGAAAGAGAAAAATCAGGACAAAAACAGCCTGATTATAAGTGTGTACCCCGTTGTACCTGTATGAAGCGTTCGTGTCCAAACGCAGCGGTTTGACTTACCTTTGGGTTTTCGCTGTGGTCCCCCAGCCGAGGTTTACCTGGCTTCCAGCTCGGCCCGTTGATGAAAGTTGACATTTTGTTGGTGATAGTTTTGAATTTTTTGGACTTGTTCCACAACATCCAGTAGTAGTGTAGCTAAAAGAGAACATGAGTCAAACTTCACTGTACAATCAAACATTTACCTGATGGATGTTAATAATAATAAATAATAATGGATTAGATTTCTATAGCGCTTTTCAAGGCACCTAAAGCGCTTTACATTATTGATCCATTATTCATTCACTCTCACATGCTCTCTCTGGTGGTGGTAAACTACATATGTAGTCACAGTTGCCCTGGGGCAGACTGACAGAAGCGTGGCTGCCATTTCACGCCTACGGCCCCTCTGACCACCACCAAACATTCATATGCATTCATACACCAGTGTGAGTGACACTGGAGGCAAGGAGGGTAAAGTGTCTTGCCCAAGGACACAACGGACTGACTAGGACAGAGCGGGAATCGAACCGCCAACCCTTCGGTCAATGGACAACCCACTCTCCCAACTGAGCCATGGCCGTTAATGTAGGAACTGCTGCAATCATCGGTCTGGAGTCAAAACTGTTTCTCTTTTCATTGGGCAGGACATCACTTACAGACTGCTCTACCCACAGTAAGGGCAGCAAAAATAACCACCACATCCAGCCCCTGGCACTTCACTTTCCTTGGCCTCCTCCACCTCAGCTGGGCAGGTTGTTTACAGTAGAATAGTAATGTTATGGTTTCAAAATGGCCACTCAGCCAGAGGAGGAAACATGAGCTCACGCCTCATCTGCTCAAGGCCTTTATACTTGGATGGATGATGGTGAACGGCTCCATCCACAGAGGGGGTAAAAGTACTCACAGTCTGTACTGAAGGACAAGTACAGCAACTGCTGTGAAAAAATACTCTGGTAAAAGTAGAAATAGATTTAACTGCTTTACTTAAGTTAAAAAGTACTTAAACTTCTCAATTGTGATGTAATGTTGAAGTGTTAATGAAGTTGATGGAGGGAGGCCTCTATATGAGGATATTAAGCTTTAGCCTCATAATATATTTGTATTTATACTTGCTCATGTATTTGTTAAGTGTGAAATAAACTCAATTAAAACTGCATTTTTGTCATGAATGTAATTATTTATTATTTAACTAGAAAACATCCAACAAGGTTTCAAAAGTATCCAAAAATAAAGCCTTTAAAAGTGAGTTACTGTGTAGAAAATGTGTTTGATTGGATCATGGTACTCAGTGTACTGGGTACGTGCACGACATTTTTTGGGGAAAAAAGTCATCATTATGAGATAAGAAAAATGCTTAATTATGAGATTGAAAGTCAAAAATATGAGATAAAGTTAAAAAAAAAGTTGATATAAAAGCATAATGATGAGAAGAAGAGTCAAAATTATGAAATAAAAATTCTAAATCATGATATAAAGTCACAATGAGATAAAAAAAAAAAAACAAAAAAAACAATCGTGATTATAATATATAAAGTCACAGTTTCTCTCCTCCACTGGTTTCGCTCCAAAGTGACTTATTTTTTTCTGTTAAAGTACAAAAAAAGGAGTATAAAGTACATATATTTATATAAATGTAAAGGAGTATAAAGTACAGATATTTATATAAATGTAAGGAGTATAAAGTACAGATATTTATATAAATGTAAGGAGTATAAAGTACATATATTTATAGAAATGTAAAGAGTATAAAGTACAGATATTTATATAAATGTAAGGAGTATAAAGTACAGATATTTATATAAATGTAAGGAGTATAAAGTACAGATATTTATATAAATGTAAGGAGTATAAAGTACAGATATTTATATAAATGTAAGGAGTATAAAGTACATATATTTATAGAAATGTAAAGAGTATAAAGTACAGATATTTATATAAATGTAAGGAGTATAAAGTACAGATATTTATATAAATGTAAGGAGTATAAAGTACTGATATTTATATAAATGTAAGGAGTATAAAGTACTGATATTTATATAAATGTAAGGAGTATAAAGTACAGATATTTATATAAATGTAAGGAGTATAAAGTACATATATTTATATAAATGTAAGGAGTATAAAGTACATATATTTATATAAATGTAAGGAGTATAAAGTACATATATTTATATAAATGTAAGGAGTATAAAGTACAGATATTTATATAAATGTAAGGAGTATAAAGTACAGATATTTATATAAATGTAAGGAGTATAAAGTACATATATTTATATAAATGTAAAGAGTATAAAGTACAGATATTTATATAAATGTAAGGAGTATAAAGTACATATATTTATATAAATGTAAGGAGTATAAAGTACATATATTTATATAAATGTAAGGAGTATAAAGTACAGATATTTATATAAATGTAAAGAGTATAAAGTACATATATTTATATAAATGTAAGGAGTATAAAGTACATATATTTATATAAATGTAAAGAGTATAAAGTACAGATATTTATATAAATGTAAGGAGTATAAAGTACATATATTTATATAAATGTAAGGAGTATAAAGTACAGATATTTATATAAATGTAAGGAGTATAAAGTACATATATTTATATAAATGTAAGGAGTATAAAGTACAGATATTTATATAAATGTAAGGAGTATAAAGTACAGATATTTATATAAATGTAAGGAGTATAAAGTACAGATATTTATATAAATGTAAGGAGTATAAAGTACAGATATTTATATAAATGTAAGGAGTATAAAGTACAGATATTTATATAAATGTAAGGAGTATAAAGTACAGATATTTATATAAATGTAAGGAGTATAAAGTACAGATATTTATATAAATGTAAGGAGTATAAAGTACAGATATTTATATAAATGTAAGGAGTATAAAGTACATATATTTATATAAATGTAAAGAGTATAAAGTACAGCTATTTATATAAATGTAAGGAGTATAAAGTACATATATTTATATAAATGTAAGGAGTATAAAGTACATATATTTATATAAATGTAAGGAGTATAAAGTACAGATATTTATATAAATGTAAGGAGTATAAAGTACATATATTTATATAAATGTAAGGAGTATAAAGTACATATATTTATATAAATGTAAGGAGGAAAAGTCAAAAGTTAAAAAAAAAATCTACTTCAGTACAGTAATGAAGTACTTTTACTTAGTTACTTCCTGCCTCTGTCCATCCACTCCACTGGTAGAAAGAGGTTACAGAAATTAAAGTGTCAAATAACAAATTAACCAATATCACTGTGTCACTTTTACACTAAACTGGTCTTTTTTTATCTTTTTTATCTGCATTATATGTTATTGTTATTATTATATTTGATTGAGTTGTTTTATCCTGTGTTTTAGATGTAAAGCATGTTTTTATGTTGTTGTGAAGTGTTATATAAAACTTTGATTGATTGATTAATTGACTGACTGACTGATTGATTGATTGATAGATAGAACACCAGGACATACCTGAACATAGAGGATGTCAAAAGTCTTGATAGGGAAGACGAGACCATACACCACTTTATCTGACTCCAGAGCAAAAGTACCTGAGACAAACATGTACAAGTCAACCAGTATTTAGAAATTCTGAGAATATATTCCAGGACAGTTACCCTGCTGTCATGAAAGTATAGACCAGAGGTGGGCCAAGTACTCACATTCTGTACTTAAGTAGAAGTACAATTACTTGTGTGAAAAAAATACTCTGACAAAAGCAGAAGCATTGATTCAACTCATTTACTGAAGTAAAAGTAAAAAAGTACAACTTCTGAATTGGAATAAAGTAAAAAGTAGAACTGCATTTCTTTAACATGGATAAAATAATACTTATTTAAGTAGGAAAAAACAGGAAAGTTTCAAAAGTGTCAAAAAATAAAAACTTTCAAAGTGAGTTACTGTGTAGAACATATGTTTGATCAGGTCATAGTACAAACCGGATTCGGTTGAAGTTGGGAAATTGTGTAAAATGTAAATAAAAACAAAATACAATGATTTTAAAATCCTTTTCAACCTATATTCAATTGAATACACTACAAAGACAACATATTTAATGTTCAAACTGATAAACTTTATTGTTTTTTGCCAAATAATAATTAACTTAGAATTTCATGGCTGCAACACGTGCAGTAGAAGTTGGGAAAGTTGGCAAAAAATACTGAGAAAGCTGAGAAAAGCTCATCAAACACCTATTTGAAACATCCCACATGTGATCAGGCTAATTGGGAACAGGTGGGGACCATGATTGGGTATAAAAGGAGCCTCCCCAAACATGCTCAGTCATTCACAAGCAAGGATGGGGCGAGGTTCACCACTTTGTCCACAACTGTGTGAGAAAATAGTTGAACAGTTTAAGAACAACATTTCTCAAAGCAAAATTGCAAGGAATTTAGAGATTTCAACATCTATGGTCCATAATATCATCAAAAGGTTCAGAGAATCTGGTGAAATCACTGCACGTAAGCACCACGGCCGGAAACCAAGACTGAATGACCGTGGCCTTCGATCCCTCAGACGGCACTGCCTTAAAAACCGACATGAGTGTGTAAAGGATATCACCATATGGGCTCAGGAACACTTCAGAAAATCACTGTCAGTAAATACAGTTCGTCACTACATCAGTAAGTGCGGGTTAAAACTCTACCAATGCAAAGCAAAAGCCGTTTATAAACAACATCCAGGGCCTCTCTGGGCCCGAGCTCATGTAAAATGGACTGATGCACAATGGAAAAGTGTTTTGTGGTCTGATGAGTCCACTTTTCAAATTGGTTTTGGAAACACTGGACGTCGTGTCCTCCGGACCAAAGAGGAAGCGGACCATCCGGACTGTTATCAACGCAAAGTTCAAAAGCCAGCATCTGTGATTGTATGGGGGTGCATTAGTTCCCATGGCATGGGTGACTTACATTTCTGTGAAGGCAACACAAATGCTGAAAAGTACATACAGGTTTTGGAGCAACATATGCTGCCATCCAAGCAACGTCTTTTTCATGGACGCCGCTGCTTATTTCAGCAAGATAATGCCAAGCCACATTCTGCACGTGTTACAACAGCGTGGCTTCCAAGTAAAAGAGTCCAGGTTCTCCCCTGGCCCGCTTGCAGTCCAGACCTGTCTCCCATTGAAAATGTGTGGCGCATTATGAAGCGTAAAATACGACAGAGAAGACCCCGGACTGTTGAACAACTGAAGCGGTTCATCAAGCAAGAATGGGAAAGAATTCCACATGAGAAGCTAAGAGAATTACTCTCCTCTCTTCCAAAACGTTTATTGACTGTTATTAAAAGGAAAGGTGATGTAACGAAGTGGTAAACATGCCCTTTCCCAACTTCTACTGCACGTGTTGCAGCCATGAAATTCTAAGTTAATTATTATTTGGCAAAAAACAATAAAGTTTTTCAGTTTGAACATTAAATATGTTGTCTTTGTAGTGTATTCAATTGAATATAGGTTGAAAAGGATTTTAAAATCATTGTATTTTGTTTTTATTTACATTTTACACAATTTCCCAACTTCAACCGAATCCTGTTTGTACAAGAACATTTTGTTACATCTGGACTTTTATTGTTTTCTGTTTTCTGTTCGTCTTCCTGTTTTCATGTCATCATTAGTGTTTGGGCTTTTATTTTGCTACAACCTATCACGCATGTGGGGAATGAAGAGGGCGGCTGATAAACACAGATCACCCAACCCCCGTTATAAGGTTGGTCAAAGACTATGGGTTTCCACCAAACATTTACCACAGAGTTGAAAATCGTTCACTAGCACCACACGACCATTTCAAAGATTATTAATACTGTGTCTGTTCGTCTGTGCTTATCCAACACTATGAGACTTCATCCCACGTTTCACGTCAGTCAAGTTAAACATGTTCAGGAGAGCTCCATGACCCCTCCCACCCCCCCGCATGACTTACTAGGGACCGGTCTAGATGTTCAGACGGCTTCTGCGGTCCAGACCTAGGGGCAGAGGGTCCAATACCTTGTAGGCTGGGAGGGATATGGCCCCAAAGAAAGGTCTTGGGTTCCAGCTTCACACATCTTAGACCCAGACCTCATCAAAGAGTTTGATCGCCACCATCCTGAAGCCCCTGGTCCGTCCAGAGTCCGTATATGAGTGAGGAATAGTGTTACAATTAGGGATGTGACTTTTGGTCCAAAACACTATTCGAAATTCCCCGGAAACTATTCAAATATTAACGAAATGTTGATATTCCCTGAGTGATTCATCTGATTCACTGGATGAAACAATTAATGCTTTTAATGTTATAATCACAATAACCATAGCCAGCGTTATGTTTAATTTAACTGTTTGGTGGAACCAGGTGAAACAACTGATTTCACTACAATATCGAACAGATTTAACAGCAACAGTCACATGAATATGCGCCACACGGTCAGGGTGGAGACGTGCACGTATTCACAATTAATCCGTCTGCCGACACAGAAGTTGCGGGAACAGAGAGGTATGTATACGCTCTGCTTCGTTTCTGTTATTGCAACATGTTTCTCTTGCATTTGTGTTTTTGGTTTTTCATCTTTCTTGTGTTTGCAGCGTTTTGTCGATGCGGTGCGCTTGCCCCTGTCATCCACCATACGATGAAAGTCAATACGACATTCTGTCCAAGTGAAACACAATACAAGAAATGCAGCATTTGAAATTAGTATTCTATATTCAAGCGTGTCATGAATATTCGAAAATCGTGTCCCATCCCTAGTTACAATCTGGAATTTGATTGTCATTTCTTGCGAGTTTTCTGTTCGTCTTCCTGTTATTTATGTCATTGTTAGTGTTTAGGCTTTTATTTTGCTATGATGCTTCATGTTCACTTCGCCTCGTTTTACTTCCTGTCACTGGTGTTGTCCCACCCCTTTTTTATTCAGCCTCATGTGTAACACCTGCATGGCTGAAAGTAACTGAAAAATTTCTGACTGAACATTTTTGCGTATGCGGAGCCTGGCGGGCGCGAAGTTCTCTAGGGGGGTCCGGGAATGATGCAATTTTTAAAAATTGCATCATTTTGGTGCATTCTGAGAGCATTATAGGCCATGATTTAACATTACAGAATGTGAAATTTGTACTTACATTTTAGAAAAATCTGGCTCATATGATCATAAAATTTTCAAATTTACTTATAACTCATCTAGGAAAATCAAAATACTATATATGTTTGTTCAAATGTATTGTATAATTTCACTAAATAAACAATGGATAATATACAAAAGACTAGCATGGGATGCTTCCATAAAGATTACCTTATCATCTTTACAATTAAAGCTTTTGATTTCACTATCAAACAAAATAATTCCAATAATAAATAATAAAAAATGTCATTAAATCTAGTAAAATCTAGTGTCTTTCACTGTGATGTCAAGAAGATACTTAATTTAGTAGCACTGTCTACTAATAATTATTGTCCTGAGTTTTCTTTTGCAAATATTAATCATCAAGAAAATAATGAAAGAAATGAAAGAACTGATCAAGTCTATTTTGTAACTGAATATGGCACAGAGGCTCATCGGATCAAACAAATAGTCAACAAAAATTGGAGCATTTTAAGAAGTGACAGCACACTAAGAGAAGCTCTTCCAGAGACCCCAACCGTCAGTTTCAGGAAAGCCCCAACCCTTGGTAACAAACTGGTGAACAGCTATCTCCCCCCTCTGAAGACAAAGACATGGCTGGATACTAAAATGGGATGTTATAGATGCGGACACTGCACATTCTGTGAACATGTACAAAGGACCAACACGTTTAAGGATGTTACTTCTGGACAAAATTTTAATATCAGAAGCATCATTAACTGCAATACTACTTATGTAGTGTACAGACTTGAGTGTCCTTGTGGCCGGTTTTACATAGGCCGTACTAAACGTAAATTAAAAAACAGACTGGCTGAACACAAGCAAGCTATAAGAACTGGCAACCCTGTGTATCCAATGGCTATGCACTACAAACATTCTAACCATGGCAGCTGTAGTAGCTTAAAAATTTGTGGAATTGAACATATTCCTGAAACAATAAGAGGCGGAGATAGACTAAAAAGACTGCTTCAGAGAGAGTCCTATTGGATCTATACTTTAAAAGCTACACAGTTTCCTGGTCTCAATGGAGAGCTAGATTATTCTCCCTTTCTCTAAAAGACCCTCTATTGAATCTTTCTATACCCAAACTATTGTTAAATGTGACTTCAAATATTATGTTTTTTCTGTGTGATATATATATACTTTGTTCTTTGGCAACAGACTGTATTTTAATTGTTCCCTCACTGGTGACATCATGCCCATGTGACTGTGTGCCAGCCCACTTTGACCATGTGACCATGTGCTTAAATCTGGACTGAAACAGACCACTCGAGTTTGCCCTGATGAAGGTCGAAGGACCGAAACGCGTAGGCGTTATTTTAACCTTATAAGACATGTAAAAATAAAGGCTTTTTATATTTTTGTAACTTTTGAGTGCCTCAGCCTTTTTTCCTCTATGATCAAGAAAATAAACTTTCCTTATCAGAAATATCATATATTAGAGTGAATCTATAATCATATTCAGGTTCCGTTCTGTCTCCTCCAACACCTGGATCATTTCCAGTGTTGTAGGAGTCAGAATACTATCCCCCGAAGTACTTTGAATGTTCCCCAAATCTAGGTGGTCTGTCCCGGGTTCAGGTACGGGTGTATCCATAATCTGTGGTACAGATTGTGGAATAGGATCTGGAATGGAGTCTAGTGGGGGTCTGGTTACTGTTGTGGTGTGGACCCCTCTGGATGCCCCATGTCTCTGTACCCTCTGTTCCTTAATGGACAGGTTTACATTGGTGGTAAGCAGTGGAACCCCCCCATCTACATTGGTGGTAATTGGTGAAACCCCCCAATCTGCATTAGTAATACCTGGGTTCACAGGTGAAGACCATCTATTTACATTGGTGGAAACAGGTGGAGACCCCCTATTAACATTGGTGGCAACAGGTGGAGACCCCCTATTTGCGTTGGTGGTAACAGGTGGTACCCCCAAATCTGTTGGGGGATCCGTCCCCTGGTCTCTTGTGGCCTGGGGAGCAAAGGTCTGTGTGCTGTGACCTCTTGGAGTGGAAGTAGGTATGTTATTTTGGGGAGTAGGGGTCACATTGTTCTCCTCAGTGGGTCTGTCCCTTACTGTGGCTAAAACAGTCCCCCTAATCCCATCCACAACATCCTCTCTTAGTCTGGGAAATGTCCTTTTACACCATCTCAGTGCTACATTAAATGGCTCTTCCCATTCATCCCCATGAAATTCCTCAACTTTGGTCATTAATTCCTCCACAATGTCTTCATAATGCTGTTTTAAAATTAACATCGTGGTGTGAGCCCAGTTTTTAGCATTACCTATAATGTCATCAAGTGTTTTCTGTGATAGCAAAGCAGGTTTAATTAAATTAGCCAACATATCTTCCATGTTGGGGGCGACCGATGGGGATAATCCTCCGGGGTGGCACTGGCTCAAGGTTGGGGTTATAGTGGTTGCGGACCCCGGCGTTGTGAAACCCCGGAGCCCTAAATGCACTGTCCGTCCCCCGGAGAAAATCATCCCCACCGCGGCGTCCCCCTTCCCACTCCCCGGGCGCGAAGCGACCTGGCCGCGTCCCCTGCGGACCACCGTCCAGCCCTCTCCGTCCGTCAAATTCTGCATTTTATTTTATATATGTATGTGTCTGTGTGTCCCGTGTTGTGTGTGTGTTCTGTAGTGTGTGTGAGTGAGTGTGCATGGTTTTTCTCTATTATATATATATATATATATATATATATATATATATATATATATATATATAATATATATCATTATATCTGCCTCTTGTTACTGGACCTGGAAAGCATGCATGACCACTCGTTTACCTTGCCTCTGTTGGACACCGTTTGGATTCTGGATGCCTGGTTTAAACCCCATCAGTGTACCGGTAACAATTTTTGGATCTTCCCTGAGCTTTGTAATTTGCTGTCTGGGGCGGCTGTGGCTCAGTTGGTAGAGTGGGTCGCCCAATGGTTGGCGGTTCGCGTCCCAGCTCTGGCTGTCCACATGTCGAAGTGTTCTTGGGCAAGACACTGAACCCTCACTTAGACCCCAGTAGGACTGACCTTAGACCTTAGAAACCTACTGGTGTATGAGTGAATGTGAGGCTAATGTAAAGCGCTTTGAGCACCATGAAGGTGGATAAGCGCAGTCCATTTACCATTTCTGATTCAGGCGTGCGTTCTGACCACAGTTTTGCCTTGTCCCCGACTTGCGATCCAATCACATTCCATCAGACGATCTCCATGACGGCAACAAATCAATCCATTATGGTCTTTTTTTTCAATAAACCTGTTAAAAACGTATCTCTGTGTGAGAATGCTGTATGTGGGTCCAGTTTGTTCTTGAAAAGTAATGAAATTTAGGAAAAATGTAAATAAAAAAAAGTCACAATCTTGATGAAACGTGATTTTGACATAAAAAAGGTCACATGTGAGATAAAAAAAAGTATAACCGTGAGATAAAAAATCTAAATTGTGAGATATAGTCATACATATGAGATTAGAAATGCATAATTATGAGAAAACGAGTTGAAATTATGACCTAAAAAAGCATATTTTCTCTCCACTGATTTTCCCTCTGAAGCCACTTAGTTTTCACACTGCTTAGTTTGAAAAAGTAACAAGTGTATTCTGAGAATGTAAGGAGTAGAAAGTCCATATATTTCTATAAATGTAAGGAGTATAAAGTACAAATATTCATGCAAAAATGTAGAGAAGTAAAAGGTTACCAGAAAAAAATACAGAACCCCAAAAAGTCTACCTAAGTACAGTCGTGAAGTACTTTTACTTAGTTACTTCCCACCTCTGCTATAGACAAGTAGAAAATAATATTTTTCACATGGGGAGCTAAAGTCTCCGCCCCTTCCGGGAGGCTCATGGGACCTAAGATTGGAAAATTAATGAATGGTATTCAATGGGAAATAAAATGCTAAAATGGTATCTGTTTGTCATGTGCCGTGAATCACACACATGTTGTAGCTCATAATAAATGAGAATTATTGATGTGTGTTTCAACTGCCTCTGTTAACCAACGGCTGATTCATTTGCTCGTAAAACCTGTTAATAATTAGGACTACACACCTGGTGCACATGTGACGTCACCACAGACTCCACAGCTGTGTGACGTCACACATGCGATGCATTGTAGTCTCTTACTAAACCCACATAAAACCTACCGTCACGTTTGCCTCTCATCAAAAATGGGTGGTCTGCCTATGACACATCAAATATTTCTTATTAACCGCTATCATATGTGAATTTCAGAGCACTTGTCAAACAGAATTAGAATTTAGTTTGACTCTCTCCATTCACTCCCATTCAAATTTTTTACGAGCTAAGCACCAATGGACCGGAAGTTGAAGGGTGTGACTTAGCCTCCCCATAGTGCACTATAGTTACTGGGAAGCTGTGAGTGTGTCAGTCAAAGTAAACCAGTCTGTGTGTTTTTAAAAATGTACAGGAGGACTATTTGATTGGTTTCACTTACCAAACATTCGGTCCCATATGATCAGTATTCCACCGTAATTTTTGTCAATGCAATACAGGTTTCTCCCTGTTAAAAAATAACAATTATTTACATTTGACTGCAGAAATTATTCATATATAAAAACAAGAGTTGTTCCATTTGGTCAACAGGGTGATGCTAAACAGATGTTGAGATAGTACAGGAAAGAAGGTGTGGTGCAGCGCACAACAAATTGCGAAAACACATTTTTACCCTGCACTCCAAATGATAGAGCGGTATTGTGTTCAAGTCGATTTACTTCTTGGCTTGTCTGTTTGTTTGTAAGCAGCATTACACAAAAACTACTGCATTAATAGGTAGCTTGCAGTCACATGACGATGACATTATGATTTCAGCTGGAGGGCAGGAAGTAACTATGGAGAATTGAGATTGAGCTTATTGTACGGATTTAGATCCAGTGTTGAAACAGAGATACATAAAAATGTATTGGACGTATATTATGGAAATTAATGAATTTTTTGACAGAACCCAAAGATTTTCCAACAATCGAGGCTGTGGATATTACTAACTACCTGGTCCTGCAGACATCCTACTACACCAGCACACCTGACAGTCATTATCAGGCATCTGCAGAGCTTGATGATAGGTTTATCATTCGAATCAGGTGTGTTGGAAGAGGGATACATCTAAAACATGTAGGATAGTAGCTCTCGAGGACCAGGATTGAGCACCCCTGCTGTAGATCATGCCATTCTTATTTCCTGCCTTCAGCACACAGTTGGCCTACAGGGCACAGTCCTTAAATGGCTTTCATCATAATTAACCAATAGCAAGTTTTCAGTAATGATAAATGATTTTTCATCCTCAGTTTCCCCCCTCTCCTTTGGTGTGCCTCAAAGATCTGTTTTCGGGCCTATTTTGTTTTCACTGTATATGCTGCTTGGTCAACTCATCTTTAATCACAATGTCCACTTTCATTTTTATGCAGATGTCCTCCAGATTTACGTACCTGTTATTCTGAGTGATCATTCTGCACTGGATCCCCTCAATAACTGCCTTCACAACATCAGACAGTGGCTCTCCCTGAATGTCCTTCATTTAAACGCAGGAAAAACAGAATATATTCTTTTTAGCCCTGACTCAACTAACATTTCACCCAACTTTGGCCCTTTAACACCTCAGTTTGCTCCTACTGTGGAAACCTGGGTGTTATTTTTGATACATTTTTAAAAGTATGACAAACAAGTCCGTTTAGTTGTGAAGGTGAGTTTTTTCCAGCTAAGGCTCCTAGCAAAAGTCAAACATTTTCTATCTCATGCTGACCTCAAAAAAGCTATGTATGCTTTTATTAGCTCAAGGTTGGACTACTGTAGTGCTCTTTACACTAGATTAAACCACTGTCTCCTCCATAAACTACAGCTGGTATAAAATGCAGCAGTTCTTCTTCTATCCAACACATCCAAACACTCCCACATCCCCACATTCTCTTCAATGGCTCCCAGTTCAGTTCAGAATACAGTTCAAAGTTTTATTATAAATCTTCAAGGCCATCAATGGTCTAGTCCCCTTCTACCACTGAACTTATAACCATCCATAAACCAGTCAGGATGCTGTGGTCTTCAGATCACATCTCTTTGGTTGTCCCCAAATCCAAGTATAAAAAATATGGTGATTGTTCTTTTGCAGTTTTTGGCCCAAGGCTGTGGAATGTGCTTCCAGCACAATTACAATCAATGACTGAGCTCGCTGTTTTTAAATCTCAGTTAACCTATTTATTTAGGCGAGTGTTTGATTGTCCAGATTTGTTTTATGTTGTTGCTATGGTTTTATAACTTGTTTTATCTTTGATTTTATCTTGGTTATATAATTGTTACTTGTTTTTATTGTTTTTATCTCATTGCACCTTGTGCAGCTTTTGGTGTTGTAAGGTGCTATATAAATAAAATTTGATTGATTGATTCATATATATATATATATATATAGCACAGCCATAAAAAAAAGTTAGCCTTCGAACACATGACGTGCTCCCTACAGACATGGGCATTAGCATTAGCATTGGCAGACTCTGCTCCTCCTGACCACAAACACAAAAAAACACTTTTTACAGTGTTTTTCTGTGAGCTTTTTCCATTTCTCACCTTTGTGAATGACAATCTTTGGTACTCACTTTTCATTCTCTTCGTTTGAATGATTAGCGCAGCCGTAAACTACACTAAACATAGTGCACAATTTTCAGCTGGAGGGCAGGACATGAACTTGAATGAGTGAGTTCTTTCTTCTCTTTCTCTTCCTCACATCTGTTTCTGTAATTTTTATAACACATCTTTCTTACCAAGTCTGTTCATGACTAGTCACCTGGTGTCCCCTTTCCCCCCTCCCCCCCTGGGGGGAGTGGTGGCTCTCCTGACAGTGCCTGCATGGGAGCCATGGACGACAGGATCTGGAGTATCTCGCCTGTGCTGACCTGTGACCCCGGACCACCGCCCCTGCCTGTCTGGACCAGCCCCCCTTCCTGCATTTATACATGGACGTTCATCTATAGCCTGTCCGTCCATGGGAGTGGATCTCTCCTTCAATGTGGTTCTCCTCAAGATTTCTTCTTTTTCCCACTGGGTTTTGAAGTTTTTTCTTGCCGAGAAGGAGGGTCTAAGGACAGGGGATGCCTGGGACTTTTCATGTATTTCTGTAGTTGATTATGTTTTTGTAAAGCCCTCTGAGACGACTTTGTTGTGATTTAGGGCTTTATAAATAAAATTTTATTGAATTGAATTGAATTGAACTTGCTTAACAAAAATGCCTGACTATATAGCAAAGTGACATCACATGAAATCAACCTATTTCTATGAAACTTTCAGGAAAATGTGAGGTGGTCCAGAATAGATCCCATACAATTTTGGTGAATTTTTTATTTAATTTTTTTCAGGTGTCACAAATCAATACCATGCAGTTATTTGTTCTTGAACCCTTTCATGCATTGTGGTCACTACAGCAGACAGCTACTCAAAGCTGTTCGCTTATATATGGATTTTGTTGTTTTATATCCATATAAGCCTGTAACACACTGGAGACTGATGCTTATGCATTATCCCATACACTGAAATTCATTCATGTAACTTTACTGTTCTTGATAAACTTGAACTGCAGTAACGTTTTACACTATGAATCATTGCTTGTTGCTGTTAATACAGAATAACATTTGTTTTTGGGTTAGGGTAGGGTTTTTTTGTGGTATATCTTCCATGTAGTAAAAAAAAAAAAAAACTAAAGTGGTGAATGTAGGTCAAAGGTCACAGTGACCAAAGATGTGTTTTTACAATGATAAGAGATAGAGTAAATCAGGTCAAATGTGTGCAAGGGTGATGGGGTTTGTTGTGCCAGGCACCACTTGTTGAATTTGGTCATTATATATTTTGTGGGGAAATACATATGAAAAAAAATACATCATGATTAGTCAAAATTAACCGAACATAACACTGTGATTAATCTGATTACCTTTTTTAATCATTAGACACCTCTAGTATAAATGTGTGTTTTGTGTCTCTGTCAAACCTTATTCTGACCAATTTCTATGAAGTTTTCAGAGAAGGTGTGAGGTGGTCCAGAATAGATCCCATAAAATGTTGGTGAATGTAGGTCAAAGGTCAAGGTCACAATCACTAAAAAAGTGTTTTTGCAATCATAAGGGATAGGGCAAATCAAGTAAAATATGTGCGAGGGGGCGGGGTTTGTTGTGCCGGCACCACTTGTTGGTAACTGACGGTAACGTACATTCACCAAAATGTAATGGGTTCTATTCTGGACCACCTTGCACCTTTCTTGAAAATTTGATGGAAATTGGTTGAGTAGTTTTTGCATAAAGTTGCTGACAAACAAACAAACAAACTCAAAAACAATACCCTTCTCCCCTCTAGGGGGTGGGCTCACAAATATTAATGGTGAGCTTAAGTCTCCACCCCTTCTTCTCATGTGGCCTGAGATCGCAAAATTAATGAATGGTATTCAATGGGAAATAAAATGTTAAAATTGTATCTGTTTGTCATTATACCCTGAATCACACACATGTGGTACCTCATAATAAATTATAATTATTGATGTGTGTTTCAACTGCTTCTGTTAACTAATGGCTGATTCATTTGCCAGTAAAACCCATTAATAATTAGGACTACACACCTGGCGTGCATGTGACGTCACCACAGACTCCACAGCTGTGCAGAGTGTGACGTCACAAACACGACGCATTGTAGTCTCTTACTAACCCCACATAAAACCTAATTGTCATGTTTGCTTCCCATCAAAAACAGGTGGTCTGCCTATGACACATCAAATATTTCTTCTTAACCGCTATCATATGTGAATTTCAGAGCACTTATAAAACGGAATCAGAATTTAGCTTGACTCTCTCCATTCACTCCCATTAAAAATGTTTGCGAGCTAAGCACCCATGGACAGGAAGTAGAAGGGCGTGACTTAGCCTCCCCAGCAAAATCCATGTTTTCATTAGTATCGCTTGTACCAGATTCTACTCGATTCTACTCACTTTGGAACCCAGTCCCATGGTACCTTGTCCTAGATTTCTGAAAGCTTCTCTGCTGAGGTTCCAAGTGATACTATAAGGTGACGTGTAAACAGTGTAAACACTGATTGGTGGAGTTTTCTCTGTGTCAATGCATTATCAACGTGCAACTCACCATTTAAAAAAAAAAAAAAAAAACTAGATTTGCAGTTCCAGTAAACAGTGGTGAATTAAATTCAGTCTGCGGCACGATGAGGCCATTCCACAAAACTACACTGTGGTCAATTGTGGAAGTTGAGGCATTTCTATCTTCGGTGGATGATGAAAAAAATTCTACGCAGGCTTGATGGATCATTGTGATGACGTCCAGATACATGATGGAAACATCCTCAAGAAATAGTACATGGTCCCCGAGTAGAATCAAGTAAAATCAAATAGAGCTGATACCATGAAGTGGAGAAAATATGATGTGTTAACCTCACCATGGTGAACTCTGTGGTGTTTTGGGGTGTTGAAGACCCACTCCAAAGGTCCCAGGTCTCTGATCAACTGAAAGGACATTTGCACAAATAAAAGTATACAGATTATATATATATATATATATATATATATAAACACTTTTAATACAATGATGTGCTTTAACTTCACAGGTAATGTTCTTAAAGGTGATCAGATGAATTCACTCAACATTTAAGTTCAAATATGGTGTAATTAAAGCCTCAGTAGCCTCATTGAGCTGTGAGTTGGAAACGCAACCATGCACAAAGCTAAAGAAATCAGCAGAAGAAGGTTAGACAAAGGTTATACATTTCCAAATGTTAAGGACTTGGAATGAAACGTAGAATCTGGAAATCCAAAGACATCCAAACAGTCCAGAACAAGCCTGGCAGAGGTGAAAAAGTCTAAATTATGATAGAAAAAGTGAGATAAGAGATAAGAAATGCATAATTATCGTAAAACAGACAAAACTAAGAGTCATTAATATGAGATAATAAATAACATAAAAAGTCCAAATTATGAAATAATCATAAATAGGAGTTAAGAAATGCATAGTTATCATAATAAGAGTCAAAATTCTGAGATAAAATGACACAGTTGAGATAAAAGTTCTGAGATAAAAAGTAACGATAATGAGATAAAAGTCCTAATTATAATATATAGTCAGTTTTTCTCTCTGAAGTGACTTATTTTTCGTACTGTCACATCTGTTTAGTTTGAAAAAGTAACGAGTCTATTATGAGAATATAAGGAGTATAAAGTACATATATTTGTATAAATGTAAGGAGTATAAAGTACATATATTCATATAAATTGTAAGGAGTATAAAGTACATATATTTATATAAATGTAAAGAGTATAAAGTACATATATTTATATAAATGTAAGGAGTATAAAGTGCATATATTTATATAAATGTAAGGCGTATAAAGTACAGATATTTATATAAATGTAAGGAGTATAAAGTACATATATTTATATAAATATAAGGAATATAAAGTACATATATTTATATAAATGTAAGGCGTATAAAGTACAGATATTTCTATAAATGTAAGGAGTATAAAGTACAGATATTTCTATAAATGTAAGGAATATAAAGTACATATATTTATATAAATGTAAGGAGTATAAAGTACAGATATTTCTATAAATGTAAGGAATATAAAGTACATATATTTATATAAATGTAAAGAGTATAAAGTACATATATTTATATAAATGTAAGGCGTATAAAGTACAGATATTTATATAAATGTAAGGAATATAAAGTACATATATTTATATAAATGTAAAGAGTATAAAGTACATATATTTATATAAATGTAAGGAGTATAAAGTACAGATATTTCTATAAATGTAAGGAATATAAAGTACATATATTTATATAAATGTAAGGAGTATAAAGTACAGATATTTCTATAAATGTAAGGAATATAAAGTACATATATTTATATAAATGTAAAGAGTATAAAGTACATATATTTATATAAATGTAAGGCGTATAAAGTACAGATATTTATATAAATGTAAGGAATATAAAGTACATATATTTATATAAATGTAAAGAGTATAAAGTACATATATTTATATAAATGTAAGGCGTATAAAGTACAGATATTTATATAAATGTAAGGAGTATAAAGTACAGATATTTATATAAATGTAAGGAATATAAAGTACATATATTTATATAAATGTAAAGAGTATAAAGTACAGACATTTATATAAATGTAAGGAGTATAAAGTACAGATATTTATGAATGAATGTAAGGAGGAAAAGTCAAAAGATTACAGAGAAAGAAATACTGCAGTAAAGTATAGATGCCTAAAAACTCTACTTAAGTAAAGTAATGAAGTACTTTTACTCGGTTACTTCGCAGCTATGGTACTGGCTGTGTCTATGTCTAACAACTGAGCGTGAGAGTTTTATCTTAAATGAATGAGGTCTCCACCACTTCAGTTTAGCACTGAGGCAGGACGAATAGTGTGGCAATAAATTACATGACATCAAAAAAAGGACCATAAAAGAGGCGTAAATTACATCCCCTCAGAAAATATTGACTATTACAAATGCTTTCCCTAATAGCGCACTAAAGGACGGAGACTGTTCCAAACCTATTCATTCCTCCTAACAATCGTGGGGACTGTAAAAGTGATACTTACAGTTGCTTTAAAGGCACAGAGTGGTCATGCTTCTGTTTGGAACATTTCATAAATCTCATTATTTTTTATTGAACACAGGTTTCACTGCAACACGGGCTCTACAAAGGCTTGACTCAGAGCGATTAGTATTGGCAAAGAAAGAAAACTTCACAGACTGTCGTAGATTACTTTTTTAACACTTCACAACATTAAAATGGAAACATCTTACAGTCTCGCAGCTTTATGTTAACTGTTGATGAATGCCAACAATAATAAAACACACAATTCACTTTAACCCCTTAACGCCTACTTTCACAAATATGCTAAATTTATCTATTATATGTATTATAATTAAATGAATTATCTCTACCAAAGGTAACATGTTCTTCTTTTGTTGTCAAATAATTAAATCAGATGAATCACAGGGTTCCTTTGGATTAATTTTGATGAATTATGATTAAAACCAGTTTTAATTTCGTCAGACAAGACGAGAAGAAATATGTTCGTCAACGACCCTTTTTCCCATGATGAAGACAGAACGATTACGAGACGATACAACTGTTCGAAAAACACTGACGATAACCGTGCCAATGTGCGTGTTCGTTGACGAATAAAAACAAGATAAAAATGTCAGAATGGTGCGAGATGGGAATAGTTCAACTTTTAAAACAGCGCTGCTAGTTATTAATTACTAAGTTACTTACTAGCACTTACTAGTACAGGTTAGTTAAAAACAGACTGAAGTCACAGTTCAGTCTAAGCTGCCCTAGGAGCTAGAATGCTGGGGGAAGTACAGACACTGACTTCTTTCTTTCTCTCTCTCTCTCCCTTCCTCTCTTTCTCACACCTGTTTTTGTCATTTTTATAACCTATCTTTCATACCAAGTCTGTTCATGGCTAGTCACCTGGTGTCCCCTTTCCCACTCCCCCCAGGGGGGGAGTGGTGGCTCTCTTGACAGTGACTGTGTGGGAGCCATGGGAGACAGGATCTGCGGGGACTCGCCTGTGCTGACCAGTGACCCTGGACCCCTCCCTTCATCTATAGTGTGTCCATCCATGGGAGTGGATCTGTCCTTCAGTGTGGTTCTCCTCAAGATTTCTTCTTTTTCTCACTGGTTTTTGTCATTGTCAGATTCACTGTCTTCTGAGTTTCTGTACAATGACAATAAATGACAATATCTATCGATCTATCTATCTATCTATCTATCTATCTATCTATCTATCTATCTATCTATCTATCTATCTATCTATCTATCTATCTATCTATCTATCTATCTATCTATCTATCTATCTATCTATCTTTTTGTTCTTGCCAAGAAGGAGGGTCTAAAGACAGGGGATTCTTGGGACTTTTCATATATTTCTGGAGTTGATTGTTTCTGTAAAGCCCTGTGAGACGACTTGTGATTTGGGGCTTTATAGATAAAATTGAAATTGAAATTACTGACCAATCAGAAGCAAGGAGGAGGCGGGAGAACCACAGTCAACAACCACCAAAAAGAATGGCGGCGTATTTGGACCAACAGGGGCAGCTGACGAAACAGGGGTTTCAGACGACCTCGTTAATTATGACTTGTCACTTAGGGGGTACCACGACCATGAGTCTGGTCCATTTTATAAAAGCAGTTTTGTATGATGATAACAAAGAAGGTGTTAAGCTGTCATTCCATGGTTATTTTATTAATATCACTGTGTTCTCCATTATTATTGAATACATTCTGTGTTGTTTCTATTTAAAAAAGGTCCGGATTGTTTTGTTTCCAGCTGTTTTTTCACGGTAGAAAAATGAAAACCAGTACTTCCTCATACATGTCCATGACGCTGTGATGAGGCATCTCTGATTGGCTCAGAATGCGTGAAGGAACACTCCCCACTCCCCTCTCACTCTCTGTGTGTTTACCTTTACCAGAGTAGCACTCAGCTAAGTTTCGTGCTGTTGCTTGTTCTGAAAACGTGCAGGGAAAAAAACGAGGCTTTATTTCCACAGAGAGCACATGAACCATTTTGATCCGCCATTTTTTCCAGTTTGTGCAGCAGCTACTGTGGCGCCGTCTTCTCTTGTAGATGCTAATGCTAATGCTACTTAAGATTCGCTGCAATGGGGGACAGACTTAACCCCACGTGGGTGACGCTAAAGTCCATCTGACGTCAGATGGACTGTCTTTTTCTGGGTCCCTGGTTCCTCTTGTTGTTTTGTGTGAATGCAGCCAGTGGAGGTGATGAACCACTGTCAAAGGACCATGTGTTGGTAAGTCTGGGTGACCCATCAGATTCCAAAAGGAGCGTGGAAATATATATCTAACACGGAAGTAGGTGACATTTGTGTAACTTAGCAACAACATGTGCTCACTCAGGGGAAAACATTCTCTAAAAACTAGAGATGGGATTCAAAGATCAATAAACTGGGCCTTTAAAGTGGATCCAGACACTACTTTTCATTTTCAATCAAAATATTTCTTTCAATCTCTGAACAAACACACTGGAAAGTTATGTGATTTAACTGACTTTTGACCTTCCCGCCGTCGACAGACTTTGAACCCCCTCCCACTCTCGGACCCTTGCTGCACTATGATTGGTCAATCAACATTCTAGGGCAGTGAATACTCGCTTAAGTTTATACTTCTTCAACCCTGTCATCATTGAGCTAAGCCCCTCCCTACAATCTCACTAGACAAATGGAGCGTTGTGATTGGACTGGTAAAGGTTTACTGGTCCTGGCTGTGGCTCTATGGACCGTCGGTAGACCAACGATTCAGGCAAAAATATTTTTGGCCACTAGAGGCGGGCTAGTTTACGAGGCTAGCATGGTCCATCATTCATTTAACTTTTTAATTATTATTGGTAGCATTTGTCTTATTTTTCCCCTTCAACAATTTTTATGTTATTTTTGTCAATACAGTGCATTTAACTGATCTTATACACATACAGTTGAGAATATCACAATGTTCACTCCTGTTTCCCTCTTGATGTCAAAACCATCACATGATCGGAAGAGTGTGTCAGACACTGCTGTTCACCTCCATCATCAAAACAACAAATGAGGAATAAAAATGTACTAACCTTTTAATATAAAACCATGTGATGGTGTTCCCTTTCATTTCTCATCTGTTGATATAAACTGATAATTTAAACTGACCTCTGTGTGGATCCAAAACTGGTAAAGTAGATTCATCTGGATGTGAACAGCAAAAATGGATGGAGGGACAACCAGAGCCATGGGCAGATAGAAAATCTGAAAAATAACAACAATTAATCTCATTAAAAAACAACATTTAGTGGTGTGTTTTGCAGGATTTCTTTGACATCAGTGAAATCCTGGAATATGGCACATTTTACATCTTAAAATCTACAGCCACTGTGAGGAAACAGGATAGCCTCCCCCTCACTAAGGTGACAAAAACAATACAAAACTTAACTACTACTACTTAAACTTGGTTTGTTTTGGATGTTTTATTTTGAAACCCCTTGCTAACGCCTCTCTCTCCGAGGTCCACTTCCTGGGGCGTGTCTTCATGGAGTGCACACATGGAGATGCAGCCGCAGGATTCCTACAGCTGCACCTTGTCAGGCCAAATGACCAGAGAGAGAGAGAGAGAGGGGAGGGGTTAGGGGAGTATTTTTGTTAAGTTAAGCTTATGTTTAGTAATTCTTCAGTTAGTTCATGGTTTTTTCTTCTGTATTAGTAATATATATTTGTATTGTGTTTTGTTAACTGTAAATATGTGTTAATTGCAAATGTTTTAGAGTCAGGGGGGTGTGGTATATTTGTGTTGGAGGAGGAGACTAAAGTATAAAAGCCAGGGGAAAGAAGCAGTATGGGTGTGTGCAGGTGGGGATAGGTGCTGTTGGCTCTGCTCTGCGGCTGGAGGTCCAAATGAGAAGTGGCTGCACCTGGTGAATCTTGTTTCTGTTTGAAGGAAAGTTGTATGCTGCACTGTTTAAATGTTGTACTTTGCATGAGCTCAGTAAAGTGCAAGAAAAACCAAACTCTGGTAAGCAGATTTCTGTTCAGCTTCTTTTTTTTCATCAAGCTCTGCCTGCTTCAGCTGCCAGTGGTCCATCCAAAGGGTGTTTTTACCATCAAAACCCAACAGCCACCAAAAGTAGTTAATAATAGTAATAATAGTAATAATAGTAATAATAGTAATAATAATAATGAACTTTTCATTCAGTGAAATCTCAAAGTGCTACATCGAGGAATTAAAAAAATAAAATAAAATAAAAACTAGTAAGATAAAATCAGGAATAACAAACTCGGCTAAAAAACACTACATCTGGTACAACGGTAATAAAACAACAAAATGAGACATAAGTGAGATGATGTGAAGCAGAAGTAGAAGTAACTAAATAAAAATACTTCATTACTGTACTTAAGTATATTTTTTGTTTTTTAGGCATCTGTACTTGAGTATTTATTTTTCTGGCAACTTTTAACTTTTCCTCCCTAAATTTGTTCATATATATCTATACTTTATACTCCTTACATTTATATAAATATCTGTACTTTATACTCCTTATATTTATATAAATATCTGTACTTTATACTCCTTTATATTTATATAAATATCTGTACTTTATACTCCTTATATTTATATAAATATCTATACTTGATACTCTTTACATTCTCAGATTAGACTTTTTTTTTTTTTTTTTTTTTTTTTCAAACTAAACAAATTTGACAGTATGGAAAATCAGTGGAGAGAAATTGTGACTTTCTACGTCACAATTGAGACTTTTATTTCAGAAATGTGACTTTTTATATCATAATTATGCATTTCTTATCTCATAATTATAACTTTATTTCATACTTTTGAGTTTTTATCTCACAATTTATCTTTTTTAAAATCAGATCAAAATGATTGTAACTTTTTTTTTCCCCATTTTTCCTAAATTTTCTGTTCATACCCACAAAATTGAGTAACTGTGACCTGATCAAACACATTATCTACACACTAACTCAGTTTTAAAAGCTTTATTTTTGGATACTTTTGAAACCATTATGATTTTTCCTGGTTAAAGTATTTCATCCATGACAAAAATGCAGCTTTACTTTTTACTTTATTACAATTGGGAGGTTGTGTTTTTTTTTTTTATACAGGCATCAGCACTGTCAGTTTAACAGGTTTGACAAACCCCTGCATATTAAAGTTGACTCCCTAAAAATATTCAACCTCAACATTTAAACACACTCACTAGTTAAGAAATCTCAGTGCAATAAAACACACACTTGACTCAAGTATTCACCTCACTGCTGCCAACCTCAGAAACAACAACTTCACATAAAAGTCAGTTGGCAAAGTAAGGACAGTTCAAATTAAAAAGGATAAAATGACATTAAATGTACTTTTACTTGTACTTCAATGCAGACAGTATGAAAACGGTCTATTTTTTTCTTGACTTGATTTGAAGTTGGCATTAATTGCTCATATTTAGGCTTTAAAAATTGCGACAGGAGCCATTTAAGACATCATTAAAATAGTGAATGAATGTAGATTGAAACAGATAACGTGAAGCAAAAGCAGCATCCATGAAAGATCTGATGTAGGAACAAAGATACGCCTGAAACTGACACAAATATGTAAAAAAAAAAACAACATATCGTGATAATACAGGTGTGATATGAATATTGTATATATGATAAATTTGTATATTATGAATGTAAACATCTATTTATTTATTAATTTTACCCCGCCCTCTGAAGGAGAGACGGTTATTGTTTTTGAAATGCTTTGTTTGTTTGTTTGTAAGTAGCTTTTTGTAAAAACTACTGGGCCAATGGACAGTGGATGGACACAATTAGTTTATGTTCTTTTCATGATATAATGAAAAACAAAACACCTTCACTTTTTATTCAGTTTTCTATATTTTTTAAATAACCCTCAACTTTAATACGAACTATTATGGATATCTACACAATCAATAAATCAAATAGTAAAACAGCAGATTTTCACTTAAGCATAAAAGAACATAAATAAGAGACTAAATGGTGCTAAAACAGAAAAGGGTCTGTATGGATTAACGAACGGTTTCTTAGAAGATGATATTGGTATTTCTGTACGTGAATGACAAATATTGCAATAATATTGTATTAATATTACTGTACACCAGAGGTGGGTAATTCCAGGTCCATCATACCTACATACATCCAATACATCCTGCCATGTATTGGTTCAAACCTGTTCAATAAACCAACACATTTTAATGAACACCAGGTTAATGAGATCATTAGTGGAATCACCTGTTTTCAGTGAACACGTTTGACTTGATGATCCTGGAATTACATATATATATATATATATATATATATATATATATATATATATATATATATATATATATATATATATATATATATATATATATATATATATATATATATATATATATATATATATATATATATATATATATTCTTTTTCTTATCTCCTATTTATGACTTTTATGACCCATTAAACTGTCATAACCATGACCCAATAAACACATCATCTACACAGTAACTCACTTTTAAAGGCTTTACTTTTGGATATTTTTTTAAATGTTTCTGTTTTTTTCGGCTGAACTAAGTATTATTTAATCCATAGCAAAAAAAAGCAGTTTTACCTTTTATTTTACTACAGTTAAAAGTTATACTTTTTTTTTTTACTTTTACTTCAGTGACGCAGTTGAATCAGTACTTCTACTTTTACCAGTGTATTTTTCCGCACCAGTAGCTGTACTTCTACTTAAGTAGAGAATGGGAGTACTCGATGGCCCATATGTGTTCAGTTGGATTCAGGTCTGAGGAGCAGGTGGTCCAGTCCACAGCATTAATACCTTGGTCTTCCAGGTGGTTTTGACTCCAGCCACATGAGGTCTAGCATTAGGAGGAGCAGAGGGTGTGGGTCCCTAAAAGCCATCAGTCTACCACTGGCATGGATGTCAGCCCACACCTTTACTGACCCACTGCCAAACTGGTCTGGAGGATGTTACAGCAGAGAACGGTCTCTTCAGCGGCTGTGTCCGAAACCACTCCCTACTCCCTACTTAGGACCCTATATAGGGACCAAGCCATTTTGTAGGGGTGTCCGAATATGTAGTGAACTACTTATGAGCCCTATATAGTGCACTCAATGTATCCCACAATCCACCGCGAAATGTAGTGTGCATGGATGGTCACTAACCGAAGCACTATATCCCATCATGCATTGCACGAATAGAAAAATGACTGAAGGACGGAGATTAAAAAAAAAAACAACTTTAATGAAATCATAATATACAGACTCTCAATGAGTGATAATGAATACAACTTAAATTTAAATACAAAATAAAAAATATAATTATAAACTTGGGAATTTTGTAAAATAAAAAAAACCCTAAACTACAGTAAAATACAATATTAAACAATGTATAAATTTAGGTTTACATTAGGCACCTCAAATTAAACACAGAGCAGAGATACAAAATGAAGTTCTTTGGTTAAAATAATAAATGTCGTTCAATGTCTTATTTTTTGAAACATGAAAAAAAATCTTGAAGTCATTAATAAAACCAGGGAACGAGAGCTTACAGTTTCTGTATTTTACACACTGAATATGATACTTACATAATTATTATTATATTAATAATGTCTGATAAGGAAGATTCCAAATCATCCATGTAAAAAATGATATGATGTAATTCAAAGGATGGAACACCGTTAATTTTTAGTGAAATCCAATTATGTATATTATGTATATACTGAGATACAGTGTTTTATCAACAGTATTACAGAAGGAGCATTGATCCACCTCAAATATGAATATTTGCCACAGGATAAATGAGAGTATGATTAAAAGAAACACGGACAGAATGATATCGGATGTCGTACCGGCAGAGCTACAGATGTTCAGTAACGGTAAATGTTAACTCTGCCTGTTGGATGACAGGTGAGACAAGAGTTGTTTAACAGTTAATAACAGTAAAACAGTCTTAAACCAAGTTTATTCATATTTTATTTTAGTGCACAGATGGTAATACAAAAACATTAAAAAGTATTTTAATTTTTTGAGACAATACTGTTACGTTTTAAGTCTTCGACGGTGATGACGCATTTAAACAGCGCCATAGTAGTGTCCCAAACATTTTCAATTGAGTGCCCTATGTAGGGCACTATGTAGTTCCCTATGTAGGGAGTAGGGAACGAGTGAGTGGTTTCGGACACAGCCAGCGTCTATTACATGTGAACCTGCTTTCATCTGTGAAGGCCACAGGGCACCAGGGGAACAATTACCAAACTTGGTGTTCTCTGGCAAATGTCAAACGTCCTGCACGGTGTTGGGCTGTAAAGCACACCCCCCACCTGTGGACGTCAGGCCCTCATACCCTCATGGAGTCTGTGACTGTTGGAGCAGACACATGCACATTTAGAACCTGCTGGAGGTCGTTTTGCAGGACTGTGGAATCATGGCGGTCACATTCAGCTATTTTTGTAACAACAGTCTAATATTATTATCCAAGTATGGTGGAAAAGCACGGGTTCTGGTGAATATATTTGTATTTTTAGGGTCAACTCTGATTAATCCATCATCATGATTAATCTGAATGCAATTAAATGGTAGCCTAGTAAAATACCCCGCCTCTAGTGGCAAAAAATTGTTTTGCCTGAATCATTGGTCTAGCAACGCTCCATGCTAGTCCAATCACAATGCTCCATTTGTGTAACTAGACTGTCGGGCGGAGCTGAGCACAATGACGACAGGGTTGAAGAAGTACGAACTTAGTTACAGTCTATGGTCGGATAAAAAACATGTAAACAGACCCTGTTAGCGGTGTGTTAACGTTAATTATCCTAGCATATAGGATGTTAAAACAACCACATAGAAGCTAGTTTAGACTTGTTTTGATTGTTCTGTACACGTCACATTGTTCATTGCTCTGATTGGTCATAGAGCTAACCTATGATGTGCAGAGCAGTTTGAAAGACAGCCGTTGATCCCACCCGTACACTTAAACTCAGCCTATGGATGGTATCACAGGCTAATTAAATGGAACAGTTGTTTTGTTTCAAGTTTTTTTTTAAGCTGTTGATGGCTTTAAATAAACATGTTAAATGCATAAATATTCATATTTTTTGCAGATATTTTGGATATTTTAACGCTTTTTTGGTGTGTGTTTCTGTATGTTAGAAAAGTTGTTGAATGTGTTTTGGATTTTTCATCACTTTGTTGTTACCTTATTTTTTGTGTAATTTTTATTGGATTTTAGCACGTTTTGTATATTTTTCCTACACGTTTTTTTTTAAATGTTTTTTAGTGTATTTTGGGGTATTTTATGGGAGATTTGAGTATGTGGGGTCTGTGGGGAGGGGTCTGACAGTGGAGGTCTGCAGCCAGAACCGTATCATTTAAACCACCATTTGTGGATTGCAACTGCATTTTGGGATTTAAGTCACATTGCTATAAATTTAATAAATGCTTCCTCACTTTGCAACTGTTTGTTTTAACCCAAGCACTCAGGTTTCAATGTCAGTTATTTTAAGTGTTGTGCAGCTGTACAATCAAACCCTCTGCAGACCCTGGCCCATCTTACCCATGATGTGAACTGCTGGGTGAAGGACTGCCTCAGGGCCGTGGGCATGTTGTAGAACTCAGAGCTGTGGTGAACCTGATGGGCAGCCCACAGGATGGCCACCTCTGAAACAACACACATACACATCAACTAAGGCTGAAAAATTTTAAGAAACAAATTAATTAAGATTTTTCTGACAGATATTGTCATTTCAATTTCATTCACAATTTTCTTCAAATCAAGTTTCAGTGGTCAACAACATTAGCTAACATCACAGAAACTTACATACTATTCAAACAAATACAATAACTACTGCAAGAATGAAAACTAAAGTCAAGCACTGATGTCAAATGGAGTCGTATTTCAGTTCAGTTCAATTTATTTCGAACATGCAACAAACAAAACACTCACACTGAAAAAAAAAAACGAAACAGCTTCATTTGCATATTCAAAAAGAGTGGGAGGAAGTCAAATGTATTTAATCCCACCCTTTCCCCACAAAACAGTCTATGGTTAAACTTTCTGTCAACATAATATATGAAAATACAAGATGATGGATGTGAGAGGTCAAAGGTTTATTTTAGAACGTTACATTTTAGTATTTTAAATTTTGGTAGGCCGTATTTTTTATTGTTTTTATACAGTGTGCTTTTAGATTTATTTATCTGTATTTTATATTTATTGTTCATATACTTATTGCATTTTTTGCACACTAGGAGGAGCATCCTAAACTAATCTCATTGTACCATGGTGTACTATGACAATAAAGTCTATTCTATTCTATTCACCTTCCTAATAATACGTACATACAGACAAACAGACATCCTTGAAGGCAACACAAAATGAATACACAATACAGAAAACAATGTGACAGCATGGCAAGAGTAAACAAACAAACAAACAGATAAATCTATACCTACACACTAATCAATAAATAATGACAATAGCAGTAATAACAATAATAGTAAAAATCATAATTTAGCCTAGCAGCACTATCCCTATTTATTACATGTATAGGTCTAGGAACGCTTCATAGTCAGGGGAGACGGGGCTTAAAGGTTGTCTTTCAAATCCTCTGCATGCAATAGGACGGTACTACAACCAATCAGCGAAATCTTGAGGATGAGGATGAGGAGGAGGCTGGAGAAAGTTACGAATGACGAAACAAAATTGGAGATTATGGATCTTAACAAATGTTGTCACTTCTGTAAAAATAATTTAAAGATTGCTGACGTTCTTTGTGAGAAAATTCTTCACTCATCTTTGATAAAAGGAAATCGGCATCTGTTGT
Organism: Siphamia tubifer; assembly: GCA_020466265.1. Classification (NCBI taxonomy): domain Eukaryota; kingdom Metazoa; phylum Chordata; class Actinopteri; order Kurtiformes; family Apogonidae; genus Siphamia; species Siphamia tubifer. The sequence continues at coordinate 11,889,229 of CM035798.1, read as the reverse complement.
TGTTCTTCTTCTATGGTTGTTTCCGGTTGTTTCTCTCTCAATCGTTGCAGTATCACTTTGTTAGCCCCTCCCTTTGACTCAGTTTCAGGAAAATCTAGCCAAAAGATATATTGAGCGTAACTAGACTACTACGGTAGCACATAAGGGGGTCTAGCGCGGTTAAATGAGAATCATAATGGTAAAATAAATAGATTTAAGAAAAACCAACAAATAAACAAAAGCAACAAACAGACAAAGAACAAACACAAGAACAAACAGTTCCATGTGTTTCATAGTCACACACCTTCAGTTTTATAATGTGTATAAATTATATATATTATGAAACTTTTACATTTACAAACTGTCCTGTAACAATAAAATGTGAAAAACCTGAAGAAATGTAAACTAATTCAAATGTCAAAAGAACACATTTTGATAACATTGTGATAATATTGCGATATTTGCTGTTCATGTACAGAAATGCCAATTTAATTTTCAAAGAAATATGTTCCTTACCCCATAAAGACCCATTTGTGTCAGTTCCGTATGGGATTTTAACCTTTTTTAAGTGATTATTCGCTACTTAGTCTCTTATTCTGCTCTGTCTTGTTTGTTTAAGTGAAAATCTGATGTTTTCCTATTTGATTTATTGATCATGTAGATGTCCATAACAGTTTGTGTTAAAGTTGAAGGTCATTTAAAAATAGAAAACTGAATAAAATGTTTGTTTTTTGTTTTTCAATATATCATGAAAAAACAAATTGTGTCCATCCATGGTCCATTGGTCCAGGAGTTTTTGCATAAAGCTGCTTTAAAACAGACCAATAAACACACAAATAATTACTTTATTACAATTAAGAAGTTGTACTTCTTTTTACTTTTACTTCAGTAAAAGAGTTGAATCAGTACTTCTACTTCTACAAGAGTATTTTTTTCACACAATTAGTTGTACTTCTACTTAAGTACAGAATATAAGTACTTTGACCACCTCTGCTGACCCCTCAAACACTGTTTTTACAGCAGTATGACAAGTGATTTATCTATAAAAATAAACCCTTTCCCACATGAGTAACAAGACACTTTCATTCACAAGTAGCCATTTTGTTTCTGTTTTTGGCCAAAAATTCAGGCCAAGATTATTGCCGGCCTTTTTGGAGAGGGGTGGGATTACAGGATATTGTAACACTGGGGGTATTTTACTGCAGCTGGTAACCATCCAGTTATGTCCCCAGTGCTGCAGTTTACATTCCTCTGCTGTGTTGTGATACTTGCTACATTTAATATCTGTATTACACTTCCTTTTAACATCCAAAGGGAACATGTTCATTAAGTTTCACTGGATCTCTGGGCCATTTCCGGACCACCCCGTCTATTGTGTGCTTTTTTGCACCTCCTGTCCAGGCCGGCCTCTGCAGCCATAGAGCAGAGAACAGGAACCTTCAAACACTGCACAACCACAAAGCCTCATATAGAATATTGATATTCAAGTGTTTAATATAGTAAAACGACCATTCAATGAGCTTCCAATCTCATGTGACTGCCTTGACGTGTAGCACTCCTGCCTGATGTCTTACATCAGGAGTCTCAAACTCATTTTCTTCAGTGGCCACATTCAGGCCCATTTGATTTCCATTGGCCAAACCAGTGAAATAACCTAGAAATAATGAGAACTCCAAATTTTTTGTCTTTTTCTTTTTCAAATTATGAAAATGTGTTCTATGAAGACACTAAACAAAAATGTGTAAAATTGTGCTTAATTGTCTTTTGACATTTCAGGTTGTTCATATTAGTTCAAATTGCTCACATGTTATTGTTATAGTATAGTTTGTAAATTTAAATATTTTCATAATGTAATGTTAGTTTTTCCAATAAAACAAAGACAAACATTTTAAGTGATCATCCTTTATAGACAGAGAAAAAAACTGAAAATCTAGTCTTTTTTTAGGGTTATTATGCTTTTCTACCCAGAGGCAACATTGGAACCTTTGCCAGGCCACATTTGGCCTGGCTAACCAGGTCAGGTTAGTTAGAAAACAGACTGAAGTCACAGTTCAGTCTAAGCTGCCCTAGGACCCTAGAATGCTGGGGGAAGTACAGACACTGAGTTCCTTCTCTCTCTCTCTCTCTCTCTCTCTCTCTCCCCCACATCTGTATTTGGTATGTAAGGGTCACCAGGTGACTCGCCCTAGTAACCTGGTGTCCCCCAGCTCTATCAGCAGCATCTGCGGGGGAGCCATGGACGACAGGATCTGCAGTGACTCGCTTGTGTCCTGAGCTGACCTATGACCCCGGACCTCCTCCCTCACCTGTCTGGTGGATAGACCTGCTCCCTCCCTCCTCCTTACAAATAGACGTCCATCTATAGTCGTCCGTCCATGGGGGTGGATCTGTCCTTCAGTGTGGTTCTCCTCAAGATTTATTCTTTTTCCCACTGGGTTTTAAATTTTTTTCTTGCAGAGAACGAGGGTTTAAGGACAGGGGATGCTTGGGACCTTTCATATATGTCTGTAGTTGATTGTG